>OU745296.1:295511-443011 GCA_916618145.1 Emmelina monodactyla | reverse complement strand
CTTTAAATTAATATGAATTAGTAGAAAATACAACATGTAGCCGCCATTAGATTCAATCCAAATCCGCACGCACCGGCAGTGACGCCGACCAGTGATGTCCATCGAATGCTAGGGATGTATAGTTACCGATTACTTTTATTTTACAGCTAACAATACATACATATGCATACATACATGTTATCATATACTCCGTCCATTTCAGCTAGAGTCAATATGTTTCGGGATATATTGCTCACGGTGCTGCTCGCAGATATGTCAGCTTGTACTTGGATGATACGCCACTTGTCTAGATCTCAACAAAGAACAGTACACCAAGTTTATGAACCAAACCAAAACTTAACGTAAACTTGTTTAATATGAATTGAAATTAGCATTTGTTGAAAACGATAACGTTGGATGTTTTCTTACGCAGATACACCCCAAAAACATATTATAACCGCTGCCAATGAATGGTCTCCTTTAAATTACAAATCTTTCTTTACACCTGTCAAAACCGCACCAAACTGAATACTACTCTTGATTTTTTTCCATAATTGTTTCCTTTAATCACAGTCCGTCCGCGGCTACGATAGGTGTAACCCTATCGAAAGGTCGGGCAAAGAGGTACGTTACCTTTTGAAATTACCGCGCGAAATCCCGGATAGAGTAAAAACAATGTGTTCAACGCGCGTTAGCTTAAAACAAATGTTTCCTTTAAATCATTATATCTTTGAATAGATCCTGTCGAACAACCTGCTGACTCGCATCCAGCTGACGACGGACGACGACGGGTATCTAGACAACGAGGTCTGCAGCGACGACCAGGATGAGTGGGTGAGTGGATAACCAAGCTATTGTCTTTATTGTATGAACTGCATTAAATACTGGAATTGCAATTTTTTGGTTTCGATCAAGCTAGTTTTCTTATGTTATTACTAGTGGCCGCCCGCGACTCCGTTCGCGTGGAAGTAGGTTTCCCGTGGGAATGTGAAGTTTTCCCGCGATAAAAAGTACCCTATATGTTATTCTGATGTATAACCTATATTACTGCAAAGTCTCATCAAAATCTATCCAGTAGTTTTTACGTGAAAGAGTAACGAACATCCATACATCCATCCATACATACTCACAAACTTTCACGTTTATAATATTAGTAGGATTTCGGTTTATTTTCTTATTTGTGTCTTAAGAATTAGGTTCATAATTGTCGCAAAAACCTAGGTAGTTCAAATCATCAGGATTTTTTTTGATGTTTTGATTTTATTTATTTCTCTAGACTAACTCACCAACTGTGCGGTCCTAAATTAAGCAAAGCTTGTGCAATAAAAAAGGGTAGAACCTAGTTATTTTATTAGTGTCAAAAAATTCAACTTTAAAGATTTTGTTATTTTGATTGTGTTTGCTTATTCCTTTAATATTATGATACTTAAACCTTTCAAAGTCGAGTCGATTTAATAAAAAAAAAACTTACGTGTTCAAGAGAGAAATAGCTGTCTTAAACAAGCCAGTGGTCGAAGCATGTATCTCATAACGAACGTTAATTTCGTTATTTTGACAGTTGCCGTCGTTATTGTCCGTACAAATTAACCGAAACAAATGTCAGATTAACGATATTAACGATCGACAAAAGTTCCATACTCGTACCACAGAACACGAAGTTTAACACTTTTCTTTCTCCATTGAGTTTCTAAATCCTCGTTTCACCCCCCAGGGTGAGGACGGCTCCGGGTTTCGCGCCCGCCTGGTCTTCCCCCAGCTATCTATGCTGGATGTGTCCTGCAACCTGCTGAAAGGAGTCCCGCCCGCGATACACCACCTGACTAACTTATGTGTGCTGAACATTAGCGGGAATAAAGGTAGGGCTGAAGTGTGTGGTGATAGGGTATACGTTGTTTTAGTTGGATTAGGTTGAGTTGGGGAAGGCTAGGCAAGAAAAACTGAATATAAATGTGTGTAATATTTTGTCAAATTTTAGGAAAAATGCCTTTTGAATTTGTCTATCTTTTTATCAAATACTTCATTAAGTAGACCAACTTCTGTTGGTCGTTTTATGACATATAATATGAAGGATATTTGCTACTTTACAGAGTGACTAACTAAATTTTCATCAGTTGTTTGATGGCATCAAACAACTCTTGTCATTTGACGATCGCTAACTTGATAGAAGAGAATAAAAAAACGTGTAAAATAAAATAAAAGTAATAAAACTAAGCGAAACCTACCTAAAATGTGAACTGACCTAATTTAGTTTAACTTTACCTTACACTCTGTATTAGTAATAACCGACAAAATAAAAAAGACTTTGTTGTGGTTCTTTCATATCCATTCCTTTCTACACCACCAGACATAACCGAGCTGCCCCCGCAAATGGGCCTGCTCTCCCGCCTCTGGAACCTCAACACCTCGGGCTGCAGTCTCTCGGAGCCGCTTCGTTCCCTGGTCTCCTCTAGATGCAGGAGTGCCGACGTGGTCGGGTATCTGAGGTCGGTGCTGCACGAGGCCACGCACTACACCAACATGAAGCTGATGTGCGTGGGGCAGATGGTGAGTTGTGTGGCTGCAGTCTCTCGGAGCCGCTTCGTTCCCTGGTCTCCTCTAGATGCAGGAGTGCCGACGTGGTCGGGTATCTGAGGTCGGTGCTGCACGAGGCCACGCACTACACCAACATGAAGCTGATGTGCGTGGGGCAGATGGTGAGTTGTGTGGCTGCAGTCTCTCGGAGCCGCTTCGTTCCCTGGTCTCCTCTAGATGCAGGAGTGCCGACGTGGTCGGGTATCTGAGGTCGGTGCTGCACGAGGCCACGCACTACACCAACATGAAGCTGATGTGCGTGGGGCAGATGGTGAGTTGTGTGGCTGCAGTCTCTCGGAGCCGCTTCGTTCCCTGGTCTCCTCTAGATGCAGGAGTGCCGACGTGGTCGGGTATCTGAGGTCGGTGCTGCACGAGGCCACGCACTACACCAACATGAAGCTGATGTGCGTGGGGCAGATGGTGAGTTGTGTGGCTGCAGTCTCTCGGAGCCGCTTCGTTCCCTGGTCTCCTCTAGATGCAGGAGTGCCGACGTGGTCGGGTATCTGAGGTCGGTGCTGCACGAGGCCACGCACTACACCAACATGAAGCTGATGTGCGTGGGGCAGATGGTGAGTTGTGTGGCTGCAGTCTCTCGGAGCCGCTTCGTTCCCTGGTCTCCTCTAGATGCAGGAGTGCCGACGTGGTCGGGTATCTGAGGTCGGTGCTGCACGAGGCCACGCACTACACCAACATGAAGCTGATGTGCGTGGGGCAGATGGTGAGTTGTGTGGCTGCAGTCTCTCGGAGCCGCTTCGTTCCCTGGTCTCCTCTAGATGCAGGAGTGCCGACGTGGTCGGGTATCTGAGGTCGGTGCTGCACGAGGCCACGCACTACACCAACATGAAGCTGATGTGCGTGGGGCAGATGGTGAGTTGTGTGGCTGCAGTCTCTCGGAGCCGCTTCGTTCCCTGGTCTCCTCTAGATGCAGGAGTGCCGACGTGGTCGGGTATCTGAGGTCGGTGCTGCACGAGGCCACGCACTACACCAACATGAAGCTGATGTGCGTGGGGCAGATGGTGAGTTGTGTGGCTGCAGTCTCTCGGAGCCGCTTCGTTCCCTGGTCTCCTCTAGATGCAGGAGTGCCGACGTGGTCGGGTATCTGAGGTCGGTGCTGCACGAGGCCACGCACTACACCAACATGAAGCTGATGTGCGTGGGGCAGATGGTGAGTTGTGTGGCTGCAGTCTCTCGGAGCCGCTTCGTTCCCTGGTCTCCTCTAGATGCAGGAGTGCCGACGTGGTCGGGTATCTGAGGTCGGTGCTGCACGAGGCCACGCACTACACCAACATGAAGCTGATGTGCGTGGGGCAGATGGTGAGTTGTGTGGCTGCAGTCTCTCGGAGCCGCTTCGTTCCCTGGTCTCCTCTAGATGCAGGAGTGCCGACGTGGTCGGGTATCTGAGGTCGGTGCTGCACGAGGCCACGCACTACACCAACATGAAGCTGATGTGCGTGGGGCAGATGGTGAGTTGTGTGGCTGCAGTCTCTCGGAGCCGCTTCGTTCCCTGGTCTCCTCTAGATGCAGGAGTGCCGACGTGGTCGGGTATCTGAGGTCGGTGCTGCACGAGGCCACGCACTACACCAACATGAAGCTGATGTGCGTGGGGCAGATGGTGAATTGGAGATGGTAATGGGTGTAAATAATAGCCGATATATGTCCCAACTAGTGGCCGCCCGCGACTCGGTTCGAGTAGAAGTCGGTTTCCCGTGGGAATGAGAAGTTTTCCCAAGGTAAAAAGTACCCTATTTGTTATTCTGATGTGTAGCCTATATTACTGTAAAGTTTCATCCAAATCCGTCCAGTAGTTGTTACGTGAAAGAGTAACAAACATGCACTCACACACTTTCACTACTCACAAACTTTTACGTTAATAATATTATTAGTTTACATGATAGCAACGCCCTTAGCCGAGGTCGTCCCAACTGGGAGCCCTAAGGCAGTTGCATCGTACGTTGCAAACTACTTGCGGGCTGAGCGCCTTAAGCGCTCGCCATCCAAGCTCGGTGAAGCTGTGAAAGCCGCCAAGTGGCTACCAGCAATCAACAGTCAGAAAAAAAAAACGCAGGTGGATATCTCGGATAGCGGGAGGATTTGAGCTGTAATCCACCACACTGACTCAGTGCGGGTTGGTGGATGCACATGATGGATAATCGCCTGATTATGTGGGTTTCCTCACGATGATTTCCCTCACCGGTGATAGGTATAGATGTCGAAAATAATAGGTTGTTTAATGTGAGAGATTGAGGGCAGTTTAGAGTGTATTGGCGTTCCCTAGGGAATTTAGTTATGGGCAGATGTCGAAAAAAACAGGTTCTATATTGGTGAGTTGTACTTTGAGCTTGAAGGTTATTTGTTGAATAAGTAAGGTAAGATATAGTTGTGGAAATAGTCCTTAGGGCACCACAGATTTTCAAGTTTCAGATTACCGAATCGTGGCTATTAAAATGATGAGTTTCGAACTTTAACCTATGTAGAACATACCAGCCGTTTTTATTGATGAATCTATTATTTGGCTTTTATTGCCTGCCACTATTTAATTATCACGTCCTTTTTTCATTAAAATAATTAACCATGGAAATCTACATGGTCTGAGTAGCATATTCAATTATGTGTTATAGCCATGTCGAAATGTTTTCGTCTACAAACTATTTTGTCATTATACTTATGTTAATGTGCAGGGTATCGGCAAGACAAGCTTGTTGGAGTGTTTGCGACACGAGTCGGGGATACAACACCGCAGGAAACATACTGAGGTCAGTTATATTAAAAGAACATTTTGAAATGACATTAAATAAAACACTCTTTAAAAAAAGTACTTTTTAGTAACATTAAATGTATATGAAACAGACTGTATAGGAGTCAAACAATCAAGCGATATAAAACAAAATCAGTTAACTAATGAGTGGTTACACCATTTTTATTTTATTTTATTAAAAAACTTAAAATTATTTCATTAGTTAGAGCTTTGGCTAATGTAAATAAAGGGGTCCAATTTGTCTTTGGGGACTTATAAATAATAAATAAATCTCCAGGCTAACACACCAACTGTGTGGCCCTAAATTAAAACTTTTACTATAGGAACCACACAATGGACTACGGGAGAACCTAGTTACACCCAGACACGAGCCATTTTCGAAAAACCATTTCTACGAAATTGGCCCGACCCGGGTATCGAACCCGGAACCATCCGCTTAGCACTCCGGTATAGTTACCGCTGCGCCACAGAGGTCGTCGTCAAACTTATGAATTACTAAACAGGCTTAAACTCTGCCAGTAGACAAGCAATTGCAAACCTAATTTTTTTATTTTATTTACTTCATTTATATTAAAACCAGCACTGGGCCAAGCGCATGGGCAACAAGGCGTCCCTAAAAAACATGTCGACGGTCGGAGTCGACATCGGCACCTGGGTGTACGAGAAGCAGCGCTCCACGCGCGGGCCCGTCACGTTTCGAACCTGGGACTTCGGCGGCCAGCAAGAGTGAGTCTTACGGCCGAAACCAATACTCTACTATAGTTGAAACCTTGGTAATTGGAAATTGCTAGTTTTGTTTTGTGTGACTTATTTCTGTTATTTCGATATCAATATCTACCATAGTTTATTGAGACGCAAAAACATGGATAATAGCTACCATTGTTACACAAGTAACAAGGCGTCAAAGATTAGTATAATATTGGTTTCGGCCCTTAGTTGATAAGTAGTTGATTTTGATTTAAATGATGATATGATGCCTGTTGATTTTTGACAGAATAATAAATAGTAGGTAAGATTTGATTGCTGTATATAAAGGTGTGATTTTAGTAAACGTTAAAGGTTACATATTTGCTTGATCCCATACCTTTCGTTACCCTATGTCCTTTCCCAAGTTCAGTTCTTTCTTCATACCAAATTTCATCAAAATTGATTCAGTAGATTAGGCGTGAAAGCGTAACAGACAGACAGACAGAGTTACTTTCGCATTTATAATAGGGATTTATGTGTAAAAAATACTGCAAGTATTATGTCGGTGAATTTAGTTACTATTGAGACTCAACCATACTTCGGTTAGTCTGTCTGTTTCCACCCTGTATATTTCCTAACTTTCCTAACATATTGGCCAGGTACTACGCCACACACCAGTACTTCCTATCGAAGAGATCGCTGTACCTCGTCGTGTGGAGGGTCACAGACGGACGGAAGGGACTCGCCGGCGCCCTTACATGGTTGAGGTAACAATTATAATGTAATTTTTATATTACTTGAAGTTAAACTCATTTATAGCGAACCAGTTGACGTCGTTCGCGTAGAAGTCGGTTTCCCGTGGGTATTAGATGTTTTGCAAAAAGTACCCTATATGTTATTCTGATGTATAACCTATATTACCGTAAAGTTTCATCAAAATCCATCCAGTAGTTTTTACGTGAAAGAGTAACAAACATCCATCCATACATCCAGACATCCATCCATACTCACAAACTTTCACATTTATAATATTATAGTAGGAAGTAGTATTATTTATTTACATTTGATTTTCCGACAAATATATGGTGCTGGTTTACCAATGAGACAGCTTTCTGAATGAAATACAATTCTCAGATCAATACAAGCTCGGGCCCCGGGCGCGCCCGTCATCATGGTGGCAACGCACTACGACCAGGTTCCTAACGTAAGTTTATACCCAAGTTATTGATTCACAAGAGCATTTGCAAATCAAATATGAAACCTGGGCGTAACACTAATGTTTGAATGTTGATCTTTGATTTGTTGTCATAACCTTTCTTGAAAAAAACATTTTCATGGTAAATTTTTCCATAATTTTGTTTAAATATTTAGCTTTTGTGTACAATAAATAGTTCTTGGTGGATGTTGCAGTGGTTAGTTATAACAGGCTATTAGTTTGTTTTATTTCATTAAGGGCCGGTTTTTCAATAGTCAGATAAATTCTATCTGACAGAAAATCAGTATGTTTTTGTTGCACGTCGAACATAAATACTTGACATATGTATGAAGTGACAATGAAAACATACCTCTTATCAGTCAGTTAGCATTTATCTGACTATTGAAAAATCTGCCCTAAGATAAACAATATATTGTGTGTAAAGGCAAACCTGCCTGAAAGTGAGAGTCCTGAGAGCCTGCAGCGCATCATCAGGACGTCCATCATCGGCGCCACCGACGGCGACAAGCTGGGGCTGCCCAAGGTTATGGACTCTTTGGAGGTAACAATTCTTTGTACTTACTTGGAAAGTGGTTATTTATGTTCATTTGGGGGGCTTACAGCTGCATACATCTAAACAATAATAGTAAATAAAAACAAAAAGCCTATTACAAGCCTCCACAGATAGAATTTACAATAAATAAGTGCAATGAAACAAATAATAAAACAAATAAACAAAAAATAATTTAACATAGCGAGAACTAAAGGTCGTCTTGAGAATCGTCTGACGTGTTTCTATTGTTCTGTGAACAAATGAACTTTATTAGTTTCAGATTTCTGAAAGTTGATAAAATTTCGTTTCAAATGAACTCCGTTGTCTTTGTCATGTTTTTTGTGACAAACTGTCAACATTAGACTGTCAAATGACAACTAGAAGATATTTTGATTGAGTGCGACAAAGTTAAACGATGAGTTTAAAATCTGATATTCGTCATTGTCTGCATAAGAACGCAGTCTCCGATATTTTCTATGAAAAATTTAAGTCCAGATTTTCCTTAAATAAATTTAATATTTTAGGTATCGTGCAGTACAAAACACAACATAAGGCTACTTGCTGACATAATCTACTCCATCGCGTTCAGTGTTAAACCTGCAGGTAAGTTATTTATTTTATCAATAACAGAGTAAATACTTATAATGAGTGCAAGTTTGTTCTACGGCAGTTAATGTCAATGATTACTCAATTCTTTACTTTCAATGTGAGGTTAGACTCTTACAAGATCTTTACAATAATTGGCAGCAAAACACAGAATTACGACACTTGTTTTGAGAGCACTAAAGAACTACGGTGTGCAAATCTATACACGAATTGCCTAAACTAAAGTTTGGTGATTGCAATCCGAAATAGACTTTATTACTAACGCCGATCTGTGTGCAGTGCGACCGCCTCTTAATTCACTCATTTACTCTCTCCTAATAAGTTTAGTTTTGGCTTGTAACATACTTTATATATTTTATTGACGACCTCTGTGGTGCAGCGGTATATATACCGGACTGCTAAGCGGATGGTTCCGGGTTCGATCCCCGGGTTAAAATGGTTTTTCGATATTGGCTCGTGTCTGGGTGTAACTAGGTTCTCCCCTAGTCCTTTATGTGGTACCTATAACACAAGTGCTTACTGCAACTTACTTTATCCACATAATTGGTGTGTTAGTCTGGAGATTTATTTATATTTATTATTTACGAGCGACCCGCCCACGCTTCGCAATGGTGTAATTTTGGCCGACTTGGTAACGAAACATTGATTTTTGCCTAACATTAATAAACTTTTTCTGATTGTTCTTTATTGTACAAATTTAAATGAAAAAAATACCTAAAGGATGGTGAAAACCGCATTTAAATCCATCTTCTAGTTTAGGAGGAGTTAGCGGCCAAACATACAAACAGTCACAATTAGCGACGTGGATTTATACTATGTAATGATTATTCTATCACCCCCCAGGCAGTAAAGAGCCTCTACTAGAGCAGCGCATCCCCGCCTCGTATCTACATTTAGAAGAATGCGTGAACCATCTCGCTCACGAGTTAAAGGACCCGGTGGTCACGCACGATGAGTATAAACGACTGGTGAGACTCATTTGACAGATAATTATAACTGACAGTGTTTTCAGAAGCGTCTAAGGTTGTTACTGTTGGAAAATAAAGTTTACAAACTATTCACAAGTAATACCAATAGGATGAATAAATCAAGTTTTGATTATCGATTGTACTGCATTTATATTTATTACCAGTTGTTGACGTTGTTGACTTGAGACCGATTTCGAACGTAAGCTTTAAATCCTTTATCTGAACTCTTGTGACAATTTCTGCTTAACATAATTTCACATTTTCGTTCTAAACTATATGACTGCAGTTGTTGTTTTACTTGAGATCGCTTTTCGGTAAATATTCGAACCAATTGAATCCTTCTTTATCTGAACTCTTGTGACCATTTCCGCGTAACATAATTTCACATTTTATCGTTCTTAACTATATGACTGCCCTATAAGTTAAAATAATTCAAACAAACTCAAATCAAACAATACTCGACAAGACGCTGAAAGCACAGATGTAGATTTTCCTTCATTATGTTTCATACAGTAGATCTGACTAAAACATCATAATTTTAACTACGCAGGTAACACAGTACATGCAACAGAAGAACTACCGGCCGTTCAGGGACGCCGCCGAGCTGCATCAAGCCACCATGTTCCTGCATGACAATGGTAAGATATAGTGTAGAATATTTATTAAGATTTTATTGGTTCTTTAAATTGTGTATCAAATTGGACTTAGATTAAAGACTTATTCCCATAATTATAAAGAAAATGGATTGGTTTGTTTGTTAGTGAAAATATCCGATTCTGCTACAATATTGAAAAATACCATGTCTTATTTTTGTAATAATATGTAGCATAAATTACTAAACTCTCCGCTTAGTAAAAAATTAAGAAGCGGGGGTGATTAGTCCATATACTTTTTTTGTATCAATGAACTTGGTGCCCTTTTGTTATGCCGCCCCTACTCCCGACCCCGTATCACCCCACCGTACATTTTCTTTCCGCCCCTGCATCCTCCAGCTCTATTCCAGGCGTGCTGCTCCACTACGACGACGCGAACCTCAAGCAGCTGTACTTCCTGCGGCCGCAGTGGCTGTGCGATGTACTAGCCCATGTGGTCACTGTGCGGGAGATCAACCCGTTCGCTACCAACGGTAGGATTGATCACAACACTATACCATGCTACACTACACGGTATTACTGTACACTAGACTACATTACATAACACTACACGCTACGCTACACTAAACTAGGTCGAACCCCACCTCAAGTAGATGTATTGTGAAGTGTTAGCATGCCTAAACTGATATCTAATTTGTAGATTTTGACTCATAAGTTTGAAAACTTTTGAAACTTATTGAACTTTTGTATTTTTTGGTTTTGTTTTGATAAATGACTCTCTGATTTTGCCAAGTTAACGAATTAAACTCATCTTTGATTTTTTTACTGCATGAAATAACCAAAGACTTTCTCCCAATACTTTCCTTCCACAACTTTTTTATAATCACCAACATTCAAACCAGGTATAATGAGAAGCGAGGACTTGGTCCACGTGTTTAAAGCGTCCCCCTCGCTGGGGGGCGGGGGCGGCGCGGCGGGGGCGGGGGCGGGCGACGCGGGGGCGCTGGCCGCGGCGTTGTTGGGCAAGTTCGAGCTGGCGCTGTGGGGGGGCGCCAGGCAGCTGTTGTTGCCGCCCCTGCTGCCCAGTACTGAGCCGGCGCAGCCACAGGTTAGTTTACTTGTTAATCAACCCAAGAAAGCGCAAGAAATATATTTAAAACCTACACTTGTTGATCTTTGTTCATGATTGAACATCTTATTAAAAAAAAGGATGTCTTGAAATGATTTGGCATAAGTTGAACTTATTCGTTAAAAATTATGACACTGAAACGAGAAGAAGTCATGTTTCTTGTGTTTCTGAGCTTATATTTACTGTTTATATAGACTTCAAAGCGAAATAATGACAACATTCACAGTGTTTCAATTTTGTAATTTGACCTCTGTTGTTTTTTTACAACAGTTACCGTTAAAATGCCGCCAATGGTCCACCTCCGGCGGCACCCCGCGCCGCTCGTGGCCCAACACGCTGTCCGCCGCACACACGGACGCTAGCAGCGGGACCGACTCGCCCACGCTTATAGGTAGGTTTATAATTATAATACTAGCGACCCGCCCACGCTTCGCAATGGTGTAATTTTGGCCGACTTGCTCAAGAAACATAGATTTTTGGCTAAACTTAAAAATATTTTTCCGATTGTTCTTTATTTACAAATTTAAGTGAAAAAAATACCTAAAGGATGGTGAAAACCGCATTGAACTCCGCCAACTGGTTTAGGAGAAGTTAGCAGACAAACTTACAAACAGACAGAATTAGCGACTTGGATTTATACTATGTAGTGAAGTTATAATATTAATAATATTCATTGGTAAATTAAACCGAAAGTAATGTTGGTTCAATTTTCAGATAAGTAGATATAGCGTATAATTTCAAAAGTTGTTACTGAATAACTAGACTGTACCATTCTGTATAGGTATTACTATCTGTTTATGACGCAAACCTGCCTGGAATTGTCGTTAAAGCAGAGCTTGAAATCGAACTTAACAAAAACTCTCCTTATAAAAAGAACCTTGACTTTAACACGCTAGCTATATGACAGGTCAAATTTCTTATCATTCTTTACTTGTACTAAATTACACGTCTTACCGTGAATATCATAAAAGGAACAACTACAGGCAGATTCAAAGCACCACCGATATCCCATCAATCGACTATAACCTTTAATAACAATACATAAATCTCTCCTCCGTACCCAGAGGAGTCCTCCGTACCACTGCTGGTGTCGCCGACGGTGTCGTCAAGCTATCGCCGCGTGCTGCTGATGTCGTATATTCCGTGTGGGTTGTGGCCTCGACTCTGTACTAGATTGATCACAGCGGCGCCTAAGAACCTGAATCTTTATAATACTGAGGTAATTGTAGGGATCATTTATAAAATAGTGACGATTGGTTGGTGTTTTTGGAAGAAATTGGCCCAATTAGAAGTAATTGCCGTTTTTAAATGGAAATAGATTTGTTTTTTTAGACATGCCAAATTAGACACACACATAAGTTTTTCATAAGTAATGAATTTTAGTATGAATAAAGATATACATAATGGCGTGTGATGTGTAAAGAAGGCTAGTATTTGGCATTTTAACAATATTAATAACTATTTTGTATTTTTTGAAATATTTTATGTTTGTATCTTATAAGCACACTCGTCGGATGTCTAAGTACCAAGAACTGCTTTATATTTATTAGCTAAAAATAAAAATAAATAAAAATTATTTATTTCATCATTATAGTCTGGCCACCGAGAGAATGCGTTTGTGACACATGCCATTAGTGTTGGGGGTAAAAAACAACATTGATAAATTATTTTTCAATCAACAGAAAAAAAAATGTTTATCTTATTTATTTATTTACAATTCATGTATTTACACACATTGGCATAAAAAGTAGAAATACAAATCTTACGAAAATATATAAATACAATGGTACTGCTTATTCCTAAAAAGAAATCTCTTCCAGCAGACCGAAAGTAGAAGAACTGATAGCGATAGCAATTTTGTGTGCGTACACGAAAACATAAGAATATAATAATATCTTAAAGTATTAAATAAGTTATACTAAATATATCAATAAATTCAAATAGTATAATATATACATACACCTATACATACATACATAATTATATCACTACTTAAATATAAATATGCAATATAAATAATCATAGTTATTTAAGAATACATATTAATTTTTTTATATATATAAAGTATACCTATAGACAATTACATAAGATACAGATGTAAAGCCTTCACTTGTTTTTTAAACAGAGAAATATATTTAATTGCTCGAATTTCGTGCGGTAGTGAGTTCCAAAGCCTGACAGCATGGACAGAAAAGGAGTAAGAATAGAAGTCAGTAGAATGAGGAGGAACTGATAGGAGATTCATCTTAAGCGGTCTGCAGATCTCGTTAGATGGGTGATTGAACGAGAAGCGATCGCGTAAGTAAGACGGGTAGCAAGGATTGTGGAGAATGTTATATTTTATTTATAATAAAAAAATAGTTTCATGTAGTTACGAGTTAAAATCTAGGTGAAATAAAAAAAAACAAAATCGAAACAGTATTGTTTTATTGTAGGAACGTAAATAATTAGATTAAAGATACTTGTGTAACGTTAATTTTGAAGCTAAGCCCAAGGTGGAAAAGAACTAGCAAGAAAATCCAACTGCTGCCTTTTTACAAACGAAACTCAATAGTATTGTATTGGCAATGATATGGTATAAGTCTCAGCACACGATGACCGTACTGCAGAGCCAATTCATCTATTTCATATCGAACATTTGCCGATTTATTATTTCACTAACCGCAATAGTTATGCTTCAAGCATGTCATGTTTTTATAACCAAGCTACTAATTCTGCTTTTTTATTAGCAATTGATTGATAACTTTTTTGTTTGTTTTCGTAGACGGCCTTTCAAAGTTACCTCGTTATTTCAAACACAATGTGTCAGAAACGCATTCTCTTTTTTTTTTTTTTTTGTTTTCGCGGGGAAATGCATTTACGCACCGTACCCCCCACCGGGGCGGCGGGGGGCGTGTGTGGGACTCCCGCCTGAGCAACTGACACGTCGCCCAGGGGACTACCCACTAAAACCCCGCGGCGCTCCGTCTTCGCTTTGAGTGGTGAAGCCGTGGGACCTTGGCCGTCGGCCCTGCACCACGACTCCACCGGCGATGGGCCCGTCTACTGCACGACGGGCCCATTTTGACCCCCCCGCGGTGAAGGGGGGCCTGTGGGAACGAACGCATTCTCTCGGTGGCCAGACTATAAGTAACTTAATTACATTCGATGAAAGTCAAAATATCGATCATCAGCTTATCATCAGTAGGCCGAGAGAAAAAAGCTGGCGGAAAAAAACTCGGCACTCTTTTGTCCATCACCAAATATACAAAATCAAGGCATACAACTACACCAAGATAAGATAAAAACGTAAGGTCACAAGACGGTTAAATTGAAGTAAGAAAATACAACTACTAATTCTTGTGTCTTGTCTTGGTATAGATGCTTACAGAGTAGTTAATAGATTGAATAAGACACAAATAGTTACAATAAGAAACAATCTAAAGAAATAGCCTGTCCAGAAATCAATCCCACGCTTTTTTATCATCTAAAAAAAATGCTTAACATGTAATTTAAATTTATTAAAAGGTAAGGATTGAACTGACTCCGGGATTTTATTATAAATATGTATCGACATACCAATAAACGATTTACTGCTCTTGGCCAATCTATGTTTAGGGACCGCTAATTTATACTCTTGCCTAGTTCTTACAGAACAATTTCCGAAAAATTTATATTTATGCAATCCTGGCTGTATCAACATCAGTTAGTGAGCGAATCTTCTTGACCGCAAACGCCCCCACTGCAATTTACAGTCTACAGTTATTCCAAGAAAAACAGTAGTGTCTACTAAGTTTAATCTATTGCCATTGAGTTTCAAATTTGAATCGACTTGTTTAATATTGGGTGCAGAAAATTTAATACATTTAGTTTTCTTATCGTTAAAGGCTAGATTGTTAACATTAAACCAGTGTACAATATTAGAGAGAGCATTATTTACGTCGTCATAATTGATTTTATGTCTATTAATTTTGAAAATTAATGATGTATCATCAGCAAATAACACTATATCATGATTGTTTCCTACCATAAAGGGTAGATCATTAATATAAACCAAAAATAGAAATGGGCCCAAAATCGATCCCTGAGGAACCCCCATTCACTCACAACCGACCCTGACGACCTTTTACCGTTCACGTCAACCTTTTGAGTCCTATCATTCAAATACGAAATCATAAGTTTAAGATTAGTACCGATTTAGTCCGATTAGGACGATACATTGATAAGAAAACTCAATCATGATACCGTAATGATTGAGTTTTCTTATCAATGTATCGTCGATCGCAATCAAATGCCTTAGACAAATCACAAAATATACCTAAAGCGTCTTGCGACTTTTCCCACGCACTAACAATATTAACAATAAGATCAACACCTGCATCAGTGGTTGAACGACCTTTTGTAAATCCAAATTGTTTATTATGAAGCAAATTATTTTTATTAAAATGAACTAAAAGTTGGCTTAAAATGACTTTTCGTAAATTTTACTACATGTAGGTAAAATTGAAATTGGCCTAAAATTAGAGGGGTCTGTATTACTACCCGATTTAAACAAAGGAATGACTTTACTGTGCTTTATCAAGTCTGGAAACTCACCACTAATAATACTGTTATTAAATATTTTTGCAAGGTAAGGAGCTATTATATCTATAATGGAATTGATAATTTTCACTGATATACCCCATAGATCCGTAGTTTTTTTAATATCTATTGTCTTAAATATTTTTAAAATATCCCCGGTATCTATTGTTTGAAAACTAAGACTTTCTTTACATTCACTAACATTATTTCTAAGTAACGACGCAGCTAATACGGGCGATGCGTTAAGTGTTTTGGTAGTCGAAACTGGAATATGAGCAAAGTACTTTTCAAAAAGTGCCGCTAAATTTTCGTCGGAAGTTATGACAGTGTTATCGATGACGAGCTTAATTTGATTTCCGCGTTTGTTATTATTTTTCCCGGTTTCAGAATTTATAACGTTGAAGATATAGATACTGAAAAAAGGGACGCGGGTCTCCGAGCATTACGCGACTGGGAATCGAACCCAGTACCTTTGGATAACCGGTCCAATGCTCTGATCACTGAACTACCGCGCCGCTACGGTGACCCAACGAAATTTCCCCCAGTATCTGTGTGCTTACGTCATATAGTTGACGTTATTCCATCAAATGAGAGGAGTTTTCGCCTCTTCATTTCAGCAGAAATACCTTTAAAGGATATTTAACTACTAATTAAGGTTCACACTCCCCTCCCAGGACCTAGACGAGTCGGTGGCCCGCTCCATCGAGTTCCCGTGGTGGTGGAAGCTGTGGCGGACCGGCATCAAGCTGGTGTCCGGAGACATCGAGCTGCTGTCCATCGCGGAGGAGCCGCCGGCGAGGGACGCGCTGCTGCCGCTGCCCGGCGACGACCCGGGGGACGGCGTCCGGTATGTAGTGAATGAAGTGAATGAAGTGAATGAAGTGAATGAAATGAAGGAAATGAATGAAACGAATGAAGTGAATGAAGTGAATGAAATGAATGGAATGAATGGAATGAATGGGATGAACTCAATGAACGGAATGAACGAAATGAACGAAATGAACGGAACGAACGAAATGAATGAAATTACTTTATTGTATGTAGGATTTAAACTAATATCTTATACATTATCAAAAGCAAAAAATTTGAAATAAAAAAAGATCAAGAGAAAAATACATCAGCAATGGCCGTAGCAGACCGAGAGAAAAAGTTGGCGGAATAAATATTGGCATTCTTTTCGAAAATATACAATCACTAGCGACCCGCCCACGCTTCGCAATGGTATAATTTTGGCCGACTTGCTCACGAAACATAGTATTTTGGCTAACTTGAAAATACTTTTTCAGATTGTTCTTAATTTACAAAATTAAATGAATAAATTCCCTAAAAGATGGTAAAAACTGCATTAAAATCCGTTGTGTGGTTTAGGAGGAGTAAGCGGCCAAACATACAAACAGACACAAATAGCGATTTATTTATACTATGTAATGATAATTCAGATTTATTATTTATTGTATTGACTGAAGTCACTTGAAAGACAGTAAAACAGAATCCTACGAATATTAGGAATGCGGTAGTGGCCTCGATTCTGAAAACACTCTCTAAACTAAACTAAAACTATCGCCGTCACTTACTGTTCAATAGTATAAGACAGATACAGGTTATCATTTTAGTCCTGTCAAACTAAAATGTACGTGCAATATGACACGGCGAAGGCAATTTTAGGCTAGTCCTCAGCGCATTTCGTTCAATTTTACAATGATGTGGACTAAATTTAGTGAGACCAATGTACCTATCTTTTTCGTATACGAAGCATGAGAAAGAAACAGAGATATTTTTAATTTAGTTTTATAGTCTTTTGATAATCGGGGCCAGTTTGTGAGGATGTATGTTTTAAACTCTTTTACGCAAACTATACTGAGAGGACTTTAGTGTATGGATAGATTACATTCTGGGATAAAACACGAGATACTTTTTCAATGAGAAAATATATCTTATCCGCGAGATAAGCCGGTGAAACCGTAGGTTTACTATGAACTGTTTTACTTAAATTTTCAAACTTTTGTGAAGTTTCTAATCTGGCTATGTCTTCTCATCCAGGTATCGAGTAAAACTCGAAGGCACCTGGAGCGAAATCGACGCCGAGACGATGGCGCGAATATCCATAGTGGTGCCCGCCACCTCCGTGAAGCTGACCAGGAGCGACGGCAGGCCCATAGCCGGGTACCAGGTGAGAGAGAGATAGAGATAGCAGGGGTTCAGGTGAGGGAGAGAGATAGAGATAGTGGGGGTTCAGGTGAGGGAGAGGGATAGAGATAGTGGGGGTCCAGGTGAGGGAGAGAGATAGAGATAGTGGGGGTTCAGGTGGGTGAGAGAGATAGAGATAGTCGGGTACCAGGTGAGTGAGAGAGATAGAGATAGTGGGGTTCAGGTGGGTGAGAGAGATAGAGATAGTGGGGGTTCAGCCCCCCTACCGCGTAACTAGCGTCGATTTGAACTTAACGTCGACAACTGTTTTCATTGGCAAAATTGTTAACAATGGCGGGTCTCTAGCCAATGAAAACAGTTGTCGACGTCGAGTTCAAATCGACGCTAGTTACGCGGTAGCCCCCCAGGTGGGTGAGAGAGATAGAGATAGCAGGGTTCCAGGTGAGGGAGAGAGATAGATATAGTGGGGGTCCAGGTGGGTGAGAGAGATAGAGGTAGTGGGGGTTCAGGTGGGTGAGAGAGATAGAGATAGTGGGGGTCCAGGTGAGGGAGAGAGATAGAGCTAGCAAGGAAGAGGGAGAGGTAACATTAACTTGCTAATTCAGATGTTTTTTCAATGCTTGGGTAATTAGCACGATTTAATATAAATAACAAAAATAAGGTATTTTGCGAATGTTTGAAGGCCAATTAACTTCTCGCACATACTATTTTTCATTGTAAAAGTACCCTAAAAGATATATTGAAGACGGGAAAGATAGTTCGTTCATATAGAACTATAAAACAGAAAACATATCTGTCTGTGTATTAGCTACTTTTACAATCTAGCATAACGTCCCATTTTGTACAGACCATACTATTTGAAAATGTTGCATGATTTTAATAATTCATTTTCACGTACAGAGCATAACCCTGGAGCCCAACATGGAGACGCTGGCCAAGATCCTGGCGCTGGTGTCGGACCAGCTGGACTTACTGCTGGAGGACTGGTATCCTTCTCTTGGTGAGTACATTGCATATTTATAGGATTTAGGTGTCTTATTGTAACTTAGATTTACGCGATCATTTTAACTTGAAATTAAACTCATTTCAAAGTGGAAGTTTGTGGAAGTGTGGTTTCCCTTGGGAATGAGAAGTTTTCCCGCGGTAAAAAGTACCCTACATGTTATTTTTTTAAATTATTTAAGTTTCATCCAAATCTGTCCAGTAGTTTTTACGGGAAAGAGTAACAAACATCCATACATACTCACAAACTTTCATGTTATAATATTAGTAGGATTTATTATTAATTATTTAGGTGTCTTCTTCTTTTTGTCTTAACTTACTTAACGTCAAAAACGGCCGTAACTTCCGCTTTCTTTCCGTTCTACTAGACCGACAGTAAGGTCAATTAAAGTATTTAAGAAATGGACTGCAGGCCAACGTGTGAATTTTTCCAATGGAAAAGTACCCGGAACCAAAAATTTAAAAGTTCTTAAAGTGCCAAAACGTGGACGTATCGTATATTACTTTACTTGCTCTATCTTTTGTAAAGGTACAAGATTCGTGCACACTTCGGAGGGCCGCAGTCTCATTACTCGCTTGGTGCCGTGTCCGTCCTGTATCAAAGATTTAGAAGAAAACAAGGGGAGTAATGTCGCACAGACGGACTATGTGCAGGTGAGCTGTGGCGTCGTTTGACGTTTTTTTAAGTTAGAGGTCGGCAATGAATACTCGCGTATTTACTTACCTTTTGAAAGATCATGTCGAAATTGAAATTTGATGTTTAACGAGTTTTAAAGCTATTTATTTTTCATGCGTAATTTATTGATTGATTGCGTTCATGTGCCATTTTTTTGAATAATGTCATTAATACTGTTACGAAGCATAGCATTAAAAA
The DNA here is from genome assembly GCA_916618145.1 of Emmelina monodactyla. NCBI lineage: Eukaryota > Metazoa > Arthropoda > Insecta > Lepidoptera > Pterophoridae > Emmelina > Emmelina monodactyla. The sequence goes on along the minus strand of OU745296.1, from coordinate 423,391 downwards.
TACTTTTAATTAATGTTTTTGTACTACTATTTATATTTAAGCTCTGATTAATCCGAAAAATTGGACCCGATCTTCTCATTTTTTACACTGCATTTTTTTCCAGAACTTGGAACATTTGACTCTAAACGTGCACCACTCAGTGCCGAGTCGCCGCGGCACGCAGGATTCCAGGTTTTCTGATGCAGACAGCGGGGTCGGCAACGAGTCTAATGGTTAGTATTACATTACTATAATATCAATTATTGTTTATTACTTTATCATCATTGGTGCTAGGACTCTCTAAAGTATACTGTACGGGCGTAAAAGACTGCTTCCGAAAACAAAAACTTGCTAATGCTGGAAGGGCACTTGTTATGTTTAGAGATGGACAAATGCCTGATAGCAGACTGCCAAAGGCAGTCTTTTATTCTGAATTAGCAAGCGAAAACGAAAGCAAGGCGGGCAATATCTACGCTATAGGGTCTGCTCAAACGCAATCTCGTGGCTTGCAATATACTGACTGAAAGTTGGGAGAGTCGCGCACATCTTAGACCGGAAACTGGCGACAAACTGTTCATAAGAGCGTGGATGGTTTTGAAGCTAGGCGTCTTGAGGACCTTGACGCGAAACGCCAAAGGCGGAAGACTAAGCCTAACAACTCCTACATTTATACATACAATTCTACTGGTCAGTTGTACCGCGCGTCTTGCATCCGAGTCTTCAAGACAAAGTTTGGTTTTGATATGGCTAGCCATCAGAGCCCATCGCAAAAGAGACCCTAATTAAATATCTAGCAGGAGTCGCCGTCACCGAGCACGGTGACGACAAGATGGTGATTATGTTTAGAGAAAAAGTACTTTTTATCAATCAGTGTTTAAATTTAAAGTATAGATTTTCAGTATGTTAATTAATATTTAGTGACGTATAATATATCAAACCCTCTCATAACAGTTTCAAAAACCTGCAAGAGTAATGAATCTGGGGGTCTAGATAAGATGATTTTCTTAACCACATAACTTCACTCATTGGCGTTATAAATATTAATAAATTGTTTAACAATAATTGGTCCTCGATCGCTCTGGCCAAATGGACATTTTGTCATGCGACATAAAATAGTATGCCGAAATCGATGTACCTACTCAAACTTACTTACTTAAGCTTTTTTCACAACTCACAATTATTCAAGTTACTTTTATGCAGGGGCGTAGTTCCCGCCATATCAATTGCTTCGGGCCCCAGAGCTACTGGGGCCCCAAAAAACAACTGTAAATATAAATGTTGGTCAATCGGGAAAAAAATCTAAACGCTATTAACATTATTGGAGCCAGTTACGATAACGGTTTGGTTTGAAATAAGGTGCTTTTATAGCTTGTTTTCTATGCACGTTAACTCTTTGTACTGTTAGTTTTGTCCTCAACTCAAATGATGTAATACGAAATTATTTTGCTACTAGTGGCCGCCCGCGACACCATTCGCATGGAAGTCGGTTTCCCGTGGGAATGAGATATTTTCCTGCGTTAAAAAGTACCCTGTGTGTTATTCTGATGTATAATTTATACCACAAGTTTCATCCAAATCCGTCCAGTGGTTTTTACGTGAAAGAGTAACAAACATCCATCCATACATCCATCCATACATACTCACAAACTTTCACGTTTATGATAGTAGTAGGATTTATTTGTTTGTTATATTTTTAAATTAATTTATAATATTTTTATGACCACACTCTTCGTTTTAAAACGGGACCAGCGGTTCATAGAATTCTGCCGATACTCTTTGGGCTTTAATTCAAAACGGGAATAAAGCGTTAAGAACTGAGGAGAAAGATAGAACTGTTGTTAAAAGTGACAATTCTTTGCCATTTCTAAAGAACATTACTTTGCCGATTCGGTAACTGCAACGTTTTATTCAGCAGTCACTAAGTGTAACTGAATTACGTCTCTTTATACAATTATGTCTAGGGGGGGCAGAAAGTTAAATAGTTTTTTGTAAATTAAGAAAATAGTTGGCCTCAAGATGCTTCTTTGTGGGACATCATAAAGTTCGTCAGTTTTTATTTATAGATGTTGGAAAACTTTTTGCGTACGATTTGAGATAAAAGCTTTTAACCGTTCCTGTTGGACCTTCCTTGTGCTAATGCATTCTATTTAAGCTAACTGACTACATTACTTTTCAATCAATTTGAACTCTTTCTTTTAACCCCCACAGCGTCGTCCCGCCTCGGCTCGGTGGAGGGCGCCCCGCGCGCGGCCGGCCGCTGCGTGCACGCGTGGTCCGTGGAGCAGTGCACGCTGGACGCCTGCACGGCCGCGCGCCTCGCCTGCCCCGCGCACCCCGCCGCGTGCGGCCTGGACCGCGCCGCGCCCGACCTCGTATGTACACAGATCTAGTGTGTAGCAAGCAAGCGGCACTGGGGCGAGGGTCCACAGTGTGTCCACGCGTGGTCGTGGAGCAGTGCACGCTGGACGCCTGCACGGCCGCGCGCCTCGCCTGCCCCGCGCACCCCGCCGCGTGCGGCCTGGACCGCGCCGCGCCCGACCTCGTATGTACACAGATCTAGTGTGTAGCAAGCAAGCGGCACTGGGGCGAGGGTCCACAGTGTGTCCACGCGTGGTCGTGGAGCAGTGCACGCTGGACGCCTGCACGGCCGCGCGCCTCGCCTGCCCCGCGCACCCCGCCGCGTGCGGCCTGGACCGCGCCGCGCCCGACCTCGTATGTACACAGATCTAGTGTGTAGCAAGCAAGCGGCACTGGGGCGAGGGTCCACAGTGTGTCCACGCGTGGTCGTGGAGCAGTGCACGCTGGACGCCTGCACGGCCGCGCGCCTCGCCTGCCCCGCGCACCCCGCCGCGTGCGGCCTGGACCGCGCCGCGCCCGACCTCGTATGTACACAGATCTAGTGTGTAGCAAGCAAGCGGCACTGGGGCGAGGGTCCACAGTGTGTCCACGCGTGGTCGTGGAGCAGTGCACGCTGGACGCCTGCACGGCCGCGCGCCTCGCCTGCCCCGCGCACCCCGCCGCGTGCGGCCTGGACCGCGCCGCGCCCGACCTCGTATGTACACAGATCTAGTGTGTAGCAAGCAAGCGGCACTGGGGCGAGGGTCCACAGTGTGTCCACGCGTGGTCGTGGAGCAGTGCACGCTGGACGCCTGCACGGCCGCGCGCCTCGCCTGCCCCGCGCACCCCGCCGCGTGCGGCCTGGACCGCGCCGCGCCCGACCTCGTATGTACACAGATCTAGTGTGTAGCAAGCAAGCGGCACTGGGGCGAGGGTCCACAGTGTGTCCACGCGTGGTCGTGGAGCAGTGCACGCTGGACGCCTGCACGGCCGCGCGCCTCGCCTGCCCCGCGCACCCCGCCGCGTGCGGCCTGGACCGCGCCGCGCCCGACCTCGTATGTACACAGATCTAGTGTGTAGCAAGCAAGCGGCACTGGGGCGAGGGTCCACAGTGTGTCCACGCGTGGTCGTGGAGCAGTGCACGCTGGACGCCTGCACGGCCGCGCGCCTCGCCTGCCCCGCGCACCCCGCCGCGTGCGGCCTGGACCGCGCCGCGCCCGACCTCGTATGTACACAGATCTAGTGTGTAGCAAGCAAGCGGCACTGGGGCGAGGGTCCACAGTGTGTCCACGCGTGGTCGTGGAGCAGTGCACGCTGGACGCCTGCACGGCCGCGCGCCTCGCCTGCCCCGCGCACCCCGCCGCGTGCGGCCTGGACCGCGCCGCGCCCGACCTCGTATGTACACAGATCTAGTGTGTAGCAAGCAAGCGGCACTGGGGCGAGGGTCCACAGTGTGTCCACGCGTGGTCGTGGAGCAGTGCACGCTGGACGCCTGCACGGCCGCGCGCCTCGCCTGCCCCGCGCACCCCGCCGCGTGCGGCCTGGACCGCGCCGCGCCCGACCTCGTATGTACACAGATCTAGTGTGTAGCAAGCAAGCGGCACTGGGGCGAGGGTCCACAGTGTGTCCACGCGTGGTCGTGGAGCAGTGCACGCTGGACGCCTGCACGGCCGCGCGCCTCGCCTGCCCCGCGCACCCCGCCGCGTGCGGCCTGGACCGCGCCGCGCCCGACCTCGTATGTACACAGATCTAGTGTGTAGCAAGCAAGCGGCACTGGGGCGAGGGTCCACAGTGTGTCCACGCGTGGTCGTGGAGCAGTGCACGCTGGACGCCTGCACGGCCGCGCGCCTCGCCTGCCCCGCGCACCCCGCCGCGTGCGGCCTGGACCGCGCCGCGCCCGACCTCGTATGTACACAGATCTAGTGTGTAGCAAGCAAGCGGCACTGGGGCGAGGGTCCACAGTGTGTCCACGCGGGGTCGTGGAGCAGTGCACGCTGGACGCCTGCACGGCCGCGCGCCTCGCCTGCCCCGCGCACCCCGCCGCGTGCGGCCTGGACCGCGCCGCGCCCGACCTCGTATGTACACAGATCTAGTGTGTAGCAAGCAAGCGGCACTGGGGCGAGGGTCCACAGTGTGTCCACGCGTGGTCGTGGAGCAGTGCACGCTGGACGCCTGCACGGCCGCGCGCCTCGCCTGCCCCGCGCACCCCGCCGCGTGCGGCCTGGACCGCGCCGCGCCCGACCTCGTATGTACACAGATCTAGTGTGTAGCAAGCAAGCGGCACTGCGGCGAGGGTCCACAGTGTGTCCACGCGGGGTCGTGGAGCAGTGCACGCTGGACGCCTGCACGGCCGCGCGCCTCGCCTGCCCCGCGCACCCCGCCGCGTGCGGCCTGGACCGCGCCGCGCCCGACCTCGTATGTACACAGATCTAGTGTGTAGCAAGCAAGCGGCACTGCGGCGAGGGTCCACAGTGTGTCCACGCGGGGTCGTGGAGCAGTGCACGCTGGACGCCTGCACGGCCGCGCGCCTCGCCTGCCCCGCGCACCCCGCCGCGTGCGGCCTGGACCGCGCCGCGCCCGACCTCGTATGTACACAGATCTAGTGTGTAGCAAGCACGCGGCACTGGGGCGAGGGTCCACAGTGTGTCCACGCGTGGTCGTGGAGCAGTGCACGCTGGACGCCTGCACGGCCGCGCGCCTCGCCTGCCCCGCGCACCCCGCCGCGTGCGGCCTGGACCGCGCCGCGCCCGACCTCGTATGTACACAGATCTAGTGTGTAGCAAGCAAGCGGCACTGGGGCGAGGGTCCACAGTGTGTCCACGCGTGGTCGTGGAGCAGTGCACGCTGGACGCCTGCACGGCCGCGCGCCTCGCCTGCCCCGCGCACCCCGCCGCGTGCGGCCTGGACCGCGCCGCGCCCGACCTCGTATGTACACAGATCTAGTGTGTAGCAAGCAAGCGGCACTGCGGCGAGGGTCCACAGTGTGTCCACGCGTGGTCGTGGAGCAGTGCACGCTGGACGCCTGCACGGCCGCGCGCCTCGCCTGCCCCGCGCACCCCGCCGCGTGCGGCCTGGACCGCGCCGCGCCCGACCTCGTATGTACACAGATCTAGTGTGTAGCAAGCAAGCGGCACTGGGGCGAGGGTCCACAGTGTGTCCACGCGTGGTCGTGGAGCAGTGCACGCTGGACGCCTGCACGGCCGCGCGCCTCGCCTGCCCCGCGCACCCCGCCGCGTGCGGCCTGGACCGCGCCGCGCCCGACCTCGTATGTACACAGATCTAGTGTGTAGCAAGCAAGCGGCACTGCGGCGAGGGTCCACAGTGTGTCCACGCGGGGTCGTGGAGCAGTGCACGCTGGACGCCTGCACGGCCGCGCGCCTCGCCTGCCCCGCGCACCCCGCCGCGTGCGGCCTGGACCGCGCCGCGCCCGACCTCGTATGTACACAGATCTAGTGTGTAGCAAGCAAGCGGCACTGGGGCGAGGGTCCACAGTGTGTCCACGCGTGGTCGTGGAGCAGTGCACGCTGGACGCCTGCACGGCCGCGCGCCTCGCCTGCCCCGCGCACCCCGCCGCGTGCGGCCTGGACCGCGCCGCGCCCGACCTCGTATGTACACAGATCTAGTGTGTAGCAAGCAAGCGGCACTGCGGCGAGGGTCCACAGTGTGTCCACGCGGGGTCGTGGAGCAGTGCACGCTGGACGCCTGCACGGCCGCGCGCCTCGCCTGCCCCGCGCACCCCGCCGCGTGCGGCCTGGACCGCGCCGCGCCCGACCTCGTATGTACACAGATCTAGTGTGTAGCAAGCAAGCGGCACTGGGGCGAGGGTCCACAGTGTGTCCACGCGTGGTCGTGGAGCAGTGCACGCTGGACGCCTGCACGGCCGCGCGCCTCGCCTGCCCCGCGCACCCCGCCGCGTGCGGCCTGGACCGCGCCGCGCCCGACCTCGTATGTACACAGATCTAGTGTGTAGCAAGCAAGCGGCACTGGGGCGAGGGTCCACAGTGTGTCCACGCGTGGTCGTGGAGCAGTGCACGCTGGACGCCTGCACGGCCGCGCGCCTCGCCTGCCCCGCGCACCCCGCCGCGTGCGGCCTGGACCGCGCCGCGCCCGACCTCGTATGTACACAGATCTAGTGTGTAGCAAGCAAGCGGCACTGGGGCGAGGGTCCACAGTGTGTCCACGCGTGGTCGTGGAGCAGTGCACGCTGGACGCCTGCACGGCCGCGCGCCTCGCCTGCCCCGCGCACCCCGCCGCGTGCGGCCTGGACCGCGCCGCGCCCGACCTCGTATGTACACAGATCTAGTGTGTAGCAAGCAAGCGGCACTGGGGCGAGGGTCCACAGTGTGTCCACGCGTGGTCGTGGAGCAGTGCACGCTGGACGCCTGCACGGCCGCGCGCCTCGCCTGCCCCGCGCACCCCGCCGCGTGCGGCCTGGACCGCGCCGCGCCCGACCTCGTATGTACACAGATCTAGTGTGTAGCAAGCAAGCGGCACTGGGGCGAGGGTCCACAGTGTGTCCACGCGTGGTCGTGGAGCAGTGCACGCTGGACGCCTGCACGGCCGCGCGCCTCGCCTGCCCCGCGCACCCCGCCGCGTGCGGCCTGGACCGCGCCGCGCCCGACCTCGTATGTACACAGATCTAGTGTGTAGCAAGCAAGCGGCACTGGGGCGAGGGTCCACAGTGTGTCCACGCGTGGTCGTGGAGCAGTGCACGCTGGACGCCTGCACGGCCGCGCGCCTCGCCTGCCCCGCGCACCCCGCCGCGTGCGGCCTGGACCGCGCCGCGCCCGACCTCGTATGTACACAGATCTAGTGTGTAGCAAGCAAGCGGCACTGCGGCGAGGGTCCACAGTGTGTCCACGCGGGGTCGTGGAGCAGTGCACGCTGGACGCCTGCACGGCCGCGCGCCTCTTTTTGTCAAATCAAATCAAATCAAAATCAAAATTCTTTTATTCATCATAGATATGTAACATATACTTAACTAGTGGCCGCCCGCGAGTCCGTTCGCGTGGAAGTCGATTTCCCGTGGGAATGAGAAGTTTTCCCGCGGTAAAAAGTATCCTATGTCCTTTCCCAAGTTCAGTTCTTTCTTCATACCAAATTTCATAAAAATCGGTTCAGTGGTTTAGGCGTGAAAGCGTAACAGACAGACGGACAGACAGACAGACAGACAGACAGACAGACAGACAGAGTTACTTTCGCATTTATAATATTATAAGTAGGGAAGTAGGGATGAACGTCAATGTTACAAACTTCGACTTTACCTAACCGTAGACCGAGAGAAAAAAGCCGGCGGAAAAAAACTCCCAGCACTCTTTTAGGAAATTATACAATCATAGCGTACATTCAATGGACATATAAATTATTTACTCGTACCTCAACTCAACACTATAAAAGTAAAATAAATATAAAACTGCTAATACGAACTAATTAAGGCCTTCTTCCCGCACCACAATTCGGAACCAGAGCAGAGCATCATGTCATCTAAGTTTTGCAACCCAATAGGTATAAATGACGCTCGAGTATATGCAGATTAAGCATCTAGGGCTATCTTACAATAATAGAAAAATGTTCATGCCGCAGAGAACACTATTATCTTAGCGACATTTATAAGTAACTATCAAAAATGTTTCGTCTGACCATAGATAAATAATTGCAGCTTAATCGCTTACAGACGTTCGGGGCCCCAGTAGATCGGGGGCCCAAAATTATGTAACTACGCCCCTGCATACTTTAGGTATGACAGGCTCGGGTTCTCGGCATACTATTTTACGAGAACTCTGTTATTAATCTATGCGTGTTACACTATTTTAACATTATATTTTTGCGCATGCAATTTAAATGCGACGGAAACGGAACTATCTGCACGTGAATTCCTATTTTTTGTTTTTTGATTGTACACAATTTATACAAAACTTGCTCTGAATACATAAATTAAGCGGTGCCTTCTCATTTTATTATTACTGTGTGTTTTTACAAAAACTGCAACAAAACCATAAAACGTCCTACTAATATTATAAATGTGAAAGTTTGTGACGATGTATGGATGGATGGATGGATGGATGGATGTATGTTTGTTACTCTTTCACGTAAAAACTCCTGGATGGATTGGGATGAAACTTTGCAGTAATATAGGTTAGACATCAGAATAACACATAGGATACTTTTTACCGCGGGAAAACATCTCATTCCCACGGGAAACTGACTTCCACGTGAACGGAGTCGCGGGCGGCCACTAGTATTTTAATAAAGATTTCATCATCATTAAAACAATCTTTTCGAATGGTTTCCGAGTATATTTCTTAGCTACTGTGTAATTTGTCATACTCATTTATGAAAGTGATTTTCATACAACAAAATCCTTTTTTCTCCAACTAATCCTCAAAATTCTCCCTTCAAACGCTGTCGTAACTAAACTTACAAAATCTTACACTTAGTTTACCTCCACCTGTTTTCCCTAGCTACTCCTAGACCTCGAGGAATCCAAACGCACTCGCTGGGAACTCGTCCGCCCCCGCGCGGTGGCGGGGCGCGGGGCGTTCGGCACCGTGCTCACCGGGGACTGGTTCCCGGAGGGCGGGGGTGGGGGCGGGGGCGCGGGGCGGGGGCGGGCGGTTCAGGTGGCGGTGAAGGCGCTGCAGCCGGTGCCGCCCCCGCCCGGGTGCAGGGCGAGCGCGCTGCATGCTTACAAGGTGGGTTTTTCTGAGATAGAAAATCAAGTCAATGAAAATTTTATATTTTTTAGGAACACTTTCAGCTAAGTTAGTTGAGAAGTCCAAATACTGTAATCCATTGTAATGTTTTCACAAATAGACCTTCTGCTAAGTTAACCAAGCTGTGAATAACTTTTGATACTGTGTTGCTAAAGTTAGCTTACGTTTTTTACGAGATCATTTTCTCGTCAAGACTTTGAAAGAAGAAAAGAAAAATGAATATCGAATAACCGTTAAATTACCCGATTGGTTCTTACTGATGCCTAAAATGCAATCAGTAAATTTTTTGTCTGTCTGTCTGTCTGCCTGTATAACCGTTATAGAAACAAAAACTACTCGACGGATTTTAACGAAACTTGGTACAATAATTTTTTATACCCCTGAGCTGGTTATAGTATACTTTTCATCACGCTACAATCAATAGAAGCAGAGCAGTGAAGGGAAATGTTGAGAAAACGGGAGAAGTTACTAAATTTTTTAAGCTTCCGTTGCGTATGCAACGTTAATGGTTAAAGCTACACAGAAATCATGCATGACGAAAATGTTCTCCTTTAAATAATATAAAAAATATCCCACGACAGCATATGTCTATCTTTTATGGTTGACTCACAATAACACGTGTAACTCCTGATAGCGAAGTTCGAAGATTATATTTGTCTACTCTTACGTTTACAACACTTTCACGCGAACGAAGTCGCGGGCGGCCACTAGTCCTACATACGACAGAATATAAGTTTGACGGGGTATTCGTTATTTGTGACATAGACAAGGTAGTTAGTAAAGTAGTTCTTCAACTGGCCAAGTCCATCGAATCTGTGTTCTCTCCGACAAGTACACACCTACCTAAAATCCTTTTTTGGAAAATTGTATAGCAATATCACAACTTCTATATCGTAAAACAGCTAAAGTATTCGTCTCACAGTTTTGGTGCCATAGTAACTATTGATGAGGTTAATATTCATTGTAGTTGTCGTGGTCGGTGGTTTTTAAAGGATAATGGGCAAAAATGTATGAACCGTGGGCCCACTTCCAATAAACACGTGTTACATATTAAATTAAAGGTCTGCTTTCACATATCTGCCCATGTTTCAAGGCGTCGGTGTCCCGTTGGGATCGTTGCGCGGAGGCGGCGGCGTGCCGCGCGTACCTCGCGCTGCGCCAGGAGCTGGGCGTGCTGCAGGCGCTGCGGCACCCGCACACGCTGCCGCTGCTGGCCGCCACGCCCGCGCCGCTGGCGCTGCTGCTGCCCGCCGCGCCTATGGTGGGTCTCGCTGGTTCTATTGAACTATCACCACACACACACACACGACACCCGCACACGCTGCCGCTGCTGGCGGCCACGCCGGCGCCGCTGGCGCTGCTGCTGCCCGCCGCGCCTATGGTGGGTCTCGCTGGTTCTATTGAACTATCACGACACACACACACGACACCCGCACACGCTGCCGCTGCTGGCCGCCACGCCGGCGCCGCTGGCGCTGCTGCTGCCCGCCGCGCCTATGGTGGGTCTCGCTGGTTCTATTGAACTATCACCACACACACACACGACACCCGCACACGCTGCCGCTGCTGGCCGCCACGCCGGCGCCGCTGGCGCTGCTGCTGCCCGCCGCGCCTATGGTGGGTCTCGCTGGTTCTATTGAACTATCACCACACACACACACGACACCCGCACACGCTGCCGCTGCTGGCCGCCACGCCGGCGCCGCTGGCGCTGCTGCTGCCCGCCGCGCCTATGGTGGGTCTCGCTGGTTCTATTGAACTATCACCACACACACACACGACACCCGCACACGCTGCCGCTGCTGGCCGCCACGCCGGCGCCGCTGGCGCTGCTGCTGCCCGCCGCGCCTATGGTGGGTCTCGCTGGTTCTATTGAACTATCACCACACACACACACGACACCCGCACACGCTGCCGCTGCTGGCCGCCACGCCGGCGCCGCTGGCGCTGCTGCTGCCCGCCGCGCCTATGGTGGGTCTCGCTGGTTCTATTGAACTATCACGACACACACACACGACACCCGCACACGCTGCCGCTGCTGGCCGCCACGCCGGCGCCGCTGGCGCTGCTGCTGCCCGCCGCGCCTATGGTGGGTCTCGCTGGTTCTATTGAACTATCACCACACACACACACGACACCCGCACACGCTGCCGCTGCTGGCCGCCACGCCGGCGCCGCTGGCGCTGCTGCTGCCCGCCGCGCCTATGGTGGGTCTCGCTGGTTCTATTGAACTATCACCACACACACACACGACACCCGCACACGCTGCCGCTGCTGGCCGCCACGCCGGCGCCGCTGGCGCTGCTGCTGCCCGCCGCGCCTATGGTGAGACACGCTGGTTCTATTGAACTATCACCACACACACACACACACGACACCCGCACACGCTGCCGCTGCTGGCCGCCACGCCGGCGCCGCTGGCGCTGCTGCTGCCCGCCGCGCCTATGGTGGGTCTCGCTGGTTCTATTGAACTATCACCACACACACACACGACACCCGCACACGCTGCCGCTGCTGTCCGCCACGCCGGCGCCGCTGGCGCTGCTGCTGCCCGCCGCGCCTATGGTGGGTCTCGCTGGTTCTATTGAACTATCACCACACACACACACGACACCCGCACACGCTGCCGCTGCTGGCCGCCACGCCGGCGCCGCTGGCGCTGCTGCTGCCCGCCGCGCCTATGGTGGGTCTTGCTGGTTCTATTGAACTATCACCACACACACACACACGACACCCGCACACGCTGCCGCTGCTGGCCGCCACGCCGGCGCCGCTGGCGCTGCTGCTGCCCGCCGCGCCTATGGTGGGTCTCGCTGGTTCTATTGAACTATCACCACACACACACACACGACACCCGCACACGCTGCCGCTGCTGGCCGCCACGCCGTCGCCGCTGGCGCTGCTGCTGCCCGCCGCGCCTATGGTGGGTCTCGCTGGTTCTATTGAACTATCACCACACACACACACGACACCCGCACACGCTGCCGCTGCTGGCCGCCACGCCGGCGCCGCTGGCGCTGCTGCTGCCCGCCGCGCCTATGGTGGGTCTCGCTGGTTCTATTGAACTATCACCACACACACACACGACACCCGCACACGCTGCCGCTGCTGGCCGCCACGCCGGCGCCGCTGGCGCTGCTGCTGCCCGCCGTGCCTATGGTGAGACACGCTGGTTCTATTGAACTATCACCACACACACACACACACGACACCCGCACACGCTGCCGCTGCTGGCCGCCACGCCGGCGCCGCTGGCGCTGCTGCTGCCCGCCGCGCCTATGGTGGGTCTCGCTGGTTCTATTGAACTATCACCACACACACACACGACACCCGCACACGCTGCCGCTGCTGGCCGCCACGCCGGCGCCGCTGGCGCTGCTGCTGCCCGCCGCGCCTATGGTGGGTCTCGCTGGTTCTATTGAACTATCACCACACACACACACGACACCCGCACACGCTGCCGCTGCTGGCCGCCACGCCGGCGCCGCTGGCGCTGCTGCTGCCCGCCGTGCCTATGGTGGGTCTCGCTGGTTCTATTGAACTATCACCACACACACACACGACACCCGCACACGCTGCCGCTGCTGGCCGCCACGCCGGCGCCGCTGGCGCTGCTGCTGCCCGCCGCGCCTATGGTGGGTCTCGCTGGTTCTATGAACTATCACCACACACACACACACGACACCCGCACACGCTGCCGCTGCTGGCCGCCACGCCGGCGCCGCTGGCGCTGCTGCTGCCCGCCGCGCCTATGGTGGGTCTCGCTGGTTCTATTGAACTATCACCACACACACACACGACACCCGCACACGCTGCCGCTGCTGGCCGCCACGCCGGCGCCGCTGGCGCTGCTGCTGCCCGCCGCGCCTATGGTGGGTCTCGCTGGTTCTATTGAACTATCACCACACACACACACACGACACCCGCACACGCTGCCGCTGCTGGCCGCCACGCCGGCGCCGCTGGCGCTGCTGCTGCCCGCCGCGCCTATGGTGGGTCTCGCTGGTTCTATTGAACTATCACCACACACACACACGACACCCGCACACGCTGCCGCTGCTGGCCGCCACGCCGGCGCCGCTGGCGCTGCTGCTGCCCGCCGCGCCTATGGTGGGTCTCGCTGGTTCTATTGAACTATCACCACACACACACACGACACCCGCACACGCTGCCGCTGCTGGCCGCCACGCCGGCGCCGCTGGCGCTGCTGCTGCCCGCCGCGCCTATGGTGGGTCTCGCTGGTTCTATTGAACTATCACCACACACACACACGACACCCGCACACGCTGCCGCTGCTGGCCGCCACGCCGGCGCCGCTGGCGCTGCTGCTGCCCGCCGCGCCTATGGTGGGTCACGCTGGTTCTATTGAACTATCACCACACACACACACGACACCCGCACACGCTGCCGCTGCTGGCCGCCACGCCGGCGCCGCTGGCGCTGCTGCTGCCCGCCGCGCCTATGGTGGGTCTCGCTGGTTCTATTGAACTATCACCACACACACACACGACACCCGCACACGCTGCCGCTGCTGGCCGCCACGCCGGCGCCGCTGGCGCTGCTGCTGCCCGCCGCGCCTATGGTGGGTCTCGCTGGTTCTATTGAACTATCACCACACACACACACGACACCCGCACACGCTGCCGCTGCTGGCCGCCACGCCGGCGCCGCTGGCGCTGCTGCTGCCCGCTGCGCCTATGGTGAGACACGCTGGTTCTATTGAACTATCACCACACACACACACACACGACACCCGCACACGCTGCCGCTGCTGGCCGCCACGCCGGCGCCGCTGGCGATGTTGCTTCCCGCTGCTCCTATGGTGGATCACACACCACCCTAGCTGTGCACAGCTAACTAACACCAGTAAACAGCTGGCTGTGCTGACTTGGTCATTAACTAGGATAGAAAAGCCGAACATCGTAATCTGTGGCGTCGACGACGCAACGGCATTTTAATGCAATCAAACAATACGATTTTATTTGTTATATTAAACACTGATTGTTTCTCCCCTCGTTACATAAACAACAGATAAAGTAACTGCACATCTTCAGTCTAAATTAGTAAAAGTCTGCTATCGGTCTTTGCTTTTAATTTTTTTCTCGTAAATCTCCGTGTCTTTAGTATTGCTTGAGAAACTCAATAATACAGTAAATAGTTTTTTGACATTACGTATCTACGATTTCCTTTCCCCCCTCTCTCTTATCAATCTCTCTATCTACCATCCAGGGCGCGCTAGACGCGGTGCTTCGTAAGTACAGCGGCGCGGGAGTGCGCGTCTCGCCGCGCGTGGCTCGCGCGCTGGCGCTGCAGATGGCGCGGGCGCTGGAATATCTACACGCTAGTCGAGTGCTGTATAGAGATTTGAAGGTACAACTTGGTTTTGTAGGTTTGTATGGAATAGAAGTGGGGGATGAGTAATTGGAAAATGGGTGTATGGCTTAGGAAGTTGGTGGATGATAAATCTTATTCTATAAATATTTAGCACGTTATTATGGCGATACCTGAAATAAGCAAGTATATAATAGCGTTTGAATAGAGAGAAATCATCTTAAACAACTGAATTTGAACTCGAAAACTTTTATTTTTCTATGATCTGTTACTATTTCAAGTCCACGATCGATTGCATCAAATTATGTTTATTCAATTCCTTTATGTGTCTGATTCATTCCTGTTTCTAGAAACTAGTAATTTTACCTACTTACTCTATCCTACGTAAATTATATTTGTTACATATTTTCAGTCAGAGAACGTGTTGGTGTGGGAAATGCCGCTACCTCAAGACAGTATCGCGGCTGAGTACAGCCCGAAGCCGGTTAGCGTACACGTGAAATTGGGAGACTATGGTTAGTAAATTCTTTACGTTTTGTGAAAAACCTGGTTGAATAATGCCTATTTTTCGGATGTATAACTACTGACCATAGGATAATGTAGATTTATATAAGCAAGTATTTTGATCGATATACAATTTGTGGCATCCCTTGCAGTGGCTTTTTCACATTAGCAATAGGTCTAGACTTTAAAACTTCTATTTTTACGAGCAATGACAGTCTGATTTACCTCCTGTGTTATATGTAGAAGTGTTTCCTTCAGCATAGAAATTCACATAAATATAAACGGAAATATTAAAACTTCAACGTTTTCTCAGGTATATCACGATTAGCACCTCCGTCCGGTACAAAAGGTTTCGGCGGCACCGAGGGGTTCATGGCGCCCGAGATCATGCGATACAACGGCGAGGAGGAGTACAATGAAAAGGTACTTTAGTGTGTAAAACATAAGAGCTGGTTTAGTTAAGCAAAAGTATATTCATCATAAGTTGCGGTTGAAAATTTAATGAACGTCAGTATGTAACAATTCGGCTTTAATTAAGATTAAGTAGGAAGCTAGCAGGTGGACCGAGAGAAAAAAAGCCGGCGGAAAAAACTCTCAGCACTCTTTTGTCAAAAAATGTTTGGGTACAAGGTTTTTATTTACCAACTTAACCAAGACATCAAAATAACAAGCACAAGACAGCTATCATGCATATTAATCTCATGCCTCAGTCAGTCTGTTACAAATAAATATTACATTTATATTTTAGAAATTGCCTGTACAGATATCAATCCCACGCCCTTTTATCGTCTATATAATCATTGAGTTTATAATAAGCTTTTCTACATAAAGTTTCCTTAACAGTTTTCTTAAATTTATTAAAGGGCATGGACTGAATTGACTCAGGAATTTTATTATAACACAGTATTGACATTCCGATAAATGACTTACTGCTTTTAGCCAATCTTAATTTAGGTATAGCTAACTTATGGTCGTTCCTGGTCCTTACATTATTATCATTCTTTCATTCTTTTTTTTCTTTCTTTCTCTTTAAACTTTTCTCTCAGAGATTCTCTACAGCCAAGTTTATAAATTCCACGAATAGCCCTTTTCTGCAGAGTAAAGATCGTTTCGATGTTTTCAGCATTTCCCCATAAAAGGATGCCGTAAGACAGTAAACTATGAAAATAACTAAAATATACCATTTTGGCTATGTGAACATCAGTCAGTGATCGAATTTTCTATACCGCGAACGCTGCAGAACTAAGTTTATTCGCCAGTTGTGAGATATGGGCTCCCCATTGAAGCTTGGAGTCTAAAGTTATACCAAGAAATATGGTTTCATTAACTAGGTTCAACTTGCTTCCATTAAGATGTAAGTTTGTCTCAACTTGTTTTACATTCGGTGCCAAAAATTTAATACATTTGGTTTTCTTGTCATTAAACGCAAGATTATTTACATTAAACCATTTTACTACATTAGCAAGAGCATTTTTACATCGTCATAATTTTGTTTGTTTCTGTCAACTTTAAAAATTAAAGAAATATCATCTGCAAACAATACAATATCGTGATGGTTGCCTACCATGAAGGGTAGATCGTTAATATAAACTAAAAATAGAAATGGGCCCAAAATTGAACCCTGAGGTACCCCCGTTCTCACAACGGACCCATTCGACATCTTGGTATTAACCTCTACCCTCTGAGTTCTACTACTCAAGTATGAAATCAAAAGTTTGAGGCCAGGACCGTTTATGCCGTAGTGATATAGCTTCCTGACTAACGTATCGTGCTGGACACAATCAAACGCCTTCGACAAGTCGCAGAAAATACCCAGGGCGTCTTGCGACTTCTCCCAGGCACTGACAATGTTTGTGAACAATTCAGCACCTGCATCAGTTGTAGAGCGACCTCTAGTAAAACCAAACTGTTTATATTGCATTAAGTTATGTCTTGTGAAATGATCAAGCAGTTGATTAAGAATAACTTTTTCGTAAATTTTACTAAAGTAGGTAAAATTGAAATAGGCCTAAAATTTGTAGGGTCTGTAGTTTTACCGGATTTAATTTGGAAGACTTGAGAGGAACGTCCGTAGGTTAGAAAAGGCTGGTGCATATCATTATGTATGTTTTGTAAAAGGTTACTTAGCACAAACCTTACGATTGATGAACATTATTAAAATTATAACGCAATATTTTACTTAGCTGTACCTACGCACTAAACGCTTGTTATTTAAGTACTTTTAACCTACTTAATATGCAATATTTTTAATCAATTGTAACGGGACTCTACTGGTGTCCAAGGTTACCTTTTGGGTCTCAAACAACACGATATAAGTTACTTTTTGCTTTTTCAAACTACCAACTTACAAACATTGAAAATACCCTAACATATGTACATCCAGGTGGATTGCTTCTCATTCGGCATGCTGCTATACGAGATCGTGACGCTGCGACAGCCCTTCGAGGGGCACGAGGCGGTGAAGGAGGCCGTGCTGGAGGGCGCGCGGCCCACGCTCACGCCGCGGGTGAGTGGAGCATTAAAACAAGCAAATACGTTCATTATAGATAATGGTACGGAGCCCTTCGAGGTCCGTACGCCACTTGGCCAATATTTTTTAAAGATATCGTATCAAAATAACTTAATTTTTTTTAGGAAGTCTTTAGAAACGTCTTATAACTAAGTAAATGTATTCTGTTTAAAAGAAATTTCATTTGCGTAGGAGGTGCAGTCGCCATCTTGTCTGTTGGATCTGATGCGACGTTGTTGGAGCAACGCGCCCGAGTTGCGTCCCTCCGCCGCTGCCATTGTTTCTGTGAGTTATACTTATACTTAACGTAAGCTTAACTTTAACTTAACCTCAACTTAACTTCAACTTAACTTAAACTCAACTTAAACTTAACTTAAACTCAACTTAAACTTTAACTCAACTTAAACTCAACTTAAACTTAAACTCAACTTAAACTTAACTTAATTAAACTTAATTTCAACTTCTCTTAAACTAAACTTAAACTTAACTCAAACTTAACTTAAACTTAACTTAAACTTAACTTAAACTTAACTTAAACTTAACTTAAACTTAACTTAAACTTAACTTAAACTTAACTTAAACTTAACTTAAACTTAACTTAAACTTAACTTAAACTTAACTTAAACTTAACTAAAACTTAACTTAAACTTAACTTAAACTTAACTTAAACTTAACTTAAACTTAACTTAAACTTAACTTAAACTTAACTTAAACTTAACTTAAACTTAACTTAAACTTAACTTAAACTTAACTTAAACTTAACTTAAACTTAACTTAAACTTAACTTAAACTTAACTTAAATATGTAACTGGTTTAGAAGGAGTTACAGAACAAACATACACACAGACACGATTAGCAACTTTGGTCTATGTTATGTAATGATAGTGATCTATATGTTGTGCATAGATCACGAGCGCGCCGGAGATGCCGAGCCTCATGGACGCGGCGAGCTGCCGCCGCGCGCGCGCCGCCGCCGCCGTGGCCGTGCTGGCCGTGCCCGGTGAGAACACTAACACACAAACAGTCGTTATTGCACATCATACAGATAAGTTCTTAAGAGTAAGATAATAACAATTTGCAAAAGGTGGCCGTATCGCTCAAAGCTCAAATTGTGTATACTTATTGTAGTAAATGTATTTATACTGGGAGTATTAGGTTGGAAGTGTATTACACACTCAGACTACCACTATACCTAACGAAGAGTTCCCACGCCTTACTAGTAGGGTACTTGTATATGTATTTGGGATCTCGACATCAATTCGGATGGCGGTTGAAGCGTCAGCATCTTGCCAAGAAGCATTGCTTTACCATGGTAGCCAACTCCATGGGATTGGGAAATGTGTTGGAAGCAACTCATTGGTTTCACCCTTTATACCTTAGATGTGCTTTTGCTACTCCTGTACAATCGCGTTGCAGTTGAAGCAAGTTAGTTATACATATAAGTTACGAGCTGCCTACGCTTCGCAATGGTGTAATTTTGGCCGACTTGCTCACAAAACATTAAATTTTCGCTAACTTAAAAAAACTTTTATTGAATGTTCTTTATTACAAACGAGCGACCCGCCCACGCTTCGCAATGTGGTTGGTAATTTTGGCCGACTTGCTCACGAAATATTGAATTTTGGCTAACATAGAAAAACCTTTTGTAATTGTTATTTATTTACAAATGTAAATGAATAAATTTCCTAAAAGATGGCGAAAACCGCATTAAAATCTGTTAATTTGTTAAGGAGTTAACGATCAAACATACAAACAGACAATATTAGCAACTTTGATTTATACTATGTAATGATAATGATGATGATGTAATGATGATGATGATGGTGATGATGATGATGATAGTGATAATGATGATGATGATGATACAGACAGCGAGTGCGGCGGCTGGGAGGTGTGGTGCGGCGGCGGCGAGCCGGAGCGAGTCCACACGCTCACGCTCACACACGCCGCCTTCACACACCACCACACCGTCAAGATACCGCCCGGTGAGCGATCGTTGTAGTTATATTATTTAACATTTAATGTATTTACACACAGTTATAACACATAGAACAAAAGGAGAGACAAAAACATAAAATTAAACAAACATAACATGTATACCTATATAAAGTTTTGAGAGTGGTAGAGTCTAGCTGTAGGCTCTGTCTGCAGCGATTACTGGTCTGACTTGACCGGTGAAATACCACCGTCACAAGGAAAACTGACGTGAAGTAGGGACGATGTTCCTGCGTTTCGTTCGGTGAGTGCGATAACCGGTGCCCAATTTTCTCAAAGGCCAGCAACGCACCCTCAATGCATATGTAATTGTGGGTGTATATGGGCGGCGGTGATCACTTACCATCACGTGACCCGCTTGCTCGTTTGCTAGGTTCTATTATAAAAAAAAAATACAAAGTAACTGCTTATTCCAAATAGAAATTTCTTCCAGAAGTCCTAGTTTTAGAGAGGTGGATCAGTTATGCAATTTTTGTGTGCAACTTTTATAAAGGTGTTGTACATAGACTAGAAGATTTGTTAGAGATTATTTGGCTTTTTATATAATGGCGTCGAGTCTGAAAACAGTCTCAAAATCATATCTTCTGTTTCAAATCAAATGTGTATGAGTTCCGGATTCGCGTCGAAACCGCTTAACCGATTTTAATGAATTTTTGAATAGATATAGTTCAAAAGCCTGGAATGAGAATAGGCTACTTTTTATAGCGGGAATAAGTCTCATTCCCTCGGGAATATCACTTCTATCGCAGACGAAGTCGCGAGTATCCCCTACACACATACGTAGTATAGGACTGATAATTTCGGTCTAACTTAATTTAGACTTTGTAAAATTGGACAAAGTACGCTGAGGACTGGTTTGAATTTGCTTCCGCCGTGGCATAATGAACGCAAATTTTAGTTAGATACGACTAAATTTTAACCCGTCTCCGTCTTATACTATTGCTGCGTAAGTGATAGCAATGTTTATACGTTAATTAAGAGTTTCTTAATTTAGAATCGACACCAGTTTTTAAGTTTAGTAAATAAAAGTGATATAAATATTGCAGACAGCGGAGGTCAATCCGTGTTAGTAACGGCGATGTGTCGCGTAGATGACACTGTGTGGATCGGGGACAGTCTGGGCAGAGTCACGGTCTATTGGTAAGTTTATTTATAAAGGTAGAAATGATGCTATGTGCTTCTAGATATGATTTGTATACCGCGTTGGAATATTGATACCCTTTTTGCGCTCAGGCACCAAATGGCCTAGTCGCGAATTGGATTAATCATGAATTTGTTATTTTATCACCATTGGACCAATCGCGCCTGAACGCCATTTTTGCTGGTTGCAGCCACTGGTTTATCAAAACTTGTGGATGTTTCTAAAACAATTTAATTATGAAAATTACATCAAAATCTGTTGCTGATTTTGACTGTTTTGAGAAATAAATATAGTCTATGGAATAATGTAACACCGTGTGTTACAAAATGTTATCCGTGCAACACATAATGTTAGAAATGTTTGGCATAAGACAATAATGGTCTGTTATTGGCCAACGAAAATCGTTTATGGGTTTTCTTTCCACTACCCTCGTAACATCACTATACCTATCACACGTAATCAACAACACTTCTTTATATTCATTCTTCCAAATAACCTATAACATAACGCCCCCAGTGCGTCAACATGCAGCACGGAATGGACGTGGGACATCTCCTCGTCACTAGGAGGGCAAACATCGGCGGTGACAGCCATGCTGCATCTACATAATATACACCGGGTGGCGTTAGCGCTGCATTGTGGCAGGTTGGTGGGATATATTATAAGTATAAATGTGGAGAATAATAGTATAATGGTGTGGTAATATGTGTGTAGTTCATAGTAGACGAGGAGAGAAGATAGTGAAAACCAGACTGGAACCAATTTCGAAAAAACATTTTACTAAATTGGTCCATGCAATTACTTTTTATAATAGCCAATCACTTTTTCTTGAAAATCTCATTTTTGAGTTTTTTTTTATATTGTTAATTTCCCAAGTGATCCCACGAAGCTTATCCACTTTTTTATGGTTCTACTTTCTCACGAAATCGAAACTTTAAAATACAATTCACTTTATCTTCTTTCATTTCTATATCATATCTTTAAATTTTAATATTTGTTTGCAGATTGTTGCTAGTGTCATCATCGCAACCCGAGGATGAGGGTAGTTTCATATTGACGGAGCTCGGCACCGCCACGGAACTCAACTGTTTGGCAGGCGTGCCCACGGGCGATGGGTGAGTCTATATTGTTTTATAATGACATCGGAGCGAAAGGTGTTGAAGTAAATTGTGTCTCTTTTGTTCTATGATTTGATATGATTGATTTTGATGATCGGGGAAGGTAAGGTTTAACTTGCTTAGGTTGGATTTTGTGTGAGTGTTTGTTTGTACTAGCGGTTGCAACATTTAAGCAACGCATATTTTTTTCTGTGGAAACCTTTTCCGATAAAGTTAGTTACCCTTCATAACATGTAACTTGTACGAAAGAAATACTTTTCAATAATTGAATCATACGAATTGATAAACTAAAAATATCTTGTACTAGTGGCCGCCCGCGACTCCGTTCGCGTTGAAGTCGGTTTCCCGTGGGAATGAGAAGTTTCCCGCGGTAAAAAGTACCCTATCTGTTATTCTGATGTACAATCTATACTACTGTAAAGTTTCATCAAAATCCGTTCGGTAGTTTTTACGTGAAAGAGTAACAAACATCCATACATCCTCACAAACTTTCACGTTTATAATATTAGTAGGATATCGACGTCGTTATTTTAACTTCCAGTTGGGAAGTGTGGGCGGGCGGCGACTCGCTGTCAGTATACAGCGTGGCGCGCGGCGGGGTCGTGGCCGCGGAGAGCGTGGCGGGGGCGGGGGCGGGGGCGGGGGCGGGGGCGGGGGTCCACCTGCTGACGGCCGCGGGGGCGGGGGTCGCCGCGTACGGATATCCAGGTGGGGACTGTGATTGAGTTTATAATCAACAGCGAGGATGTGGATGTAAAAGGGTGGTGGTGATCAGTTATAATCATGTGACTAACCGCAAGTTTGTTAGCTTATCTCACAAAAAAATGGGAATAGATGGCATTAGTGTTGTTTAAAAGCTTTGTGTCTTCGTGATTATGATTAAAGAATATGAATTGCCGGCAAAACTTTTAAATTACCTCACGAGATTTAGAAGTGATTAGCAAATCTCATTATTCTTCTTTGGTTTTTGTACTTATAATGTTTGAACTTTGGTATCTGAAAGCGTGTTTGTTTCATTTCGCTAGCTTTGCACTAATTGATTTTAAATATAGAAGTATTATCTTTAACTTTATTCTATTATAATGTTAAATCTATCCTTTGGCTACATAACCAAATTCCAACTTTCTACCAATTTTTTACTATATTCAAATTAACGTTGGGGTGAGCCTACTTTTTGAACTTGACTGGGCCTCAATTCTGCTATTTTACAATAGCATGAATCGGGTCGCAATTGGATCTCGATTGGATAGTTTGACACTCTTGGTAGTCTGCTAACTAAATAAGACCATTCGCATACGATTGAAAAAACAATCGATATTTTGGTATTACACTCTTCAACCGTGATACTTGTGTCTCAACATAATCAACAAAACGTTAGTCTATTCATTATTGATCATTTCTGTGAATCGTATTAGTAGAATACCAAATTTGTGTGGATGGTTATCGTTTTGTAATAGAATCGCGTAATAGTTTGCCACTTTACCAAAAATAGCAGACTTGAGGCCCTGCCCCCCAAGTCGAGTAGCAAGTGATATTTGCGATAGCGAGTGAATAGAATAAAATATGTATGAAACTGTCATTTATGTCAAGCTTGCAATTTGACAGTTTCATACATTTCAATTCTATTCACTCGTTATCGCAAATATCTACTGCCACTTGACTTGGGGGGCTGGTCTGCAACAACTGATGCCATTTGACGCTAGCGTTGCTCTTGTTACTGATACATTTCACCACCAACACCCCCAGGAGTCTGCGTGTACCTGTATTCCTCCACCACGCGCGCTGTCTCCGCGCGGCTCGACTGCAGCAAGCTGGCGCCGTGCAGCGAGACCGTGCAGACCATCTCCATCGAGCAGCAGCTGTCGCGGGACCACTGCCGCGTGAGTGGAGTAGATACATGATGTGATAATGAGAGGAGATGAGTTTGTAGCAAGCTGGCGCCGTGCAGCGAGACCGTGCAGACCATCTCCATCGAGCAGCAGCTGTCGCGGGACCACTGCCGCGTGAGTGGAGTAGATACATGATGTGATAATGAGAGGAGATGAGTTTGTAGCAAGCTGGCGCCGTGCAGCGAGACCGTGCAGACCATCTCCATCGAGCAGCAGCTGTCGCGGGACCACTGCCGCGTGAGTGGAGTAGATACATGATGTGATAATGAGAGGAGATGAGTTTGTAGCAAGCTGGCGCCGTGCAGCGAGACCGTGCAGACCATCTCCATCGAGCAGCAGCTGTCGCGGGACCACTGCCGCGTGAGTGGAGTAGATACATGATGTGATAATGAGAGGAGATGAGTTTGTAGCAAGCTGGCGCCGTGCAGCGAGACCGTGCAGACCATCTCCATCGAGCAGCAGCTGTCGCGGGACCACTGCCGCGTGAGTGGAGTAGATACATGATGTGATAATGAGAGGAGATGAGTTTGTAGCAAGCTGGCGCCGTGCAGCGAGACCGTGCAGACCATCTCCATCGAGCAGCAGCTGTCGCGGGACCACTGCCGCGTGAGTGGAGTAGATACATGATGTGATAATGAGAGGAGATGAGTTTGTAGCAAGCTGGCGCCGTGCAGCGAGACCGTGCAGACCATCTCCATCGAGCAGCAGCTGTCGCGGGACCACTGCCGCGTGAGTGGAGTAGATACATGATGTGATAATGAGAGGAGATGAGTTTGTAGCAAGCTGGCGCCGTGCAGCGAGACCGTGCAGACCATCTCCATCGAGCAGCAGCTGTCGCGGGACCACTGCCGCGTGAGTGGAGTAGATACATGATGTGATAATGAGAGGAGATGAGTTTGTAGCAAGCTGGCGCCGTGCAGCGAGACCGTGCAGACCATCTCCATCGAGCAGCAGCTGTCGCGGGACCACTGCCGCGTGAGTGGAGTAGATACATGATGTGATAATGAGAGGAGATGAGTTTGTAGCAAGCTGGCGCCGTGCAGCGAGACCGTGCAGACCATCTCCATCGAGCAGCAGCTGTCGCGGGACCACTGCCGCGTGAGTGGAGTAGATACATGATGTGATAATGAGAGGAGATGAGTTTGTAGCAAGCTGGCGCCGTGCAGCGAGACCGTGCAGACCATCTCCATCGAGCAGCAGCTGTCGCGGGACCACTGCCGCGTGAGTGGAGTAGATACATGATGTGATAATGAGAGGAGATGAGTTTGTAGCAAGCTGGCGCCGTGCAGAGACCGTGCAGACCATCTCCATCGAGCAGCAGCTGTCGCGGGACCACTGCCGCGTGAGTGGAGTAGATACATGATGTGATAATGAGAGGAGATGAGTTTGTAGCAAGCTGGCGCCGTGCAGCGAGACCGTGCAGACCATCTCCATCGAGCAGCAGCTGTCGCGGGACCACTGCCGCGTGAGTGGAGTAGATACATGATGTGATAATGAGAGGAGATGAGTTTGTAGCAAGCTGGCGCCGTGCAGCGAGACCGTGCAGACCATCTCCATCGAGCAGCAGCTGTCGCGGGACCACTGCCGCGTGAGTGGAGTAGATACATGATGTGATAATGAGAGGAGATGAGTTTGTAGCAAGCTGGCGCCGTGCAGCGAGACCGTGCAGACCATCTCCATCGAGCAGCAGCTGTCGCGGGACCACTGCCGCGTGAGTGGAGTAGATACATGATGTGATAATGAGAGGAGATGAGTTTGTAGCAAGCTGGCGCCGTGCAGCGAGACCGTGCAGACCATCTCCATCGAGCAGCAGCTGTCGCGGGACCACTGCCGCGTGAGTGGAGTAGATACATGATGTGATAATGAGAGGAGATGAGTTTGTAGCAAGCTGGCGCCGTGCAGCGAGACCGTGCAGACCATCTCCATCGAGCAGCAGCTGTCGCGGGACCACTGCCGCGTGAGTGGAGTAGATACATGATGTGATAATGAGAGGAGATGAGTTTGTAGCAAGCTGGCGCCGTGCAGCGAGACCGTGCAGACCATCTCCATCGAGCAGCAGCTGTCGCGGGACCACTGCCGCGTGAGTGGAGTAGATACATGATGTGATAATGAGAGGAGATGAGTTTGTAGCAAGCTGGCGCCGTGCAGCGAGACCGTGCAGACCATCTCCATCGAGCAGCAGCTGTCGCGGGACCACTGCCGCGTGAGTGGAGTAGATACATGATGTGATAATGAGAGGAGATGAGTTTGTAGCAAGCTGGCGCCGTGCAGCGAGACCGTGCAGACCATCTCCATCGAGCAGCAGCTGTCGCGGGACCACTGCCGCGTGAGTGGAGTAGATACATGATGTGATAATGAGAGGAGATGAGTTTGTAGCAAGCTGGCGCCGTGCAGCGAGACCGTGCAGACCATCTCCATCGAGCAGCAGCTGTCGCGGGACCACTGCCGCGTGAGTGGAGTAGATACATGATGTGATAATGAGAGGAGATGAGTTTGTAGCAAGCTGGCGCCGTGCAGCGAGACCGTGCAGACCATCTCCATCGAGCAGCAGCTGTCGCGGGACCACTGCCGCGTGAGTGGAGTAGATACATGATGTGATAATGAGAGGAGATGAGTTTGTAGCAAGCTGGCGCCGTGCAGCGAGACCGTGCAGACCATCTCCATCGAGCAGCAGCTGTCGCGGGACCACTGCCGCGTGAGTGGAGTAGATACATGATGTGATAATGAGAGGAGATGAGTTTGTAGCAAGCTGGCGCCGTGCAGCGAGACCGTGCAGACCATCTCCATCGAGCAGCAGCTGTCGCGGGACCACTGCCGCGTGAGTGGAGTAGATACATGATGTGATAATGAGAGGAGATGAGTTTGTAGCAAGCTGGCGCCGTGCAGCGAGACCGTGCAGACCATCTCCATCGAGCAGCAGCTGTCGCGGGACCACTGCCGCGTGAGTGGAGTAGATACATGATGTGATAATGAGAGGAGATGAGTTTGTAGCAAGCTGGCGCCGTGCAGCGAGACCGTGCAGACCATCTCCATCGAGCAGCAGCTGTCGCGGGACCACTGCCGCGTGAGTGGAGTAGATACATGATGTGATAATGAGAGGAGATGAGTTTGTAGCAAGCTGGCGCCGTGCAGCGAGACCGTGCAGACCATCTCCATCGAGCAGCAGCTGTCGCGGGACCACTGCCGCGTGAGTGGAGTAGATACATGATGTGATAATGAGAGGAGATGAGTTTGTAGCAAGCTGGCGCCGTGCAGCGAGACCGTGCAGACCATCTCCATCGAGCAGCAGCTGTCGCGGGACCACTGCCGCGTGAGTGGAGTAGATACATGATGTGATAATGAGAGGAGATGAGTTTGTAGCAAGCTGGCGCCGTGCAGCGAGACCGTGCAGACCATCTCCATCGAGCAGCAGCTGTCGCGGGACCACTGCCGCGTGAGTGGAGTAGATACATGATGTGATAATGAGAGGAGATGAGTTTGTAGCAAGCTGGCGCCGTGCAGCGAGACCGTGCAGACCATCTCCATCGAGCAGCAGCTGTCGCGGGACCACTGCCGCGTGAGTGGAGTAGATACATGATGTGATAATGAGAGGAGATGAGTTTGTAGCAAGCTGGCGCCGTGCAGCGAGACCGTGCAGACCATCTCCATCGAGCAGCAGCTGTCGCGGGACCACTGCCGCGTGAGTGGAGTAGATACATGATGTGATAATGAGAGGAGATGAGTTTGTAGCAAGCTGGCGCCGTGCAGCGAGACCGTGCAGACCATCTCCATCGAGCAGCAGCTGTCGCGGGACCACTGCCGCGTGAGTGGAGTAGATACATGATGTGATAATGAGAGGAGATGAGTTTGTAGCAAGCTGGCGCCGTGCAGCGAGACCGTGCAGACCATCTCCATCGAGCAGCAGCTGTCGCGGGACCACTGCCGCGTGAGTGGAGTAGATACATGATGTGATAATGAGAGGAGATGAGTTTGTAGCAAGCTGGCGCCGTGCAGCGAGACCGTGCAGACCATCTCCATCGAGCAGCAGCTGTCGCGGGACCACTGCCGCGTGAGTGGAGTAGATACATGATGTGATAATGAGAGGAGATGAGTTTGTAGCAAGCTGGCGCCGTGCAGCGAGACCGTGCAGACCATCTCCATCGAGCAGCAGCTGTCGCGGGACCACTGCCGCGTGAGTGGAGTAGATACATGATGTGATAATGAGAGGAGATGAGTTTGTAGCAAGCTGGCGCCGTGCAGCGAGACCGTGCAGACCATCTCCATCGAGCAGCAGCTGTCGCGGGACCACTGCCGCGTGAGTGGAGTAGATACATGATGTGATAATGAGAGGAGATGAGTTTGTAGCAAGCTGGCGCCGTGCAGCGAGACCGTGCAGACCATCTCCATCGAGCAGCAGCTGTCGCGGGACCACTGCCGCGTGAGTGGAGTAGATACATGATGTGATAATGAGAGGAGATGAGTTTGTAGCAAGCTGGCGCCGTGCAGCGAGACCGTGCAGACCATCTCCATCGAGCAGCAGCTGTCGCGGGACCACTGCCGCGTGAGTGGAGTAGATACATGATGTGATAATGAGAGGAGATGAGTTTGTAGCAAGCTGGCGCCGTGCAGCGAGACCGTGCAGACCATCTCCATCGAGCAGCAGCTGTCGCGGGACCACTGCCGCGTGAGTGGAGTAGATACATGATGTGATAATGAGAGGAGATGAGTTTGTAGCAAGCTGGCGCCGTGCAGCGAGACCGTGCAGACCATCTCCATCGAGCAGCAGCTGTCGCGGGACCACTGCCGCGTGAGTGGAGTAGATACATGATGTGATAATGAGAGGAGATGAGTTTGTAGCAAGCTGGCGCCGTGCAGCGAGACCGTGCAGACCATCTCCATCGAGCAGCAGCTGTCGCGGGACCACTGCCGCGTGAGTGGAGTAGATACATGATGTGATAATGAGAGGAGATGAGTTTGTAGCAAGCTGGCGCCGTGCAGCGAGACCGTGCAGACCATCTCCATCGAGCAGCAGCTGTCGCGGGACCACTGCCGCGTGAGTGGAGTAGATACATGATGTGATAATGAGAGGAGATGAGTTTGTAGCAAGCTGGCGCCGTGCAGCGAGACCGTGCAGACCATCTCCATCGAGCAGCAGCTGTCGCGGGACCACTGCCGCGTGAGTGGAGTAGATACATGATGTGATAATGAGAGGAGATGAGTTTGTAGCAAGCTGGCGCCGTGCAGCGAGACCGTGCAGACCATCTCCATCGAGCAGCAGCTGTCGCGGGACCACTGCCGCGTGAGTGGAGTAGATACATGATGTGATAATGAGAGGAGATGAGTTTGTAGCAAGCTGGCGCCGTGCAGCGAGACCGTGCAGACCATCTCCATCGAGCAGCAGCTGTCGCGGGACCACTGCCGCGTGAGTGGAGTAGATACATGATGTGATAATGAGAGGAGATGAGTTTGTAGCAAGCTGGCGCCGTGCAGCGAGACCGTGCAGACCATCTCCATCGAGCAGCAGCTGTCGCGGGACCACTGCCGCGTGAGTGGAGTAGATACATGATGTGATAATGAGAGGAGATGAGTTTGTAGCAAGCTGGCGCCGTGCAGCGAGACCGTGCAGACCATCTCCATCGAGCAGCAGCTGTCGCGGGACCACTGCCGCGTGAGTGGAGTAGATCAATCTCCAGGCTAAGTGGATTGTGTGGCCCGGGCTGTTAGCACTTCATTATCATCATTATCAACATCATCATCATTATCATCATTACATAGTATAAATCCAAGTCGCTAATTCTGTCTGTTTGTATGTTTGGCTGCTAACTCCTCCTGAACCACTTCATGGATTTTAGTACGGGTTTTGCCATGTTTTAGGTAATTTTCTCATTTAAATTTGTAAATAAAGAACATTAAGAAAATGTTGTTTTAAGTTAGCAAAAATGCAAGGTTTCGCGGGCAAGTCGCCAAAATTACACAATTGCGAAGCGTTGGCGGGTCGCTAGTGTGTTATAAGCAGTAATGGACTAGGGGAGAGCCTAGTTACACTCAGAAACGAGCCAATATCGACCATTTTACGAAATTGGCCCGACCTTGGGATCGAACCCGGACCCCTCTTTAGAGCTCTACCACTCTAGCTCTGTCTGCAGCGATTACTGGGCTGACTCGACCACCGGTGAAATACCACCGTCGCACAGAAAACCGACGTGAAGTAGGGACGATGTTCCTGTGTTTCGTTCGGTGAGTGCGATATCCGATGCCCAATTTCTCGGCGGCCAGCAACGCACCCTCAATGCATATGTAACTGTGGGTGTATATGTACGGCGGTGATCACTTACCATCAGGTGACCCGCATGCTCGTTTGCTCCCTATTTTATATTTAAAAAAAAATTCAACCCAGGTGACGTCATTATGCACGGTGTCGGACTCGGTGTACGTCGGCACCGCGGGCGGCTGCGTCATAGTAGCGGACGCGGCAACGCTCAGACCGCTCACTATATTCCGACCGATGGAATCTGAGGTAATTTGCTCATTTTACTATGTCGTTTGTTATTCGAAACGTTTTTTTAGTATACTGGGTGTAAATAGACGATTTCCGAAGCCTGAAGCCTAAAACTATGTATTGTTATGTCTTGATAGTGCCTAAATTCTCTAGCAGAATAACCAGAAAACCTTTATAAATGATTGAAAAGTAATGTCCACTGCTTGAGACCCGTTGGTCTCAAGCAGTCAAACATAAACTATTGGTTCAGGCGCATTATTAAACTTAACACTTATTAATTTGAAATTTTGCAGAATTTGATAGTTTAAATACAATTTGGTAAAAAAATAAAATATTTAAAAGATTTTAAAGCTTATATTGCCTCGAGACTCCTTCCTTGATATAATTATGCTGCAATAAACAGCTCAAAACAAGTTAAATCCGACGCGAAATTATTTTAGATTACTGCCCATGAAACATAACAGATGGCGCTACTAGTAAATTAAACCGCGCTGACGATATTTTCTTCAAATGGATGGGGTTTGCCTAGTGTTCCTAGTCACTTTACATTGCGAAGCTGTAGGGCTTTAAATACTTTGATACCTTCGGGTTGAAGAGGTATATAACACTAGTTTTTGACGGAGTTCTCACTTTAAAGAGAAAAGTGATAGTACTCTAGTTTAAATATAATAATATAGTTACTATTCTTTAAAGCTAATTAAAGATCTATTTAATGTTTAATTAACTAAATGGTTCAGGCACATGAGTAAAGAAACTGAACAGAGACAAAGCTACATACGAATGCGCTGTGACAGGTACATCACTACAAGTGCAACGCGTGTGTGTGCGTGACCACTGGCCGCTTGTCACGTATGAGCCGAAACCGCTTCAAACTAGATCAGCCAGTGGTCAATCTCAGGGCGTGCAGGCGTGACGCGACGCTCGAACGTTGTGCGTGTTTTGTTTTTGTTTTCGAGTTTCTCACATAATACGTAGTAATACTTTTGTCCCTGCGTTAACAATGGGTACAAATGACTATAGATTTAATATTCCAGAAAAGAATGGTTTAGTCTATGTATCGGGCTATTTATACAGAAAATGTCTGGAACATCACAAATGTGAGAAAATAAAAGCCTATGTTAATAGATCCGAACAACCCATAAATATAGGAAAAGATTCTTTTTTTTGCCATTAGTTATAAGGACTTTAATGAAGGTAGTGTGAAATCAGGTTTTTTGATAATACCTCCTGACAATTTTATTGAATTTGTTGAATTGCTTGAGCAAAAATTTCGCGAATATTTTGATCTTCATATTAAAAATGTTAATATTGGTAATGACATATTAGCACGTTTGCAAGATTGTACATTTCATATGCCATGTGAGTATCTCCATTGGTTTATTTGAAAAAACTTTATATTAGATTTAGAATTTATCATTCGATTAAAAGACACAACAAATTATTTAAAACCCAAAAGTAATAAAAAAAAATATTTAGAGTATGTAATTTGTAAAAAAACCTATTTTAATAAAAAAATTGAAAAAAAGTACATTTATATTTTTAATTTATTCAATTGTGCCAACCCTACCAAAATAGGTATAAATTTTGCTAGCTCTTTAGAAGCTTTGTCTCTGTTCAGTTTCTTTACTCATGTGGTTCAGGCGCACTACATTGCTGATTAAACTTTAACACATAAATTTGAAATTTTGCAGAATCCGATAGTTTGAATACAATTTGGTTAAAATATAAAATATTAAGAAGATTTTTAAGCTTATACTGCCTCGAGAACTCTTCCCTTGATATAATTATGCTGCAATAAACAGCTCAAAACAAGTTTAATCCTACGCGAAATTATTTAAGATTACTTTCCATGAAACATAACAGATGGCGCTACTATTATATTAAATCGCGCTGACGTTATTTTCTTCAAATGGATGGGGATTGCCTAGTGTTCCTAGTCACTTTACATTGCGAAGCTGTAGGGCTTAACTTTGATACCTACGGGTTGAAAAAGTTTAAAACTACTAGTTTTTGACGGAGTTCTCTCTTTTTCGAGGAAAGAGATAGTACTCTTATAATAAGAAAATAAAATTGAATACATTAAGTTTAAGAAGGTGTAAGTAATAATAATAAGAAGTTAAAGAAATGCATATAATTGATTGAAGAAGATAAACGGACTCCACTAATAGGACTATTTAATATTTATTTATAGAATAATATACGAAAGTCTAATAAAAAAGACTGCATAATATGCAACCAACACTGTGAATACAAGCTTATTTAAAGTTCTTTGTTTTACCCCGGAAGCCTGAAAAGTTTTCAGTGAAAACATAAACTCTGAACCATATTTCCCCTTATTTTCTCTACATTTACATATTTATAGATAACAGCCATGGTGGGTCTGCTGCCGCACGCTGGCGTAGAGGGAGGGCCTATGTTGGCCACTTTCGGAACTGGGTTCCGACCTTTGTTGGACCGATACGCGCCTCAACAGGTAAATATATACATTTTATTACTACCTACTCTTATGACAAAACAGAAGAAATAAATGCAAATTCACCCATTTTTTTATTAATAAAACCAGTCAATTTTAGTATGATTCGACTAGAAATTTACAGAGGGTGCTACGAGCAAGTGGTGCTTTAGTTCACTACTATCTTTATAACAATAGTTACCGGTCTTATCTTTAAAAATTAATTATCTATTTCCTATCTTTTCAGCCATCATCAACAAATAACCAAAGCTACAGTGGTCCTTTCTGCCTGCTATGGAGAGCCCACCACTGGTTGCCCGACTAATCTTAAATCTTCAGAGTTCATAAAACTGCAATTCTTGTCCCAGTGCATAAAGCATTATAGCCTACTTAGATATTTATTTAAGCTTTAATATTAGTGAAATGAAACGAGAAACGTATTCCGAACCGCATTTTTAAGATCTCCGATTGTTGAAGTGATAAACAAATTTTAGAAACAGTTACGTAGTTGATATTGAATATGATGCTGAAGTTTGAAATGGAATCGCTGAGATTATGTTAAAACTAGGTGCTTTGTTTGATAGTGTAATTGATTTATTTTAAACAGTATTCAAATCATTTTATACTCAAAAATATGCTAATAGGTATTTACTTTGTGTTCTTTTTTTTTAACAAAACTTAATTTCTAATGAAAATTTCACAGATCTGTGTTTAACTACTTATATCTTAATATATACGTAAAAGTATGTTAGATTAGAACGTACATAATTTCACCGATAAGTGAAGGATAATCTTAATAAAATATATCTTGTAACTGTATCAACACCGTCTTAGTATATTTATTATGTTTATATTGGATCTCATTTTGAACAAACCTACCTGAATATAGGTAATATTAGTATATAAATGTGACACTCCAGTATGGATAGACTGATTTTAATGTGTTTTGTCCCATTTTAAGTACAAGATTGGTAATTTAAGTTGTAAATGAGTGATCTGGAGAACAATTATTCTATGACCTCTATGTTTGGTTGTGTATTATTTTGGTATTATTTATTATTTTAATTTTACTATATCAATGATCTAATTGTAATAAAAATATTACTTCTTTATTTTTTGTGATAAATCACTTTTTTTTTATTTTAATTAAAAACATGTCTTTTGAAAAAGCAAAATAATGTAACAGATATCACTAAAATAAGAAATCGTAGTAATAATTTACTAAATCACACAGAGTTATTCTAACTTTTACAAATCAGACGGAGCTAAATGTATTGAATGT
Organism: Emmelina monodactyla; assembly: GCA_916618145.1. Taxonomy (NCBI): domain Eukaryota; kingdom Metazoa; phylum Arthropoda; class Insecta; order Lepidoptera; family Pterophoridae; genus Emmelina; species Emmelina monodactyla. Next base: position 389,663 of record OU745296.1, on the reverse strand, counting down.
CCTTCCATCTTAAGAATGATTGTGAAATAGATGATAAGGTAACTTTAATTTGCTGTTTATTTTTTGCCAGTAAGTCGATAGCATAATGTATTCAGCACCAATGCCAAAGAAAAGATTTTAATAAAGATTTAGTGCAAAAGTTACTTTTTGTTTTATTTTTACATCCTAAATGACGATTCTGATTTCGACCCGAAGCGAAAATACTTTAAATTTAATATTGCATAGTAGCGGTGTAAAACAAATTAATACTTACCTATGGAAATTACATTTTTTTCAAATTTTTACCAATTTTTTTTAAATATATTCACAAGCATGAGAGTTTGTTATCCCATACAAAATAGAAACATGTATTATTATTTTGACAAACAGCTCATATTGTTTTCAAGATTAAACTTGATCCCAAGATTTCACAAACATGTTGTAATGCCATTGCTTTGGGTTAAAAACCATGAGTGTATACATAATTTCTTACCTTATTTATTGGTGATATTCTTAGTTTCAAAGTTTTCCAGCAAAAATAGTGGACCTGTAAACAGTAAGTAAGTACTTAAATTATATATGTTCTAAATATCATTGTCACGTGTAAAATATATTTGAGATATTTACTTACCATGACAAAGTATTTTTTACCTTAAAAACAGGTAAAATAAAAAAGTAGGGAAGCGAATCGCGATAGAACAAGCGCTTGAGACCTTTGTAATTTTTTTTTTAATTTGTAATTTCCCGCGCTGCCCGCAACTTATTTTAGCTGCAAGCAAAAGCATAATATTTTTGGAGTAAGCACCTAATAAAAAAAAAATAGTATAATTAAAAGCACAGGCATTAATGCAAAATCATATTTATGAAATTCGTAAAGGTTACGATACGAAACCTGAATACTGATATTGGAGTATGAAAAATAGCGTTTTTTGAACGTAATTATCTCAATAACTGTGTGAAATATGTATGTAAATGAAATTTGGAGCATATGTATATTAACATAATTAATGTATTAATAATAATTGATATAATTAATGAACAATTCGATATCTTTATTTGTAAAAGTTTTAAAGTTATGAAAGGGTCAAAAGTAGCTACGAATGGTTCGGGCAACATTACACACGGTTATTGCGTGTTTTTGCGTGTCCAGAACATTTGTTGAGTCGTATAAAATAAGTAGTACGACGAAAACTCTGTACAAGGTTGCTAAAGCAGGCTGCATAAGAGTATAATACATTTTGACGGTACATATACACGCTTTAAAGAATTTTTATAATAGATAAAAAATGCCTTTAAAATAGTTAGTTTTTGCTTTTTTCTTAAACAAATTATTCTGTTCATATTTATGAACGTGTCGGCTAACGTCACGAGCATGAGCTAGACCGCGTCACGACGTTCACTCGAACTGTCAAGTTGCGCGTTTGAGTTCGTTCGCTCACAAAGTTTTTGTAAACTTGTAAACGCCGACTTTATTTTCAAACTTGTGTAACAACTTTAAAATGTGTAAATAGTGTTTACTTATCAAACCTAACTTACCGAAAGTGTTTTTATACATGCATAGTGGATAAGTGTTTGTGAAACTGTGTTGTAAAATTGTTAGTAAAGTTAAATCACTAACTGGGTTAGTTGAAGTGACTTTTCTTGTTTACGGCATAAATTCTCGACGCAGCGGTCCTCTCGCCCGGTCAAAGGTGAATATAACCATAATTGTGGAGGTGTTAACTGTGTAATTATAAAGTTTTCGCACTTTATTTAAGTACGCATACCTTTCTAAGTTAAATGGCCAGATTCGATGGAATGCCGCTTCAAGGTCGCACGAACACCTTTATTTGAACGCTGCTGATAATCGGATTAGGCATTTACAACTACTATCCATTCAAGCAGCACAACGAATGCTATTTTCATTAAGTATCGTACCAAAATTATGGTACGAAATGTTTTTTGTTTATTTTTTATAGACAATGTCTTTTATAAACAAAAGTTACTTACAAAATATCCCAATTTAAAAATGTATCAGTTACTAATTAATAAAAACAAAAACAAAATATGTTTACTTTCTTATAATATGGTCGAGTTTATTTTTATTTGATGGTATTGTTTTTATTTGTGAGTAACCCATATCAATACCTAATAATGGGAACATCATTTTTTTATTATTTTAAAGTTTAATTGTTAAAATCAGCATTTCTATCAGTTTTACCAAGCTCTAAAAAATGGAGTGCGCTTAAATTTCCATACAATAAATAAAGTACAAATCAACTATAAACTTTTAAAAATATTTTAAATGCCATCAATACAATATTTTCTTGGAAATGTTTATCTAAAAAATCGGGAAGCTCCCTCATTATGATATTAACGAATAATAATTCTTGCTTCTTAACAAAATTAAAAGCAAAAGTCCATGACTACTTCTGTATATTTCTTTAACCGTTCCCTACTACAAGCTGTAAAATCTGTCTGCTGTATTAAACAACATGGATATGCTTGTTATCTCACTTCTAAAGACACTAGATAGGTACATTACCATTAGCAAAAGCAGAGTTTATTTCATTTAACATTTTTAATCAAAAGTTACATAGAAAACTTTTAAACTAAGGGCTGGTTTCATTATCTACTTATTATTTTTTTACCTGAAAAATAAACAGTTTTGTTCCATTTGATTTATCTTTTATCTGAAATTTTAATAAACCTCTAACTTAGTGTATTAAAATGCATAAAAGCATTCTCCACTATTTCTGATAGCTTATTTATAAAGCTGACATTGTATAATGAGCTTCAATTAAAAATAAACTATACAAGTATACAGAACCATCACAAAAGTTCTGCCATATTAGAGACCTGACAACATCAATTTAACAGTAAACCGTGCCAATAGTTTAACACATTAATAAACTCTGCGAAACAAACTGGAAATGCAACCCAGTGACCCCTAGTCTACCTGTTTGTACAACTCATCTGCACCGCGTCGGAAGCAAACGGTATCTTTCCGCCAACTGCCGTTTTTTCATGCTTCTGCCTACTATGGGACTTATAAAGATTTACGCGAATATCACTGTCAATAGAAGAGATTTTTAGGGGGTATTTACGTGTTCATTGATTCACATATTATTTTGTTTCCGATGCTTTGGTTATAAATTCAATTGTTTGTGACGACATTCATGATGCAGCGGTTTGTATACCGAATTGTGGATCTGAAGGATCCGGGTTCGATTCTCATGTTAAGTTGACAGTCTTTTAAACCAAATTGGCCCCGTTGTAATTGTCGTATTGTGAGTAGTTGTGATTATTAATAAATTTATAGACTATCACACCCTAAATTTCAATATTTGCAAAGTTAATGAATCGTAGCAAATAGAGAGAATAGGTTACACTAATGATTAGCTGTCAACTTTGTGATAGTGAAGAAAAAATGCAGACATGTTTGAGTTAGACCATAGAGTCGATAATAGTCGTTGTAATTAGTTTTGTATTAACTAATCTAATCAAATCAAATCAAAATTCTTTTATTCATCATAGATATGTAACATATACTTAATGAACGTCAATGTTACAAACTTCGACTTTACCTAACCGTAGACCGAGAGAAAAAAGCCGGCGGAAAAAAACTCCCAGCACTCTTTTCGGAAATTATACAATCATAATTTAGAAGTTTTACGTAAAGACGCTTATGTTTGTCCACTAGCTGGGTCCTTTCTAAGTTACTCAAAGGACGGTAACCAGTGACCTATTCTAAACCAGAATTAACACCGAGTATCAGACTATAAGACTTTTATTAATTTGCAACTAATTTAATGCTAATAAAAACTAGCTTGATAAATTATAAGACACAATGTAGCTGCCGTTAATATCGTATAAAAACCGGAGATTATTTCTTCGTGCCTCTATAGGTCGCATTCCCGCCAAAATGATGTCATTCGATGATTCAATCCGACCTCAGCATGATAGCGCTGTCATTGATCATGTTTACATTATTTATCGTATTGTTATCTAGGAGCTAAATTGTTGACTGTCTCGTTAGATGATAAGGCGTAGGTTAACTAGATTTAAACGCTGAGTTCGCCAAGTTTCTTGCCGATGGTCGCATAGGGGGAGGATGCTAAATGTAGATTCAAACAAGCTTCATTACAGTAACACACTTTGGCAAGAAATTATTATTATTACACTAGTGACCCACTCTCACTTCGCAAATTTGCCGTAATTGAATTACAAGACATAAACAATCTGCAACTATTTTATTTGCCAAACCTATTCAAATAAAATACCTAAAAGATATTGTAAACCGCATAATATCCGTTACGTGGTTTAGAAAGAGCGGACAAACAACCATACATGAACAGCAACTTGGCTTTATACTATGCAATGATGATGATATGTAGAGATAGGACCTATCTACAATAAATCTGTAGTTTTAAAATCCCTTATCCAAATCTAGAACCTACCATAGTCATAAAAATCCTATTGTAATATGAACTCCCGGTTCAGTGATCGATTATCGCCGACCGTTTGCTGGCACTAGGAAGTATGGTTTAAGTATTTGCATTTTAAATGACTGTTCATCGAATATGTGATCATGCTAACCACTTACTTAGCGTTCAATATTTAGTACCAACCATATAATATTAAAATTTACACTACAAAGTAAAAACCAAAGACGATATTCTTTTCTGTTTGTTAGTTAACTCCCGAACGGCGGAACGGATTTTAAATACATTTTTACTGCCATTAAGGTAAATGTTCGTATTTTTTTATAATGCAAATAATATTAAAATATCAAAACAAGGTTATCTGAAAAAGTTTTATTATATCTAACTTAAGTTCAACGATTTCTGATCAAGTCGTCAAGAATTGACGATCAAGACAATACTAGGACGGGTATCCTATTCTCCTTAATATTGTTTACTAAGTTTCAAGCACGTTCCAAAACAAATTTATTTAACAGTAGAACAATAAATTGAGTTACAACACTCTTTGTAATTGACCACCTGTACTGGTATAGGGTGTCAAATCTACGTGCCGTTTAAGAATAACAATAAAGTTTTGGAACGTTAACTCTTTTGTTTAAAAGTTGGCTTCCACGGCGCGATACTTCGGGTATTGATTGATTGATGAGATAATTTAGTTTATTTTAACTGCAAATTATTGTTGAAAAATGAGTTTAAAGCTGTACAAAATTACCTTTAATGGAGCCTGTATTTGATAGAATGCCGCATGTATTTTTCGGTCTTTATAACCTAGTCTTAACTCTCTTAGTATGGATACCATTAAATGAACGTAAAGGACACCCAAATTAGAACCAATAAAGAATCATCTTTTGATAAAGTTAAACTTAATTACTGCCCAGAAAACAGAATACTTTTGGAGTGGTAGAGTCTAGCTGTAGGCTCTGTCTGCAGCGATTACTGGGCTGACTCGACCGGTGAAATACCACCGTCGCACAGAAAACCATAGTGAAGTAGGGACGATGTTCCTGCGTTTCGTTCGGTGAGTGCGGTATCCGGTGCCTAATTTTGTCAAAGGTCAGCAATACACCCCCAACACCCACAGTGTTGCGGGTAGTCATGGGCGGCGGTGATCTCTTACCATCAGGTGACCCGCATGCTTGTTTGCTTTTGAATGTTCCATTGTAGACATATTTTTTATTTAGGAACACAAAAACGTCCTAAATCCGTGAGAATCCTTACTTGTTTTAATTACAGTACATGTTCTGCATAACAATAGCTATTTAGAGTTAAATATGTTTGGAAGACAATAAATTAGTCATCTTACTTGAAGTGACCTTGAAGTAAGATAAGAAATTAATTCGTCTTTACAGCAAATTTTGTACCAAATAGGTAAGTAGGTTTGAAAGTGATTTTATAGTTTTGATGTTTCGGGAGAGATGTATTTTTAATTTAGAAGGATCCGACTTCTGAACATAATAACGCCAAAACCGTTAGCAGCTAATATCTTTTAAGCTTTTTTTTAAGTAAAGTATTTCGATGCTGTTTTGACCATAGACAATTTTTTTTCGAGAAAGTTGGTTAAAGATGAAAAAAAAACATATGAAGGAGCTGTAATTAAACGTCTTGTGATCAGGCCCTCAAAAAAGCTCTGGCAAATCTCAGTTGATAAATAATTTATAATATTCTTATGCAGAAAGATAATATCGTAGCAAAAAAATAACCCTATTGTCAGCCGTATAAGGCTTCTACTACTAGAAAAGAAGAATGAATAAATTTTGAGACGTGACTCGATTGTAAAACATACTGGACTCACAACGAGTAGGGCTACTTAAAATACTTGCCTTAGTTTGAGATTTTACTTTTATTTTTGCATTTAGAATGCTAATTTATTAATTTTGAAGTGTTAGACACAGGATTCCCAGTCGCGTTATGCTCGGAGACCCGCATTCTTTTTCCAGTGTCTTTAACTCCAAAATTGCCCTAATTAGTTTTTTTTGCAGTGTGACACTCTGTCTAGACAAAAGGATAATTAAAAAGCTCCGATTAACTCCTGCCTATAGATATTTAAAATTCCGTTTTCTAGAGATTTTTGTAGTTTTCTGTGTAATAGTTTTTGACTTTAGCTAGAACAATATTCAAAGTCTTTAGACTCCTTCAGCATAGAAGCAGTAGCGTTGGCGATTCTAGCAACTTCTAGAAGCTCTATTTCAGTTAAACCAGGTTTATTTGGTCTCTTACTTTAAGCCAAATACTCAGTAAAGTTATTCTCCATATCCTTGGACCACAAGTAATTACTGAAATTATAATTGATTGTAATTAAACATGTTTCTTGAAGAACCGCTCCGTGTCTGAGATCACCACATATCACCATTAAACAAGAAAAGTCTATTGAATAATAAACCTTATTTCAACTGCTATTAGTATTATTTTGCTAAAACAAACACGCCTTGAAATATTACCTTTGACGTAATCAGCAACTGCTTTATTTTTTTGTACGAAACTTTTTGTTCGTTTTTTGAATGTTGATTTTTTTTAATGCCTGTAACAATAGGGCACAGGGTCGTAACAATAAGTCCGGTAGGGCATTGTTTTGTCCGGTCTGTGTGTAAATGATTATTCTTTGTTTTAGTTACATTTTAGTTTAGAGAGATAACAATTTTGTTGTACAGGATGACACAATGTTGTGGTGCCTAAAGATAAAAATGTAAATGGGTAGGTTGATTTCTGAAATAACTGTCAGTCCTTCTCAATATTCATAAAATATTGTTTTAGAATTGGAAATATGGAAGGATATGGGTTTATATTACTGACATGATAAGCTAAATAGTATGAGGAAAAGCCAGGCAAATGAACAGAGACGGAGTAGGCTTTGCAAATATTATCACCAGAAGGGTAACTTCTAAACATTTGTGAATTTTTCTCTTCCTAATATACTGAATACTGTACCAAAGAAAACGACTGAGTTATACAATAATTCTTATTTACACGGACTTAAAGTTTTTTTAAATGCAATCTTATAACTCTGTTTGTATGGAGCAAATTCGTGAGAGTTTTCGTTGCACCAATCTCGGAAGTCAGTTACTCTTTACAAGACTAGTGGCCGCCCGTGACTTGGTATGAAGCCGGTTTCCTGTGGAAATGAGAAGTTTTCCCGCGGTGAAAAGTACCCTATGTGTTATTCTGATGTATATATTACTGTAAAGTTTCATCCAAATCCGTCCAGTAGTATTACGTGAAAGAGTAACAAACATCCATACATCCTACATACTTACAAACTTTCAGGTTTATAATATTAGTAAGATAATATTCTTCGCAAAAGTAGTAAAGTATGCCTTAAAATTGAGAATAAGCTTGTTAAAACTTAAACATTGACAATTTACTAGATATACGTATGACTAACTATTATAACTGATGTCATATTTCTAAATATAGAGTTTTATCTGAACTTAGGTTGTACATAGCGTTTAATGTAACAAATAAACTTAAGGATAAGGGACGAATATGAAATATAGTTTATTTGTTACTCTTTAGCTCAACATCATTATTAGTGCTATATAGAGGAAAATTCGCTGTTAATTATTATTCTAAATATTAATACTACGAGTAGTAAGTCATTCTGTGGTTGATTTTAATGAACTAATAAATAAAATAATTGTCTGTAACGTATCAAATAACAGGTTTTTTTTTAATGTAGCTCGGCGTAGCTTCAATATAATAATTGTTTTTCAAAAGAACTTCGTTTTACGGTAAAGATTGCTGAATGTAAAAAATATATAAATGTTACACCTTTATCAAATTACAATTCCTGCAACGTCGTTCTCAACTAAAAATGTGTTAGTTTAGTTTAGAGTTTTGTATGTTTCACAGGCGTTTAAAATTGCTTCGAAAAACAAGGTTAAAGCATCTTTTCAACTAATATAAAAATAAAAATAAAATAAAAAACTCCAGAAACACCAACTGTGTGGCCCTAAACTAAGCAAAGCTTGTATTATAGGTACCACACCAGGGACTAGGGGAGAACCTAGTTACACCCAGACACGAGCCAATCTCGAAAAACCATTTTTACTAACTATGTAACCTAAGTTAGTCCTGAAAGCGAGTAAAACAAATGCAAAAACGACCGCTTCCATGGGGGTGACAAAATCAGAAACAATTGTAAATCGGCGTCTATAAATAGTGTCGTCAGAACGGGTGGTACGCACGTGTGACAGATGCCCACATGTGGTAGGAACGATGGTGACAGCAGTGGTCGTGGGTTCCGTGGGTAAATAAATAAAATATAGAAATGTTAGTGATTTGATCATTCACTGTTTTGTATGATGGCTGATAGCGACTTGTTTGGGTAACAGAAGAATAATTGGAAACTTTTCATTTGTTTAGAACTTGCGATGCAAGAAACTCACATTGAGATAGATTTTAATCTAGCTAATTTGGAAATCATTATTTCGTTTGTGAATAAGATATTGAAATTCCTAATTTCTCTTTTTGTAAACAGTGAATCATTGCGGTTGGATTTAATAAATTGGAAGGCAAAATATAGGACATAATTATCTTAACTGCGTACTTGCGTGTTTTACTCAAAGATAAAATGACAATATATTTACTTTAGATAGTTGTTCTACATACCACTTCATTAATTATTACTTACACTTAAGTGCTTTAGTATTGTACAAACAATTATATTAAATCAACACGATTGCTTCTAAAAACACTAACATTTTACAAGTAATAAATAATTTACTTACTATTTCATACATTTTAAAACAAATGACCATATATGTAACCACCATTCTTGTCTCTGTGAATACCTACGCAAGCGTCGTTGAGTGAAATTGACCGAATGATCCGCTAACTCTATTCAGTTAACGTTGGCATTGACGTCCAGTAAATAAATAACCTAATCTTCTTTCTGTGCCTTGTTTACTGTTTAATTGTAAATACTATTGTACTCATTACTGCGCTCTACCAGAAGCGTATATTGTAGACTTGTAGAGACTGACAGTTAATATTATTTAAAGTGTTGCAAAATTGTAATATGATCAAGGGCGGATCCTGGGGGGTTGTCATGGGGGTCATGACGCCCCCTGGGCTGGGTCCAAGACCTAGATGGACCATTAATTTGGGCCAAAATATAACTTTTGTGACTTGATCACGACTATTTGACCCTCTCTAGCGCCAAAGCTGGATCCGCCCTTGTATTTAGGAAAATTTCAACGTCTTTTAAATATTTATTTAACGTTTATTTTATTTTAACTTGTATGTAGTCTTAAATACAAAATTTCGTTAGTCCAAATAAACTTTATCTTCACTTACTAGTAAAATAAGTTGACCCAATTGAAATATTACAAGTTAGTAACACCTTGCAATCAGGTTTTGTTAATAAATAAAAGACGAAATGCAAACTGGTGGAGGGACAAAATTAGGTCAGTTTACCCTATTGGATAGTCAGTTTAAACCAGTTGCTTTTACAAAACTAATCACCTATTTATTTTCAACCCTAATATAGACCTAGCTTAATCTACGTGTACATATCCCTAGGTCCTTTTAAATAAAATAAGCAAAATTCGCAGTCATTGGTTAACCAAACTATATTATTCAACGTTTTTCATAGCAAAAGTCAAGCTACTAAAATAAGAACGCTATGTGTTTTCTTCCGTAGCAATCTTTTTGATTGACTAGTTTCCCTCAGCATCAAAACAAAATAGTTCACAGTTATTACGAGGAAAAATGTAAAGAAAGTTATAGATCAAAACTGCATTCCATATTCAGTGAAAGCATATCTTTGGTATTTATCGTAAAAAGTAAATATGAAAAATTTCCGTTAAACTTATTACTGATGATAAAGTTGTATCATTAACCACAGCAGCTGTATTATTGATGAAAATCCTTGTAACTTGTAAATTTTGCTACATTGCAAACGTTTCATGCATTCCATACGGAATTCCGAAACAAAAGCCACAACTTATGATCTGCGCACGATTGGAGGCAGCGCGTGTGACGTATGCGTCGACGGCCAGTCCGCGAATGAACGTCGTTGTACGCGAACGTTCCAAACTTGAATCCCCGAAAAAAGGAAAGCCGCGTTCCGATTCCGCGCATGCAACACCAAGTGCAGTGACAACCGGAAGCAGTGTGTGTTTTTGTTTTTTTTTAATTCAATATATTGTGCTGTGTTTGTGTGTGCCAGTGCGTGACGGATCCACATATTTGCACTACGCTTTCTATCGGAGTGCAGCAATCTTACTGGATTTTTTGGAGCATTTCGGCGTTTTTCAACTGAGTTTATTGCATTTGTTACTCATTGTTAATAACGTAATGACTTACTTCTCACGGTAATGATTCCGAGCTTTCAAGATTCTTCATAAATTACGTTTGTTTCTTGATTCGGCGAAACAGGGTTTTCTACTTTTCGGTGTCAGGTTTTATTATTACGAATTATGTAAGAATGCAAATCTTTGTTTTTGCATTGCTCATACAACTTGATTGTTTGATTTCGGCAATTTTGAAATATATTTTCCTGCTTACGTGTGAAAATTTATCGTAATGTAAATATAGAAAACAAATATCGAACATAGATAAGCGGCAAAGATAAACATCTAAAGTATTACTTCAAGTAACACTAGTTGCTATCAGATTATCTTATCAAAATAATTCTAAAGACGTAACACACTATCACTCAATATCAATTATAAAATATGAACGACGTGTATAAAACTCGATAGCAAGGGAAAGGAGAAAACCGTCACGTGATGAATATTCAGTTATAAATCGAGCGAGGAATATGTTACCTCTATTATCATAATGCACACAAAAATCAGTGCCGGTTTTTGTTCCAACGTATGTAAACAACACAAACTGTCTACAATTTGAATTCGGAACATCATTAAAAACCGGTCTCGTACTGGCTGGCTACAACGTGTGATTCCACGTTTAAATTTAAACCCATACAAGGTTTGCGGTTTGACCTTGAAATTCGCGCTTAGTTTAAGTTACGTCCACACGAACGGAGCGACTAATCCGTGGCTTTACACCCGCGGTATTCCGGTAATTTCCGTTATAAATGTGTTAAAGAATACTTAATATTCATCAGAATGTTTGTATAATTTTGTTTCATGCTACAATTTCTGATAAATTTCCAAAAAAGTCTCTATTTGAAGTCATTATTGAAAAAAGAATCATACAAATCGCTCTCCGCTAGCATTTAGGCTGCCAGATTCATTTTATTCTTAATTGTCCCAACGGAGGCTGCGGTCAGGCCATCTACAGTCATGCAGCAACCGTCATTGTTGGTAAATACCAAATACCTACAGAGCCGGACAAAAAATAGCTTTTGTTGGATTTTAAATTGGCGGAAATAAATTGGTAACTCTATTTGGTACTGCCGCTTAGCCAATTTATGTTCGCGCATTGAACCGATAGGATAGATCATTTTAATATCTTTCGAACAGAAATGAGGATAAATAAGCATTATATATTTTCAGTTTTGATGTATGGTTCATAATTAAACAGATGAACCGGAGTTTTTAAGTGGATATCCTGTAATGACGCACGATAACTATTTAAGTATAAATGAAGATTGTTTGACCAATAATAAACTATGGGCTGATTTCTTTAATAGACTTAAGGAAAGTGTTAAATTATAAATGATAAAAAAATATTTTCTCATTAGCTTAACTTCAAAATGTTTCCCTAGCGTTTATTTTAATACCCCTGAATAGTTTTAATCCACATACAAATACTTTCTAACATTATTATTCCACGATATTTGTACAGTCAATGTCGGACTCACACTCTTACTTTTCATCGAAAATCCACTAAATAATCACGTACAACATACGCATACACAGACAACAGGTAGAATTAAAGGTGGTCCCTACTTACCATCTAAATTAAGGCCAACATGACCTAGCCGGCTCAATTAGCGACCAGTTGCAAACGGTCTCAAATTAGAGCTCCTTGCAACTAGCTGCGGGTAAGGTAATTAATAAACGATAGCAGAGATTGCTAACGGCTGTTTGCATTACTTACCATGAATATGAGTTTTACGAGTGGTAGAGTCTTGCTGTAGGCTCTGCCTGCAGCGATTACTGGGCTGACTCGACCGGTGAAATACCACCGTCGCACAGAAAACCATAGCGAAGTAGGGACGATGTTCTGCGTTTCGTTCGGTGAGTGCGGTTTCCGGGGCCCAATTTTCTCAAAGGTCAGCAACACACCCCCAACACCCACAGTGTTGCGGGTAGTCATGGGCGGCGGTGATCACTTACCATCAGGTGACCCGCATGCTCGTTTGCTCCCTATATCATAAAAAAAAAATATACAGGAATCGTGGTTATAGACAAGTACAAGTGGCTACATTACGTGTCGTTGGTTTTAAGAATTGTGTGAGTCAGTTTATATGGTTTGTCATGTTCCGTCGTCATTATTTGCTGAGGACTTGTGTCTGAGACAGCGAATAGGTATTTTCGGTCGTTAATGAAACCTAATGAAAGAAGCGGATAAAACGACACAGTAATTTAAAATAACTAAATAATTCTAATTGGTAATGACCTTGTCTCGTAATATTGTAGTCGTAAATATATATTTTCCTAATTTTTGCTGCAAATCTTTTTTTTTTGTTTTCTTTTTTATGTCCAAAGCAAAGTTCTCCATATGGTTCCCAGCGCTATCTTGTATCGATAAAGTGTTACGCATCATTACACGAATTCGGAACGCGCCTAACCGGATTCCGAGATAGCGTTCCATATTTGAAAATGCAAAATGGCCGACAGGTCTTGCACTCGAGTTGTATAATACTGCAAACTGCGATTTGAAGATATGATATACGTTTATTTATAGCAGGTTCTTATCAATTATTTTGCAATAGACCATTCGTCTAGCCATTACAGACAAAATTAGGATTAATTCGGAATTGACATGACATTAAACTCATTTTACGGGTTTTACGCGTTTATTTTATTATTTTGGATTTTCCGACGTTTCGACATTTTTACAAATGCCGTGGTCACGGGTAGAAAAAACGCGTAAAACATGTTAAAATTAGTTTAATTTCAAGTAATAATAAACGCGTAAATCTAAGAAGTTATATTTTTCCATATTATTAAAGTAACATAAAATCTCTTGTCCCCATAAAATATTGAAGGACCAAGGTCGGATTTGTTTTAGTAATATCACTTGCAATTAAAAAAAACCGCAACTTTCATTATTTTTAATTCACAACTAGGTACTATTTTTACTGTGAATGGTCAAGATAAGACTAAATTTAAATGCTATCATCCTATATGTAGATAGATACCTACAAATATAACTGTCTGTATATCATTTTTATGTATAGAATGTAGTTGACAATGATAACAAACATATTTAGCTGCAGATCACAGAAAGGAAAACCTTCGTTTTATATTCCACGCATCGCGTAAATAAATTTGCATATACTTTGTGGTGATAGTTTCTAGATTATTCGACGGCACTTTCGTTCACTTTTGTGTTTTTTTTTAAGGCGAAATTCTTAGTAAACGAAGAATAGTTGTACTTTTATAATTTACTATTTCTGTAAATTTCTGGTGTACAATAAAGAATTAAATAAATAGTTAAAGACCCAAAAATCCGCACGTTGCAATTTTCTTCGACATAAACGCGTAATTCTTATTGAGTATTTTACTTGTTTTAAGAAACTTTTAGGTATGTATTTTAATGATGTCCTCGACTTTATTATCTGAAGGACCTGGAAAGAAAACCTGATATTAGAATTGAACATGCAATCAGACGCAGATAAAGGTAGAGATAGCTTCCATTGAGTACTGAAAATAGTAATATGTAAATGTTTTGCGATATGTTCATCTAATCACAAAGAATAGAACATCCGAAAAGAGTGCTGCGAGTGGCTTTTTTCTCTCGGTCTACGGTTTGGTAAAGTCGAAGTTTGTAACATTGACGTTCATTAAGTATATGTTACATATCTATGATGAATAAAATAATTTTGATTTTAATATAAAATCGACCTATAAAAATAAAAATGGAGAAAAAACAAGTGAAGTTTTTAAAAATGCAGTTTTGTGACAGCTAACCAAGGTCCATAGACTCGGAGCATGATTAGAGAACTTAAGAATTGTTTTTTTTATATGGGTAACAGAAATTGACAACCTAGTAACTATTGTTTTTCCAAATGAAAGAGTACAATAAAAGCTATGTTTTTACGACTAATCTCATCGCCACAGTGTTAATAATACACTTCATTACGGCATGTAGAAAGCGCTATGGGAATCGGATATCGGTGTGGTATTGTGAGGTGCGTACGCGCCGGTCGGTTACAAATGGAACGTGTAATAGACTAGCCTTCGAGATTTATTCGCGAGGAAATAAAATAAGTCTTAACATCTTTAACATCCATCTTAACCATGATAACGTAGCTTTTAATTGTTGAACGAAGCTTTTGAAATCGGTGTTCTTTAGTTTAGATTAAGCTGAACATCTTTACGAACTACCTACTTTGTAATATTAGGTTAGATAGAATTGCTAATGGGGCTCAAAACGCTATTAAATCATTTATTAATTAAAGAACACGTGTTAACATCATTATTGACAACTTTGTCACTACACAAGGTGTAGTCTGGGCATTTAGGAGTTTGCCAAGTTTATTTGATGTAATATCGAAGTTACAGCGCTACCCGTACCTCTACTTCGTCCTCGGTAGAATAGGTTTCTGCTAGTTTATGAGTTTGAACCTTCGTATTAATTAGCATATGATCGAGTGTTTCAGGCATCGCTGGTTTGATACAGAGGTGGGTGTACTCTTGTTAGTATTACGAAGAAAGTATTACAGATGTATAGTTCTTGATATTGTATCAAATATATCGTTAGGCAAATAAATTGTAAAGTTGATGGAATCAGGCGTTTAATATAGATTATACATCAGAATAACGCATAGGGTCCTTTTTCCGCGGGAAAACTTCTCATTCACACGGGAAACCGACTTCCACGCGAACGGAGTCGCGGGCGGCCACTAGTCCGCTATAAATTATCTAGTGCAGTCCACTATTGCACCGCCCGCAGTTAAATTACTTCCTATTTCTGACAATTCTTGCGATTGAAAATACCTACTTACTAATTATTTGTCAAACTTCGGTAAAACTATAAATAATTCAATTTTCCATTCGTCAACTAATCAATCCATAGCTGTATAAATTACAGAAAATTACCTGTCAGTCAACTGCATTACTTTGCCGATATACGATATCTCAACTTAAAAAATGCTATGGTATGCAGTATTATGCTATAAAATTTATCCGTACAAAACTATTAGTGTTAAAACTAAAGTACCTATTTCATACTTATGTTATTCCCATAATTTTATGAAACATTTCTGTAAACACAGTTTTTTTATCCTACTAATATTATAAACGTGAAAGTTGTGAGTATGGATGGATGTATGGATGTTTGTTACTCATTCACGTAAAAACTACTGAATGGATTTTGATGAAACTTTACAGTAATATAGGTCAGAATCACATATAGGATATCAGAATAACATATAGGATACTTTTTACCGCGGGAACGAACGGAGTCGCGGACGGCCACTAGTTTAACTATATTTGTTTACCTAACTGATAGTTAAACATTAAATTAACAGCTAAAGTGTCCACGTGTTTGAAAGCCAATCAGCGGTTAATAGTTAGGTAATAAAGCTGTAACTTGAAACGAACGGAGTAGTTCCTAACATATATTGAGTTGTATTTAAAATTAAATACAGTACCAAGTAGGTGGTAAGAAAATTTTATGACTGCTAAACAAAGAATGTTGAATTGGTATTAAGCTTAGCTGTTCCGAGTACCTTTTAAATTCATTACAAAACACACTACAATACAGTAAATTAAAAAAAAAACATGCTTAAATAAAGGGACGAATACTCATTTAAGATGCCTTTAACATTCTTAACCTTATTATCTTAAATATTTTATTGAAAAATACAAATCATTCAATATATTATACGTATTATTAGCATACAATCAATAGAGTACTACTCAGAAGCTACAAAACTGCAGTGAAGCCTGCACCGAACCGCAGTTAAAATAAGCAGTTATTAATATGGTCAATGACCAGTCGTCACACTATAATTAACTCGTTAAGTCACGGCACTAACTAACATACAGAAGTACGGTTAAATTATTGTAACTTATTATTAGTTAGGTACTAGTTAAAACGGATTAATTTGCAGGAATGTGATTTACAATCCGGAAAGTATTGCGACAAGGTGATGAAATACCTGTTAATAAAAATAGTGTCTCAATATTCTTTTATAGCTAAGGTGACGTTACCTATTAGTGTTTGTTATGTTTTGCAACGCATATGTATCTATTACTGTCATTATTCATATCAACAAGTTATCTATCTGCACAGAGAGTAGTTCTGGTAACAAATTTTTCAAGGTTTCTCTGATAGATATTCGTGATCTTATTTTTGCAAACTTAAAAAGTTTAATTAACGTACTGTATGCTGAGAGAAAACTATTACTACCAAATCGTTTCTACACATTCAACTAAGCTATTATCGACGACCTGTGTGGTGCAGCGGTATACACACCGGACTGCTAAGCGGATGGTTCCGGGTTCGATCCCCGGGTCGGGCCAATGTCGTTAAAATGGTTTTTCGATATTGGCTCGTGTCTGGGTGTAACTATGTTCTCCCCTAGTCCATTGTGTGGTACCTATAACACAAGCGCTTACTGCGCTTACTTTAGGGCCACACAATTGGTGTGTTAGTCTGAAGATTTATTTATTATTTATTTATTTATACCTATAACTGTACCTCTGTGCACTATGATCTCTGTAACGGTCAGTATAGTCGCGCGTGCGCCTATTTACCTGCGTTGTACCATTCCAACTAGAACGAATGATAACATGGTCTACTTGTGAGTAATTTGTCAGACTCATTCAACTATTTCTTTACGTTATTGTGGTGTTGTGTGAATACAATTAAATAGAAAAGTTAAAGATCGGATGTTTTTGTCTGGAATTGCATGTTGGGTTTGTTAGATACAGGTTGTTGATAGCAAGAACTTAGAAGATTTAATTTTTAGATAATTTTAAAACATGCATTGAATGATATAATCTTTGTGTATTTTTATTATAAAAACCAGCCATTTTCGTTACTTCAAATTACTAACGACGCATCTTTAAACTTGTCAACAAAGATATTTTTTGCCGATTCTCCTCCCTGTTTCATAAATCAATAAAAACATTAACACTAAAGTATTTCTAACAAACTACAAATTTAATAACGCTTAGTTTTACCGTAAACCCGGAATATAAACCATCAAAATGTAGGTAAACGTGTATAAAATGGGCAGGGCCGGGTAATCAATCAGACACATAACTGTTATGTGCGATGACTGCGCCGGAGTGGAATACCTAGTAGATATAACGTTGTTAAGGTTATTTAGTTTTGACCATTGAAATAAAGTTTCTTTTAACTTTATAAATTCACTGATTAAACTATAGGTGATTGAATTTGCTAATTGTAAATAAAGTAGAATAACCACTCTAGGACTCAAATTGCAAAATATATAGAGGACAAAAGGACAAGTAGGACGACAAAAGGTCCAGGAGTCTTGAATCATCTAATTAACTAAAAAAAAAACAAATTAAGTTCGTGCATTCGCACGTCGACTCGAGGTCAAGTGCATGATTTGCACTAATACATACATGCCTTTATCTTTGTCATTTTTTTACTTACTCCTGTAAAAACCTCTAATAACATTAGATAGGTCAAGAAGTAACTCATTCTCACTCCAAAACAAACTCAGCTGACCGATATGCTCCAAAAATCTTTATCTTACCAAAACTAATTAAATCTTCACCGTAGTTACTGACTGAAAAAAACAAAAGAATCTAGAGTTACCAATACATACAGTGAACCAAAGATATTGACCCTGGCATGATACCTCTCCATCATGCAACGACAATTGAGTAACGTCAGCTACTCCTCCTATGAGTCCTATCAGCCTACCAGGAAGTATGGTAAATATGGTTTTTGTTACTATGACATTGGTTGTGATATGAACTAGTGAAAGTTGGTGTTTAAGTGTGGATGAATGGGCCTTTAAATTAAAAACTACAAAGTAAATTACCCAATTCTTTTTACGGTTGGGTCGTAATTTAATTATTCAAAAATATTTTTTTCAGTATTTAAATACGTAATTCCAAACTCATCTACACGCAAATTTTAAACAAATCTAGAAAAATACTAAAAACAGTAGTTATTTAAATTAGGTTAACATCGGTTAGTAGGTAGGTATTCGTAGTTAACAAAACGAGAAATACAACGAAACTCATGTTGTAACCACGTGTCTTCTAAGGACAATGAACAAATGTGATATTCTTTGTAACACTACAAGCATTTAACATTTTTCACTTAACAATTAACAATACCACCGCTAAGACTAGTAAAAAACTGTTTTTACCAGTTTTTGTGGCGGTCCCACGGTGGTGCCTGCGTCGACAATCTCAATATAATGTAAAATTTGATATAATTTGCAAGCTATATTAGACCTTATTCCAAACGTCGACCTGCAGGTGCGATGCGCTGTCTTATGCACCATGGAACCACCTAACTCTTCAAAACCTGTCTGATAATACAGTTATTGACGACCTCTGTGGGGCAGCGGTATAAACCGGACTGCTAAGCGGATGGTTCCGGGTTCGATCCCCGGGTCGGGCCAATTTCGTCAAATGGTTTTTCGGAATTGGCTCGTTTCTGGGTATAACTAGGTTCTCCCCTAGTCCATTGTGTGGTACCTATAACACAAGTGCATACTGCACTTGCTTTAGAACCACTTGTTGTGTCAGTCTCTGGATGTGTGTCAGTCTTATGTTAACTAGACTTAAGAAAATTATTGTATAATTTCTTTTTGTTTTTTAAGAAGAGCACGCTACAACTTTATAAAGAGCCTGCATCTCGTTACACAGGGAAACCTAAAACGAGAGCGGACTAATATTTTGTTTTGTGTTATTTTTTTATAATAAACGCATTTCTATTTCTATTTCTATTTATTATTATTATTGTTCGTCTACCAGGGCCGCAGTATGAGGCAGGTGGGTACGCAGCAGCGGTGCAGCAACGCAGCAACATGACGCAGCGCGAAGACGCCATCAAGTTCGAGCAGGGCCGCATCAAGGCGCTGCAGGAGGAGCGGTTGCACATACAGAAGAAGACCTTCACCAAATGGATCAACTCGTTTCTGCAGAAGGTAAGGAAACTTACATTTATACAGAGTCAAGGTTTCATAGGTTTTTACTACAACGCGTAAGAGAGTAGATTAACTAAATACCTACAGCTTGAAGTCATAAAGTCTAAAATGTTAATACCTTGTCAAATGAAAGAGAGTTTCAGCGTTTATCGCTAATCTCAACATTGGTATTATCGTTTTACATTCTTCCGCGGCGTAACAGTGAGCTGTGATCTCGTTAGCAGAACGGGATAAGCAGAATAAGCTACAAGACCAAACATCAGAAGTCTCGCTCCAATTTTCTCAATAGAAAGTTATCAATTATGCCTACTAACTTTTTTGACAAAACTTATATCATGTTGTTGCTATTTTCCAAGGTAAAGGCTATGTGTGTTGAGCCAATGAACCAGTCATAGAAAAAAATGTTAAGTTAGTAAAACCTTAATGGCTACTTCTGTTAATCACGACGATAACAAAATCCTTTGTTAATTCCTTGAGAGTGTGTTATCTTCACTCATGACTACTCAGCTTTGAAGTCTAATGTTTACGTAAGTAATTGTGTTTTTAGGTCTCGGCGAATCAATGTGGTGGAGCCTTATCTGAAATGCAATATACTTGATAATTGTAATTCAATTGTCATTTAAATTATCACTTATAGCAAAACATATTGAAAAGATATTTTTAGTTTGGTTTTAGTGTATTGTTTGTTACGATAGCAAATCTTTACATTTAACAGTTAGAAATAATCACATATACACTATAATACGTAACGATCAACTAACACACACATTTTATGACTACAATCTACATTTTTTACAATTTTCCGCGCCACTAACGTCCGGGTAGTTTGCACAATTTTCTCACGTCTCTCGATCCGTAATGCTTTCATATTGCACCTAGTGCTTATTAAATATATGTTATTTTCATATGCTGCACATACTGATGGAGATATAAAATTTATTGCACGTAGTAATTTAATTGCGGTAAAAGTGATTGGAATAATAAATTAATATTTTTAAATTAATGCAGCATTATTCGCTTGTTGTTGTTTGGAATAACGATTCAGAATGACTCGAATGTTATTGGTATTATTATTAACACTCGTTTCAATAAAGACTTACACTTATTTCTTGAGATGAGTTTGCTGGACTTCATTCGATGTATGACTGATATTTTAAACCCCGATACTACAATTCTAAAAACTACTTTCAGTCGTGTCTTGCATATTACAGTATTTATTTCCGCACGCACTTTCTAACAAACCCCATAACTCCTGAGGCCCTGTCTCCAAGGCCGCATGGAGGTCGTTGACCTACTCAAACCGGCGCCTACCCAAACTTAGTACTTATGGCCTAACCCACTTTATAAGAAGTATCCTAACTTCTTCAAATTTTGTCTCCACCAACATCCTCACGAACTTTGTAAGAAACCCCTTAACTTCTCTAACTGTTCAGGCGCATCGGTTCAATTCGCGACTGCCATATTTTCTATTGGGCCAATTCCCTATTTTATTAATTTTTACCATTGCAGCTACCTAAGAAACCTCCTTAACTCCTGTCTCCAGATGACACTTTTACGTAAAAGTCAGATTCTAAATGGATTCCCGCAAAGTAACACCTGATTCCATCAGTTTATCCTGTCTCCAGGCCCGCATGGAGGTGGAGGACCTGTTCGCTGACCTGGCAGACGGTCGAAGCCTACTCAAACCTAGTACTTATGTCCTTACCCACTTTATAAGAAGTATCCTAACTTCTTCAAACTCTGTCTCCATACAGCCACCAACATCCTCACGCACTTTGTAAACTCCTCAAACCGTTCAGGCGCGATTGGTCCAATTTGCGACTGGTATAATTCGCTATTGGGCCAATTCGGGATTGGTCCAATTCGCGACTGGTATGATTCGCGATTGGGCCAATTCGTAATTTTTTTATTTTTTCAATTTGTTATTTTTTCTCCATAAACCCCTCGACTCCTGTCTCCAGGCCCGCATGGAGGTGGAGGACCTGTTCGCGGACCTGGCGGACGGCCGGCGCCTGCTCAAACTGCTGGAGATCATCAGCGGCGAGCGCCTGCCGCGGCCCAACAGCGGCCGCATGCGCGTGCACAAGATCGAGAACGTCAACAAGAGTCTCAGCTTCCTGCATACTAAGGTACGGTTTTGTTTGCAGCTCGGGTTATAGAAATATTGGTTATTAAACCAGCTTGACGACCTCTGTGGCGCAGCGGTAACTATACCGGACTGTAAAGCGTATGCTTCCGGGTTCGATCCCCGGGACGGGCCAATTTCGTCAAAATGGTTTTTCGACATTGGCTCGTGTTTGGGTGTAAACCTAGTTCTCCCCTAATATATTGTGTGGTACCTGTAACACAAGCGCTTAACGCGCTTACCATAGGGCCACATAGTTGGTGTGTTAGTCTGGAGATTTATTATTCTTATTGACTCCTAGACACCAGGTGATTGTATTGTAAATTAAATACGTAGATACTGGGGGAAATTTCGTTGGGTCACCGTAGCGGCGCGGTAGCTCAGTGGTCAGAGCATTAGACCGGTTATCTAAAGGTGCTGGGTTCGTTTCCCAGTCGCGCAATGCCAGGAGACCCGCGTTCCTTTTTCCAGTGTCTATCCAGTGTGTATAACTTCAACATTTTATTGTAAAGTTAGGTTATTGCAAAACTCCTTAAGGCATTTGAAACGAACGGCCCTGAGTGAAGTAGGTCGCCAAAATTGTTCTAACGAAGCGGTTTAAACATGGAGAGAAGATGGTTCTTTAGACTTGACTGTCACAATTTGAAATTTTGCTTTTTGAGATCTAACGACTTGTTACTGTACTCACAAAAAGCTGTACTGTACTCACAAAAAGTATTCGTGTTTTATGGACCAACTAAGTAGTAGGATCAAGAATCAAAACAAGGGCGGCATTAAAAATAGTCGGGAAAAAAAAGGATTTAAGGGAAAAATATAGGTACTTGTTATTCCTATCTACTCGTGTTGCAGTGGGAACACGAGTTATAAAAATAAAGGACGGTTTGACCGCAAGGAATAACAGGAAAAACGCAGTAGGAGTTCAGAACTATTGTGATTGTAGAGGTGCTTGAAGTCAGTAGGTATACATTGAATAATCAGGCAAAATATTCATGGCAATAACGAATTTATAGAGTGTTTTCATGGCACTCTTTTCAGCTCATTTTTATGATATTAATTCGAAAAATTGCTAATTAATAGTACCTATACTTTAAAATTGATAATCTTGGCTTATAGATAACAACGTCCTCTGATTATAAATAAATCAAAGTTATCATTAAATTGCACAATATTTCATGTTTTCCTCGCAAACTAAGCACTGTATATAATTACTAATAACCACCAATATAATGAAGACTATTCTATAATAACTGCGAAAGCGTAATGTAGGAAAATTATCCCTCAGTTTTTGCAAAGGCTCAGTCGACAAGCTTACAAATAATTCATCAAATTCAGGCAAGGTCAATTGGAAATCAATAAACTTACTGCACTTACAAATTACTTAATTTTGAATTACTTGACTATTCGTGAATTGCCCGACCTTTGAATTCCTAAGTTTTCATTATATTAGCTTTATTTAATTATTTATTTTATTTACCAGACCCAAACTAGAACGATTATACTGAGCTAACTTTTCACCAACATTCCTTGAATTTAAGGGACACCAAACACGTTTAAAAAAACACCAAAATGAAACTATATTTTTTCCCAATGTTTTTAAGTCTCTACCAAATTTAATGGAACGTTGTTAGAAATGGGCATATAAATGCCGCTGTGTTATTTTTTTAATTCTACCTATTCTCTCCTTCTTGGTAACTCTCTAACTTCGTTTATCAATGTCTAAACCTGCATTTTCATTATCACTTGCAATATTTGCTTATTTTAAACAAGAATGTCCTGTCTCTTGAACAAGGTCTTTATATTATCTTGATAACAACAAAACATGCTGTTATCTACATGATAAGAAGAGCTGCCGAAATTGTGACGTCATTGTTTGATGTTTAATACTTGAACCAGGACAAATTAGTATGTTTTGAGATGTAGCTGGGTAGAAGACTGGTTAGTTAGTTAATGGCTATGTTTGATTATGTAAAGTTTGTTAAATTAACAAATATCTAGAATATTTTCTCCAGTAGTGCTTGTAGAAACTAGACTGTTAATTGGTGTAAAATTATAGAGAGAAATGACATGATTGTTACAAACTAAAATAGAAGATAGGTAGAAAATAAATTTTTAGGTCTGAAACAATTTGGTATGCAAATTCACATGACTCAGTATGCCACGCATTTTGTCTGATGTTATTTTGGCAAAGACTTAACTCTGTTGGTGCTAAAATAAAAAAAAATCCAAAAAAGGGGGATGTAATTTTTTTAAGGTTTGTTTACTAAATTTGTTAGGAAATAGGGTCAATGTTTCACAGGTGATCTCATTCTCATAAGAATGGTACAAGGAGATAACGTCTCTACAGACTAGCTGTACTTATAATCATTAACTGATTTTTTATCTATGTAGATCGTTTGCTTACCTAGAAGTATATTTTTATGCAGTGTTATTTTTATATGATTGAACTAAAATTACAGGATAAAAAGATCTAACTTATTATTAGTTATGTTATCATCTTGAAGTTAAAGACACTGGAAAAAGAACGCGGGTCTCCGAGCATTACGCGACTGGGAATCGAACCCAGTTGTCATCGTTAACTCATCTACTAGATACTTTATTAGTGTGCAAAACCGCAAAAGCTTTGTATTTAACCGATATAAATGTAATTTGAAAATAGTTAACATATTATTGTTAGGTCATTAAAAAAAGGAAAAGTTTAGTCAAGAAATAGTTTAGGTGTATTGTACTAAACACATTATAAATTTAATACGCTATTTTATTAAATATTTTAATTGAACTAAGGTTTCTTTCTACATAGTAAAATTATTTGACTATGTATGGTTTCTCCTTAATCTTTGAACTCAATCAGTACGCATTATGAAATGAAAATCACTAGAAATGACCAAACGGTACATTTCACTTCCCGTAATCATCAGTTTCAAGTACCCGTGGCTAAAGATTCAACTAAGGATCCTCACTTTCCTAGTAACAGCATCAATATTGACTCTTCAACTCTGCGATGTTGGTATGTGTAAGTAGCGAGTGCAAATACCTGTGGAAGCCTATAAAGTGGTTGGCACGGGTCGGGGCTTACTAGCAGAGTACACACGTGGTCGCATTTAGATGCGATATTTATTATTGATGTTGTTAATGTGGTTTTACGGAAATGGGATTTTGATTAGTATAAACAAAGGATTAGGGTTGCAAATCTATATCGAAATCTAATATTACCTGTTTTAAAGTAAAAATAATAGCATACTTCGTAGAAGTTATTCATTTTCTAGTTTTTGAGTTTATGGAGTAATTTACTTAAAAAGCTATGTAAAAAGATATTTTTGTAAATGTTTCAAGTTAACTTTACAGAGTTTTGTATATTTTAAAACAAAAAGTATTACTTCCGATTTTATTATTATAAATTTCAACTAGATAAAATAAAATAATTTCGCTTCACGCAAATAGTACGTAATTTTAGGTGCCGTTTACCACTAGTTTCAAACTCGAGTAGCGTTCACGAATACGGCCAACAGTCTCGTTTGTTGACATTGCGTGTTATGACTGAGTCGCGCTTTGTTGTTGTGCTATTCTATTGTTTTGTACATGTTTCTATAATGATTTATTTCAATATTGTCAAGAATCGAAGGTTTATTGGATACATATATTTTAGTCACAATTTGTCTACTGCTGGACATAGTCTTTGTTCCAAAGGAAGTTTAACAATGTTCACCATTCTTGGAGGACGAGTTTGCAATGTTATCTACAGTAGAACGCCGTTGTTAGCCCTTATGAAAGATGATTCGTGTAGTCCTCCCAAAATATGATAAAAGGATTTTTTCATTTATAAAAAATACACGATTTTATCTATGTCTACGTCCTGGCAATTTTCTTCACGGCATATAAACATACATATAATGCATACGTTAACTCATTCTAATGTTTCATACACAAATGTTTTACCTCTACATATTTATTGACTCTTGTACTATTATGTTATTTCTACGCGTTTACTGGAACCGACACCGAATCTAATAGTGTCGTCATCACTATTGCACCTTACTCGAAATTCTGCAGAAGTCTTTATGATATGTTGATAATGAATCCACTTCAAAAAGAAGAATAATCTCAATTCAGTTGGTATATTAATTCTGTTGGTAGCCCACCAACCATCAAATGACACTGCTAGTCTACCTTCTCATAACATGAATATCCATTTCACCCCAGGTGCGACTAGAGTCGATAGGCGCCGAGGACATCGTGGACGGCAACCCTCGCCTCATCCTGGGGCTGATCTGGACCATCATCCTGCGCTTCCAGATCCAGGAGATCGAGATCGATGTTGTGAGTATTGTGCAGGGTTTAGAGCGGGGTGGTAGATGGAGTTGAGTTTTGAACGAGTTATACGGGCTCTTGTGAAGTTTGTGTGATGGAACCAAAGAGATTTAAACATTTTTAGATTTAGTAGTTTATTAGTGTCGACTCGGAGTAAAAACTCTATAATATAAACCGTAAATATTGCTATCACTTAGCAAAAGATAGTTAGTTCTATTTTACGATTATTTGGACTATATTTATTGAGACCAATATATTTGTCTTTTTTTAACACTAAAATTTGAGAAAGTGTCGCAAACCTAAAAAATTGAAGTAAGTTTTAAGAATCATTATTGCTCTGCCCTGACGATCGTGCTCACAGGAAAGTAATAAGACTCTGGAAAGTAGTGAGACTACGGAAAAGCTCCTCTTTCCCCTAATATCTCATTTCGACAATTATCAATATTATACATCTTTAACCACCAGGATGAAGAAAATGAATCCTCAGAGAAGAAGTCAGCGAAGGACGCCCTACTGCTGTGGTGCCAGCGCAAGACGAGCGGCTACCACGGAGTGCACATCCACAACTTTACAGACTCGTGGCGGTCGGGGTTAGGGTTCAATGCGCTCATACACTCGCACAGGTATTGAAAGAAAACATTTGTAAATAATGTCGATTTTGATTCTACTTACTTAGATGCGGTTAATATTTTTGTTTAAAAAATATTTAAAGTTATTTCATTAATTAAAACTCAGTGGTAGTCAAGCCTAGAAGTGACTCGTTTTCTTTTTCACTACCCCTCATCAATCACTACCCAATGGCATGGTGGCGAAAATAGGTCGTCGCCTCTAATGCGGAATCTGTTAGGGTGTGATCTGTGCTTCCAACATTATGAACATTGTTACCATATAAGAAAGTTAACGTCAAAAAAACCACAGTATTTTCATATAAGTCTTCTTTAATTAAATTACTCTGTCTTAGTTATACTAACAGTAACTATATCTAAAAATTTTAAGAACTTTTAGAAAATTCCTTTAATTTTTCCCCCTTACATCCTTTGGTCCTCTTTCTCACCTCCCACCACTAATCTAAACCCCCCCAGACCGGATCTGTTCCGCTGGGCGGACGTGCCGACCTCCTCCCCGGTGGAGACTCTCAACCACGCCTTCGACGTCGCGCAGAACCAGCTCGGGATACCACCGCTTTTGGATGCTGAAGGTATGTAGACGTAGATGAAAAATATGTTCACGTGATTATAAAACTAAGCTCTCTTAGGGCGGGTTGTCTCACACAGTTGGATAACGTATCATACGTACGTAACTTTTTGACGATTACATCTGATGTTTAACGTACGTCAAATACAAAGCGTTGTTTCGTCACAAAAAAAAACTGTACGTCAATGCTATTCGAGTTGCCATTAAAAAGTAAATCATTACTATCATTTAAAATATTGAAAATAAAACAGAATCCATAGGTATTGATAAAAGCTTTTCATCAAAGATGTCCTGTCAACAAGAGAAAAGTTACGTTTACCAGTGGGTGGATGGCCGGTCAACGTAATCGTTAATTTTTAACGTCCGTTAAAGGCCGACATTGGTGAAACAACCCGTTTTCTAGCTTGACAGTGGTTAACGCCATTTTTAACGTTGACAGACACGTTAAGTAGTTGTGATACAACCCGCCCTTATACAGGCTAATTATAACGTCAAATATTAAGGATAAAAAAGAATGCGGTTTGAATAACAACGGTCACAGTAATTGATATTTTTGTGATGATTGAAAAGAATTTTGCAGTCATGGAAAGTAATGAACGTAGACAATCTTGAAATCTTTGCAGCTTGACTTGGTTACAGTTATGATAACTTTGTAAATCTTTTAACTTAAACATAACATTCCCGTTTATTTTGACAGCCAATCATTCTCATACCCCCACAATACCAACTCTTGGCTATTTTTCTAATTATCTTCTATCACAGATGTGGACACGTCTCGTCCGGATGAGAAGTCGGTGATGACGTACGTGGCGAGCTACTACCACACGTTCGCAAGAATGAAGAACGAGCAGAAGGGGGGGCGCCGGATCGCTAATGTAAGATATGTGAAGAAGTCGACGACATTTCGGACTCGAAAAACTCGGACACCTTGGCCAATGTATGGATTTTCAATTTTAATATTATTTTTTTCCATACCAATGTATGCCATTTGGCCAATGCCAAGGTGTCCGAGTTTTTTGTGTCCGAAATGTCGTCGACCCGTGAAGAAAAAAACCAATTTTGGGGTGATGCATGTATTTGACAAATATTGAAGTCTATTTTGGTTAAGTTAAAAGGAGAAAATAAAAAAGTATTGAAGCAGATACGATTAAGTAAATGCTAATGCCTTTCAATCATTTAAGTTTTTTTCTATTATGCATCGAGAAACTTATCATTGTACTTTTGTCGTTGCGTAGACAATACTTTAATGAAGACTAGAAGATTGTTTATTGTTAACACTTTTGGAAAAGTTGGTAAACTTTGGGGGGTCAAAAAGAGTTTACGGGCTAAAAACTTTAAGGACCAAAAGACCCTTCTTGGGCTGGTAAAGCAATTGGGGGCTCAACCAAGGATTAAAAAAGACTTGTTAGTACCTGCTATTTTAATAAACTAATTTTATTTCTCATAATTAATTACCTTATTATCTTCTCCACAGATCATAGGCCAGCTGATGGACTGCGACGGTCGCAAATCCGAATACTCCCGCCTCCTCACCGCTCTACTCGAGTGGATTCGAGCCAAGATCTCATCTTTACAAGATAGGGACCTGCCCAACTCTCTAGATGGAATACAGCGGCTGTTGCTGGCTTTCAAACAGTATAGGACTGTGGAGAAACCACCCAAGTAAGATATTTATATTGTTTTAACTCTATCCGGGATTTCGCGCGTTAGCTTTAAACAAGATATGTATAGCTATAGTTAATGTAAAGTTATGAATACTGGATCACTCTTTAGTATTACTCGTATTTAGAAATGCTTTAATTAGAAGAAAGTGAAGATTTTAAGATTCTTTAGCTTTTCTCAAGGCAGTTTGTTTTCCTATGCGGGTGCAGCCTTGTTTACAAGGCAAGTTAATGTGTAAACTACTGATATATGGAATCGATATTGCTTTTCTTAACTTTTTAATTATACGAGAAAACGTTATGTCACGACTACGAAGGAAGCAAAATCTAAGACGTTATAGCGCCATCGTTTCTCAGTATATCTTTGCATGTATGTATTTAGGTATTTCGTGTTACAATCCCTACTATATATCCCTACTAATATTATAAATGCGAAAGTAACTCTTTTTGTCTGTCTGTCTGTCTGTCTGTTACGCTTTCACGCCTAACCCACTGAACCGATTTTGATGAAATTTGGTATGAAGGAAGAACTGAACTTGGGAAAGGACATAGAGTACTTTTTACCGCGGGAAAACTTCTCATTTCCACGGGAAACCGATTTTCACGCGAACGGAGTCGCGGGCGGCCACTAGTTAATATTATAAATGCGAAAGTAACTCTGTCTGTCTGTCTGTTACGCTTTCACGGCTAAACCACTGAACCGATTTTGATGAAATTTGTATTAAGAACTTGGGAAAGGACATAGGGTATTTTACCTTAGTAAAACTTCTCATTCCCACCGTAAACCGACTTCCACGAACGGAGTCGCTACCACTAGTTAATAATAAAATAACACCAAAGCTAAGTACTAACTCTAACTTAATCTATATTATCCAGATACAAAGAACGCTCGGAGATCGAGGCCCTCTACTTCTACATCAACACGCAGAACGTGGGTCTGGTGGGCGAGGGCTGGGCGCCCAACGAGGGGGAGCTGCCGCAGGACCTACAGCGGGCCTGGCAGCAGCTCGAGCAGGTGGGCGGGGGGAGCATGGAGGGGGGGGAGAAGGAGGGGGGTAGTGGCAGATTGGGGGGGGGGGAGGGGGGGGATAGTGGGAGATTTGGGGGGGAGTGGGGGGATAGTGTGAGATTTGGGGGGGGGATAGTGTGAGATTTGGGGGGGAGTGGGGGGATAATGGGAGATTTGGAGGGGGGAAGGAGGGGGATAATGGGAGATTTGGGGGGGGGAGTGTGGAGATAGTGTGAGATTTAGAGGGGGAAGTAGGGGGATAGTGTGAGATTTGGGGGGGGGTGGGGGGATAGTGTCGGATTTGGGGGGGGAGTGGGGGGATAATGGGAGATTTAGAGGGGGAAGTAGGGGTATAGTGTGTGATTGGGGGGGGGGTGTGGGGGGATATTGTGTGATTTGGGGGGGGGAGTGTGGGGAAAGTGTGAGATTCGGGGGTGGAATGGGGGGATAATGGGAGATTTGGAGGGGGGAAGGAGGGGGATAGTGGGAGATTTGGAGATTGTGGCGAGATAATGTTGGTTGATGTGGAAGGATGCTGTTGTAAAGTGGGATGAGATTGTAAACGCAGTGGAATGGAATGAAATTGAATAGTTATAGAAACTGGATGAATTCCACTTGGTCCCAAGATAAGTGTGCTTTTGGTGTAGATGCATACTCCCAAAAATATATAAAACGAGACACTAAGTTTAAGATGCATTTTAAGGGAAAGAGAGATATTATGATGAAAGAGTTTTATCCCCATAAAACTGTAGGTATACTTAGGCAATAAACATTAATACATCTTAAAAAAAAACTACAGACAGTGGCGTAATTTATAAGGTTCATACGAAAAGTGACGTTATTTCCTGGTACATAAGATGTAATATCGCATGTTTGTTCCAGGCGGAGCACGCCCGCGAGCTGGCTCTGCGTACAGAGTTGCTGCGACAACAGCGGCTCGAGCAACTCAACTACAAGTTTAACACCAAGGTACGTTTCTTATACATAATGGCCCCGACTCTGAAAACACTCTCTAAACTAAACTAAAACTATCGCCGTCACTTACTCATCAATAGTATAAGATAGAGACAGGTAACCATTTTAGTACTGTCAAACTAAACTGTACGTGAATTATGAAAACGCGAAGGCAATCTTAGGCTAGTCCTCAGCGCATTTCGTTCAATTTTACAATGATGTGGAGTTTAGTGAGACCGATTTACCTGTATTTTTCTAATACAAAGCATGGGAAAGTGACAGTGATATTTTTAATTTAGTTTTAGAGAGTGTTTTTGGAATCGGTGACATTAACTTGCTAATTAGAAAATTGGACTAACCAATCAGAATAAGTTAAGTAATTAGTCCTTAACTTCCACATGTTGTTACAAAAGTCATTCACGTATTTAAAATTAGTTATAAACTCATGGTTTCTTTTAAACAAAGTAAGATAAACTGAGAAGAAATACTCTTAATACTCTTTTATCAAGTGCGATACGAGTATCATACAAAATTGAGGCATGCTTGACTACGACAAAAACACGAACAAAGACAACTTAAACGGGGTGTAAAAAGACTGCTTCCGAAAACGAAAACAGGGCATTGCTGGAGGAGTACTGGTTACGTTATGAGGAAAATTTTTTTTAAGGTTTCGTTTTTTTTTTCGTAATTTTATGAAATTGCATTTATACTATCAGATTTTGCGATCATTTCAAACTACACAGTTATTAATTTATTTTGCAATGCGATTGTTTAACCTTAACCAACAATTGATGTGTGAGCGATGATTTCAACTGGCCAATATGACTTTTCAATCCTTTAAACGTTTTTAAATTGATTCTTCTGGGTATACTGTTAATGAAATTAGATTCTATTGAGGCTCAAGAATACATGGTTTCAGGCTTCAAAAATTGTCTTTTTACACCCATTATACTTACAACAAGGCAATTATATTGTCATCCCCATTTTTACGCCCCTTGCCTTGTCACCTACAATAACCCAATCTTTTTTTCCCCCCAGTCGGAATCACATATCTTATCTATTACTACTGCTTCTACACTTACAAACATTAACAAGTCGTTTTTTGTGATAATCTCACAGTTTTTACCTCTAACATTACCAACGAATCTTCATCCATCTTCATATATTATGTCGACCTCAGTGGTGCCGCGGTATATACACCGGACTGCTAAGCGGATGGTTCCGGGTTCGATCCCCGGGTCGGGCCAATTCCATCAAAATGGTTTTTCGAAATTGGCTTCTGAGTGTAACTAGGTTCTCCCCTAGTCCATTCTATGGTGTCTATAGTACATCGCTCTGCTTAGTTTAGGGCCACACAGTTGGTTAGTCTGGAGATTTATTTATTTATCTTTATCCCCCAGTCGGTGCTCCGCAAAGGCTACCTGAAGGAGATGATCCAAGTCCTCTCCGACCCTCGCTACGGCTCCAACCTGGCGCAGGTGGACGCTACTGTGAAGAAGCACGAGGCCATCTCCGCCGATATACTGGCCAGGTGTGTAGCTAGGCTGTATTGAATTATCTCGCGAGAAGAATATATAAAGCTTGTCATATTGCGACTGGCCCAAAATCTCACCAGTAAAAAAAAACATCTTGCGGATGCGATCTTTAGATCTTTTAAGAAATAGTTTTTCTCTGCAACTCCTCTTAGCGGTGGCAAAAGCAGTCACATAAAGAATCTTTTCAAGCACTCTTCACATACGTTTACTCTTTCTTCTAAATATTTCTATAGTTTGTCTAGTTTTGGCCAATTTCCTTAAAAAGTTAAAACGTAACTAGGTTTTAAGGTTTTTTCTTGTCTACTAGTTCTAAGTTAAGTTCCACATAGCTAGTTAAGACAATTTGTGTCTTTAAAATTGCGTGCATTAAAAAGTGGCCCCTTCACTTAGCACATGAAAGCTTTCCATCAGGCTTACATTAACCCTAATAAGGGGTAACCACGGTAATTGAAAAATCCGTCCCTTTCTTATCCTCCAGAACCGAACGCTTCGAGGACCTCTCAGCCATGGCCGCGGAGCTCGTCCGCGAGAACTACCACGGCGCGGAGGCCGCCAAGCAGACCGAGGCCGGAGTGTTGTCCCGCTGGAGCGAGCTGCGAGCGCTGCTCGACAAGCACCGCGTGGCGCTCGCCTCGCTCGCGGCGCTCGCGGCGCTCCGAGCCGATGTCACTGCGCAGCAGAAGGAGCTGGATTTGATGACGGTTAGTGTGTACAGACGTACATACATACATACACACACACACACATACATACACATACATGCACATACATACACACACATAAATACATACACACACATACATACATACATACACACACATACATGAAGCAGGACTTGAATTCGGTAACTATTATATTATAGATATAAGTAGGTAATAGCGACTTCGTCTTAGTAAGAGGGAGTGGGTCGTTATCAATGACTGCGATAAAATGTTTTTCCCGTGGGAATGAGAGTTTTCCCGTTGTAAAAAGTTGCCTATTTTTTTCACTGGCGGTTGATCTACGTCCGATTAAAAAAATCGTTAAAATCCGTTTAACCGTTTCGACGTGAAAGCGAAACATAGACGGATAGATATACACTTTTGATGTATTAAAATTGAGTCTTATAATACTGTTATTTTCCCACATTATGCAATAAGAAGAGTTATTTGACATGATTTATTAATTCACATCATATTATTATAATAGCTACACAAACATTAAGCTATTGCGTCCATAGTGAAAACATTGGTTGACAAATGGGTTCAACGCTTGGATTTATTCGAACCTGGATTGTTCAATCAGACACTATTTCCATTTTCTATCCTTGTTTAATAAGTTTACTTGTTACAGACTCAATTCCAATCGGAAGAGGTCGGCCGACATTTATCCGACGTGGAGCGATTGCTGCAAGAACACGCACTCTCTGAACTACAGCTCGGTGAGTATAAGTTACACGGTAGTAAGTTAAATAGAGTTAAGAAAACGTTATGTATTTTAATAGATTGCTTCTAAATTTTATAGACATTGGTATTCCAAAATGCTGTTTAATGTAGACTAACGACTTCCTTCTTTATAGCTAATCTTCTTAATCTTCATGATTTACAGATAAAAAAAACTGTTTTACTTTTGTTTGATTGAACTTAAATGACTACCTGTCTTTTTCTGATATCTTTCTTTAGGGAGTGATGGCTACATGTGATAGCTATTAAACTAAATTATTTGAGTTAGTTGTTCCCGAATTAATTCTTTTATTTTGAGTCAAAAACATAAAGACAGCGTCATCATTTACCGCTTCTGTAAATGCTCTACTTTATACTCACTATATCATCACAAACTCTTCTATTATAAATTATAATAATTTTTAAAAGATAAATGTTTTCGTATTATTAGTTAGCCAATCAATTGCTGTACCCTAACAGGGGTTGTACTCCTTCTCTTGTGTAAAGTAATTACCTTGTATATTGTGCAATAACGGAAAATTTTTGAACAGTCAGATAAATGCTAACTGACTGGTAAGAGGTATTTTTTCATTGTCACTTCATACATATGTCAAGTATTTATGTTCGACGTGCAACAAAGACATACTGATTTTCTGTCAGATAGAATTTATCTGACTATTGAAAAACCGGTCCTAAATCTTCATGATTTACAGATAAACTGTTTTACCTTCTGTTTGGTTGAACTTAAATGGCTACCTGTGTTTTTCTGATATCTTTCTTTCCTTTCGTGATAGCCAACATGTGATAGCTATTAAACTAAATTAGTTGTTCCCGAATTAATTCTTTTATTATAAGTCAAAAACATAAAAGACAGCGTCATCATTTACCGCTTCTGTATTGTATTGGCATTTACAGAAGCGGTATTGGCTTATTTAGCCAATCAATTGCTGTACCCTAACACACCTTGTGGGGTTGTACACTTTTTCTTGTGTAAAGTAATTATCTTGTATATTGTGCAATGAATAAATCCCCCCCCCCTCAACAGGAGCTGCGCAAGAGTCGATTTCCCGTCTGAAGGTGGTGCCGGCCGCCGCGCACCCGCAGCACAGCGAGCAGCTGCAGCAGAAGCTGCAGACGCTGCAGGAGAGCTACGACAGGTAGGATTGACATAAGGGGATTCTTAGGCCCAATTGCAGGGAACGTTTTAACCTCGGGTTAGCTTCGGGTTAGCTAACTCAGGTTTAAATGGCACCACCGTCGATTGTAACTACTTCTTATTACAATTGACGGTGGCGCCATTTAAATCTGAGTTAGCTAACCCGAGGTTTAAACGTTCCCTGCAATTGGGCCTTAATGTTACAGCTAAGATTAGGATCTAGGAGACTCGTGAAAAAGATTAATGTAAGCATTAACTTAGCGTGTTGCTGCTGTAATATAACCAACCGTAGAAAAAACCGTCCTTTGTAAAAAACTCAAAACATCTAATACAAATACTAAAAGAAACATAAGTTGATACAAATGATGTGGTGGTCAGTTTTGATTTGACGTAGAATCCCTCTTAACTAACGTTCCCATCATTGACTGTATTGGAGTGATATAATAGAATGAGCTGTGATAGGTTAGTTTAATCTCATGAAAAAAACAAGTGTGAAATAAGAGGCAAATCCGATATTGTGTTATTAAGTGGAATCTAAATGTATGCCAAATTCATAGTCAGAAATTAATTCATAACAACTTATAATAATGTTTCTACGTATAACTTAAGATAATATTTTAAAGCCTTAAGTCTATGTTTTTATAAGTAGACAATAGTTTGTTTGAAGATATTATGGTCTATAAATTTGTATTTATTAATTTGTTTAATACTATTAAACAAAACACTGAGCTACCCCATTGCTATTCTAGAACCGATTTTGAAATGGTTTAAGCATAATAAGCATATTATTTAGCATATTAATTTAGCATGGTAAGACCAAAAATAAATCTATGGGTTTTAAATTCTTGTTTAATTCCAAACGCGAATCTGACTCGAAACCTTCCCCAGAGTAGATAGAAGTTTATTCCTCCGACCACTATATCAGATTGTCGACTATCCTTGTCATCGACAATACCTCAGTTAAGATTGTTTATATTACTATTTTTTTTTTAACGTTTATTTCCAAAACATTACAACAATATTTTACAAAAAATCACCTCACTGCAGAAGCCACGCAGGGCTTATTTGAGTGAGGGTTGGTCGTCTACATAATGTAATTTTAGTTTTGTTTTAAATTTAACATCACAATTTAGGTACATTTCTTGCAAGTTGTAAGGCAGATTGTTAAGGTTCATCGGTATTAAATTTACCAATGTACGTTTACCATATACATTGTTACTTTGCGGTAGGTTAAATCTATTTATGGGGTCCAGGTTTCTTAAATGAGAGGGCCTAGTGTGCTCGCGGAACAACACATTGCGGGGACATCTAGTTAAAATCAAAAATTTCACCTTACATTTGCGAAGGTATTCATTGATTATTGTTGTGTAGTCTGGTGGACGCGGCAAAGAAGCGTAAAGCGAGGCTAGAAGACGCCAGGAACCTGTTCCAGTTCCTCGAGGACCATGACGAAGAAGAAGGTAACTTATTATACCACTTCTTTAGTCAATATTATGTAGCAGGTAAAGTAACCTATCTTAAATCAGAATCTTTTATCAAATTGCAACTTCTCAAAATCAATCGTCATGTTGTCATAAAATATCATTTTTACTTGATTACACACGCTACACTATCCTTTAAAGTTTATACTATAAATATTTCAGAAACCAAAATTATACTCTTAAGTTTTGGAAAACGAGAAAACGTATAACTGTTTTCTGACAAGATAAAATTAGAAGTGAATTGGAATGTCAGTTTCTATAACAAAACTCTACCTTTGCACCTCTTTACTATATGTAAACTAATCTGTTATCTGTTGCATTGTTCTATAAAGACTAAGGGCTGGTTTTTCAATAGTCAGATAAATGCTATCTGACTGAAAATAGGTATGTTTTCATTGTCAATTCATACATATGTCAAATATTTGTATTCGACGTGCAACGAAAACATACAGATTTCCTGTCAGTGAGAATTTATCTGACTATTGAAAAACCGGCCCTTAGACCTGTTTGTATCTATATTGACTATAATTTATATGTATCCAGCGTGGGTGACAGACAAGCAGCGCATCTGCCTGGCGGAGATCGCGGCCAAGGACCTTCGCGGCGTCGTGGCGTTGAGACAGAAACACGCGGCGCTGCTGCACGAGATGCGGGCCAGGGAACACGTCACCACCAGGCACAGGGACCGCGGCGAGCGGTGAGTGTAGTAGAGGAAGCTAGGGGGATGGCGGTAGATGGAGATCAACCAGGGCTGGACAGGGAACACGTCACCACCAGGCACAGGGACCGCGGCGAGCGGTGAGTGTAGTAGAGGAAGCTAGGGGGATGGCGGTAGATGGAGATCAACCAGGGCTGGACAGGGAACACGTCACCACCAGGCACAGGGACCGCGGCGAGCGGTGAGTGTAGTAGAGGAAGCTAGGGGGATGGCGGTAGATGGAGATCAACCAGGGCTGGACAGGGAACACGTCACCACCAGGCACAGGGACCGCGGCGAGCGGTGAGTGTAGTAGAGGAAGCTAGGGGGATGGCGGTAGATGGAGATCAACCAGGGCTGGACAGGGAACACGTCACCACCAGGCACAGGGACCGCGGCGAGCGGTGAGTGTAGTAGAGGAAGCTAGGGGGATGGCGGTAGATGGAGATCAACCAGGGCTGGACAGGGAACACGTCACCACCAGGCACAGGGACCGCGGCGAGCGGTGAGTGTAGTAGAGGAAGCTAGGGGGATGGCGGTAGATGGAGATCAACCAGGGCTGGACAGGGAACACGTCACCACCAGGCACAGGGACCGCGGCGAGCGGTGAGTGTAGTAGAGGAAGCTAGGGGGATGGCGGTAGATGGAGATCAACCAGGGCTGGACAGGGAACACGTCACCACCAGGCACAGGGACCGCGGCGAGCGGTGAGTGTAGTAGAGGAAGCTAGGGGGATGGCGGTAGATGGAGATCAACCAGGGCTGGACAGGGAACACGTCACCACCAGGCACAGGGACCGCGGCGAGCGGTGAGTGTAGTAGAGGAAGCTAGGGGGATGGCGGTAGATGGAGATCAACCAGGGCTGGACAGGGAACACGTCACCACCAGGCACAGGGACCGCGGCGAGCGGTGAGTGTAGTAGAGGAAGCTAGGGGGATGGCGGTAGATGGAGATCAACCAGGGCTGGACAGGGAACACGTCACCACCAGGCATAGAGACCGCGGCGAGCGGTGAGTGTAGTATAGAACAAGGATCTGCGTGGAGTGGTGGCGTTGAGACAGAAACACGCGGCGCTGCTGCACGAGATGCGGGCCAGGGAACACGTCACCACCAGGCATAGAGACCGCGGCGAGCGGTGAGTGTAGTATAGAACAAGGATCTGCGTGGAGTGGTGGCGTTGAGACAGAAACACGCGGCGCTGCTGCACGAGATGCGGGCCAGGGAACACGTCACCACCAGGCATAGAGACCGCGGCGAG
This sequence comes from Emmelina monodactyla, assembly GCA_916618145.1. Lineage (NCBI taxonomy): Eukaryota > Metazoa > Arthropoda > Insecta > Lepidoptera > Pterophoridae > Emmelina > Emmelina monodactyla. Next base: position 351,202 of record OU745296.1, on the reverse strand, counting down.
CGGTGAGTGTAGTATAGAACAAGGATCTGCGTGGAGTGGTGGCGTTGAGACAGAAACACGCGGCGCTGCTGCACGAGATGCGGGCCAGGGAACACGTCACCACCAGGCATAGAGACCGCGGCGAGCGGTGAGTGTAGTATAGAACAAGGATCTGCGTGGAGTGGTGGCGTTGAGACAGAAACACGCGGCGCTGCTGCACGAGATGCGGGCCAGGGAACACGTCACCACCAGGCATAGAGACCGCGGCGAGCGGTGAGTGTAGTATAGAACAAGGATCTGCGTGGAGTGGTGGCGTTGAGACAGAAACACGCGGCGCTGCTGCACGAGATGCGGGCCAGGGAACACGTCACCACCAGGCATAGAGACCGCGGCGAGCGGTGAGTGTAGTATAGAACAAGGATCTGCGTGGAGTGGTGGCGTTGAGACAGAAACACGCGGCGCTGCTGCACGAGATGCGGGCCAGGGAACACGTCACCACCAGGCATAGAGACCGCGGCGAGCGGTGCGTCATATTGTAATGGGTTTGGCTTTTAAAAGGAGGGAGATCTCCCAGAGATAGACAGAGCACGGGTCTAGGGCCAAGCGCCGCTGAAGAAAGTCTGAAGAAGTCATAATATATACTTAGCCGCGTAAGTACTTTGATAGCGCCAACTAGAACAGGCGCTGTGATTCGGCGTTATTTGCTTGCTACCGCCGGGAAACAATGTTGGCGTCGATAAGCGCCATCTATCACGCCACATGAGTACCGGCGACTTCGCCTGCGATAGAAGTAGTTTTTCCATGGGAATGAGACGCTTTCCTGCGGTAAAGAGGATGTTCAGCGTTTGAAATTAAACTCATTTTAACGGGTTTTACGCGTTTATTTTATTATTTTTGATTTTCCGACGTTTCGGCATTTTTGCAAATGCCGTGGTCACGGGTAGACTGAGATGTTTGACGTCTTCATAGAGTAAAGTAAAAAACGATTTTTCGAATTCACCGCCATCTGTTTCGTAATTTTCACGCATAGTCGCTCGGGTTCACGCAGTAGACGCTGACAGTGTCTTTATTTTTCTGCTTATTTGTCTGCTAGTTGTTCTTTTTTATTTTGCTAAGTATTGGATCCCACGCGTTGGTGACAGCTTCCAACCATCTTCTCTATTGAAGTTAGGGTGTTTTTTAATTTCAATAGTTTCTCTTACCAGCCTAGGAATAAAATGTTTCTCTTTTGCTAGGATTTTCACGGTATCAAATCTTAGATAGTGGTTGGGCTTATTCCATGGAATGCTCACAGACTGCAGATTTTGTATAGCGACGGTTTTTTACATCGGCGATATGTTCTTTTATTCGAGTAGAAATGCCGAAACGTCGGAAACTCAAAAATAATAAAATGAACGCGTAAAACCCGTTAAAATGAGTTTAATTTCAAGTAATAATAATCGCGTAAATCTAAGAAGTTATGTTCAGATTTGTCTATGACAAATTTCATTAAAATCGCTCCAGCCGTTTCGACGTAAAAGTAGAACATACCGACAGACATACACATTTTCACGTTTATACTTTAAGTAAGTAATGAGTTGTGGGTACAAAGGGAAAATGAATGAATGTAAGGAGAGTTTGTAGAATAAATGATTTATGTAACTTCTTAGATGTATATGATTTTTACTTAAAATTAAACTTGGTTGAATTGTTATGGAATTGTTTTTGTTTTTTGAATATGTGTGAATGTTGTCGAGCAGATACATTCTGGAATTGTGAAGGCGATGACGATTTCCTCTTGTGTTGATTTAAGATGTTTTATCTCAGCAAGATTGAGAGTAATAAATATGCACATTAATAGATTAAATACCTAATTAGTAGTACACGTTAGCTGTTATTGAATCCAGTGGGTCAACTCCGATACTTTCAACGTACCAAGTTATAACGTCCGGAACTTTGCATTGAAACCCTTTATCTTTGCTAGCCCAGTTTCTTCCCAGCATATAAACACAATCCAAACACTAATCGTTCTATTTCTCTTTCTCCCCCAGTCTAATATCGGGCAAGCACCCGATGTCGGCGGAGATATCGCGGCGCCTGTCCTCGCTGTCCCAGCAGTGGGACGTGCTGCGGGACCTCGCCGCGGACAGAGACAAGCTGCTGGCTGACGCTGTGGAGGCCCATCAGGTGGGGATGTCAATCAATCAATCAATCTCTTGGTTCTCCCCTAGTTTAATATCAGGCAAGCACCCGACAGAGACAAGCTGCTGGCAGACGCTGTGGAGGCGCATCATGTGGAGCATCAATCAATCAATCAATCAATCTGTTGATTCTCCCCCAGTCTAATATCAGACAAGCACGTGACAGAGACAAGCTGCTGGTAGACGCTGTGGAGGCGCATCAGGTGGGAACATCAATCAATCAATCAATCTCTTGAGTCTCCCCCAGTCTAATATCAGGCAAGCACCCGACAGAGACAAGTTGTTAGCTGACGCTGTGGAGGCCCATCAGGTGGGGACATCAATCAATCAATCAATTAATCGATCTCTTGATTCTCTCCCAGTCTAGTATCAGGCAAGCACCCGACAGAGACAAGCTGCTGGCAGACGCCGTGGAGGCGCATCAGGTGGGACATCAATCAATCAATCAACCTCTTGATTCTCCCCCAGTCCAATATCAAGATTATCAGGGATGTCCGGCGAGATATCGCGGCGTCTCCTCGTTGTGCCATCACGGGAAGTAAAACATGTAACATGCCACTAATGATAGATATATTATGTAAAGTGTTATTTTGTATGACTAAAATATTTGAAAAAAATGCCGTAACAACTGTGTAATAAGTAAATTAACAAATACATATATTTTATTTACAGATTGCTGCAATAAATCCTTTGTTTAATAATTTAAAATTGTTGATTTAGATTTGGTCAAGTTATTTGTAGGCTCAATACTATGTTAATCGTATTGCTTATCCGTGTTTACATACATGATCGCAAAACATTTTAACTCCGTCTAATTTTTAAAAACTTTATCAGCAAGTGTTCATCGTATAAATAAACTATCAAAAAAAACCTTAATTATGTTTAAAATCGTATCATAAATACACGCAAATTGTGTCTCTCCTTAATACTTTTTAACAGCTTTATTTATCCACCAGTTCTACGGCGACGCCAACGAGTCCGAATCCTGGATCAAGGAAAAACGTTCTCTCGTCGAGTCGGGCGACTGCGGCGCGGACGCGGCCGGCGCGCGCGCATTGCTCGCGAGGCACCGACTGAACCATGAACAAGTGACGGCGTACCGCGAGGAGCTGGCCGCGCTCACGGCGCTGGCGCAGTCGCTGCAGCAGCAGGGGATCTCCGGGATACAGGTATGGTGGACGAAGAAAAATATAAAAAAAACTCTCCAGGCTGACACACCAATTGTGAGGCCGTAAACTAAGCAAAGCTAGTAAAACTATAGGTACCACACAATGGACTAGGGGAACCTAGCTACGCCCAGACACGAGCCAATTTCGAAAAACCATTTTGACGAAATTGGACCGACCCGGGAATCGAATTCGGAACCATCCGCTTAGCAGTCTGGTATAGGTATATACCGCTGTACCACAGAGGTCGTCATATGGAGATGGATTTCGCGTAGGTTGGCGTCAAATTTGTGTGCTGGCTGGCTCCTAAGGTCCTGTTAAGGAGTTCAAGGAACAACAGCAATCGACAGACAATCATGCACTTATCCCACGTCGAGTGCGGTCGGCACAACATGTTTCTTCCTTCCATTTCCCTATATTAGTTGTCATGTCGTCACTTGTTTCCTATGCATATCTTCTTACACACAGACCATCCATCTCTTCTTTAGTCTCCCTCAACTATTCCAACCATCCACGTTAATTCCCAACGTTCTTCTTAACATGTTCTTCATCCCTACTCATAAAATGTCTATACTATATATCTATATATATAAAAATGAAACCCGTTTTTCTTGGTCACGGCATCACGCGTGAATGGCTGGACCGATTTCACTAATTCTTTTTTTCTTGTATTTGTTATTATTAGGAGAAGGTTCTTACGGAAAAAAATATTAAGAAAATCTCTCAGAAATAGTGAAAAATATACATATAAAGTAGTGCATCATTGCAACGCTAAGGCGGTACAAAGTTCGCCGGGTCAGCTAGTATACTATATATACCTAATACTGCTCATCTTATCCGTCACTGGCAACAAACTCTCATTCCGTATCTTATCCATCTTAGTCATTTTACACTTCCATCTTAACATTCTCATTTCCGAAGCATGCATTTGTCTTTCTCTTTGGTTGCCCAACTCTGGTCCGAATTAAGATAGGTCTAATAATCGTTGTGTTGATTTTAAGGACATTCTCGTTTCACAAGCGATCTGTATTTCCATTATTCTGGATCTAAGGTATTAGGAATTTGATTATTTTCATTATTTGTGGAAAAAGTCGTTGTATATCCGTCCCCTAAGTCAATTGGCATATACAAGTGAATATTTCATTTCATTTCATTTATTTATTTCGCAAACAATTTTTACATCGTGTTCAAAAGTAAGTTTACAAAATAACACATTAAAAGATTAATAATCAAAACAACATGAAATTAAATCAAGTTGCTTGTAAAATTAAGAACAGTTGAGGTACCTTATCATTTATCATATCATGCACATGCCTATCATTAAAATATACCAAAAAATAAACCAATTCAATTCATGTCAAAAACAAAACAATCAGTCAAAAACGAATAGAATTATAACGTATGAAACTGGCAATAAAACTCGGCTAATTCACGATGTTTCCTTAACTCCAGCTGCCAACAGAAGTAGGAACCGCGACCACCGAAGAGGAGGAGGTGGTGAACGAGTCCCGCCTGGTGCCCACCACCGTGTGGGAGGAACAGCCCGTGGAGAGACTGGAGCACGTCACTGTTACTGAGGAGAGGACTGTGCCGCAGGTAGGTTGTTGTAACTATAGTCCATTCGCGTTAAGAAAATAGTGAGTCATCGTTGTCCGCCACGCCACGCCCCCCAGCCAATTAAAATGCTAGAAATTAGAAAGTCGAGTTCACAGTGACCAGTTGAAGTCTGACCTTCGAAGAAAACGGTTGTGTGTTTTGCGTGACTCGTCCAACAATACATTTTGAAAATGAATACTTCACCAATTCCAAAGAACAAAAGTGGATCAATAATCCATAGCGGAGAGAGACACATATTTTACAATGTTTATAAGAACATACTTTAAATTGTGTGATTTAAATGCAACTGTGGAGAGCATAGTCATAGAAACAGCAAGTGCATGCGGTGTGTCCGAAAATACTGTTTATAATTATTATTATTTTTGTACTTTTACTCGACTGTGAATACACCCTTATCCTGTAATTGCACAGATGACTCACTATTTTCTTAACTCGAACGGACTATAGTGGGTCCGCGGTAGTGTTAGTTTGGTTGACTTGTTTACGAAATTTTGGATTTTGGCTAATTTAAAGCCACTCTTACTATGTGGTCGTAATGTAAAATCTGTTAAGGGCCCTTAGTTACTGAAAACGGCAGAATTAGCCGTTTTCTATTAGCTGTTACTTACAAAATATATGATATTTCGCACTGATATTCCAAATATATAATAAAGTCTGAAAACTGATATTTCAAATATCCAAACATCCATACATACTCACATACTCACAAGTTTTCACATTTATAATATTAGTAGGAAGTAGGATAATGATGGTTTTAGACTCATATGGAAGTTAATGTTTATAGATTTTGAAATTCAAAACTTATTACACAAATAATAAATTGTTTGTTCCATTTAATTTTCGAATAAGACTTTCCTAACAATTCCTTCATGTATACCCATACCTAACCCTCAGGTGAAAGCCCTATACGCGTTCACGGGCCAGGGCATCTCCATCGCCAAGGGCGAGGTGATGTTCCTGATGAACAAGACCAACCCCGACTGGTGGTCGGTGCGGAAAGCGGACAGGACTGATGGATTCGTGCCCGCCAACTATGTGCGGGAGATTGAACCTAGAGTGTTACCGGTGAGTGATTACTTGTAGAGGGTTACAGAGATTTCAGCGGCGATGAAAGTGTTTTTCCTGTGGGGGTGACAGTTATTCCTGCGGTAAAAAGCAGCCTATTTTCATTCATACATTTCAGCTCAAAGTTAGAGTCAATAAATAAAATGGTGGACTATTGTGATATTGTTTGTACACGTACTTCTTATTGAGAATCATTGGATAAATTTGTCGTATTCATTGATACAATAGTTAGAAATTTATATGCAGATTTACATTGCCTTTTTGAGGTAATGCTATCGTATTCACATAATTTATTATTTTTTAACTATGAAGTGGAAGATAAAATTATGTTTGTAAGTAATGGTATTAAAAAAAAGAAACACACTCTTTACTTATTTTTATTTCTTAATGACTTAAGTTTCGTTCTAAAGCGAATAGATCTTGATGAAAGGTACCAAAGACTAATTTGTTTACAATAGTGCCACAACGACCTGAAAGACTTTAAGTGTAATTAAGCTGCTATTCTTCCACAACTTCAGGTGCAAGTCCGCCGCCCCGAAAAAGTGCGTTCGGTCCAGCGCGTCAAGAAGACGGTCCTCGTGAAGCAGGTGGTCGCCGTCAAGAGGAACAAGCCGGCGGCGCGGCGGCCGTCGAAGGACAGCGGGCAGCAGGCGTTCGTTAGTGTGCAGCAGCGGATGGACGATATCCGGAACCAGTATGGTGAGTGTCTTAGTTAGTTCTCTATAGTCCGTCCAGCGCGTCAAGAAGACGGTCCTCGTGAAGCAGGTGGTCGCCGTCAAGAGGAACAAGCCGGCGGCGCGGCGGCCGTCGAAGGACAGCGGGCAGCAGGCGTTCGTTAGTGTGCAGCAGCGGATGGACGATATCCGGAACCAGTATGGTGAGTGTCAGTCAAGTGAAAAGTAAGGGAGTGAAGTTAGAAAGGAAGAAAATCAAGCACGACCCTAATAAATAATAATAATAATTAATCTCCAGACTAACACACCAATTATGTGGCCCTAAAGTAAGCTGCAGTAAGCACTTGTGTTATAGTACCACATAATGGACTCGGAGAGAACTTAGTTACACCCAGACACGAGCCAATGTCGAAAAACATGTTTTACGAATTTGGCCCGACCTGGGGATCGAACCCGGGACCATCCGCTTTACAGTCCGGTATATATACCGCTGCGCCACAGAGGTCGTCAAGTGTCTTAGTTAGTTCTCCAATTATTAAAATAAGGTAGTTTACAAGGCAGAAAATCAAGCGTGTATGTATAGACGCCGTTGATAAACAAAAGAAGCTTGATCACAATGAACTATCGAATCGTAGGTAAGCGAAGGGTCATCGTAATGAAATATGAAATTTAGCCAATCTTCTCCTATTAGATGTGAAAGTTAATAAATCAAGTGGTCACGAGTATTATTCAGAACTTGTTTATTTTGTTTGTCCAATTCTATGAATGTATGAATACGAAGGGAACATTACTTTCGTTTCGAGTAACAGAAGCGGTATGAAATACCTTCACTTGTTTTCGTTTACAGAGGTCGATAATATTCTTGATTGAATTGAAACTATAACTTCTAGAGCACATCCTCATGGCTTTGCTCTTAAAACAAGTTTCAGGAAGAAGAATACGCATGGCTTTCTATCTACAGTCCATAACTAAACAATAACTTCCTACTAAAATTATAAACGTGAAAGTTTGTGAATGTGGATGTACGGATGATTGTTACTCTTTCACGTATTAACTACTGGATGGATTTTGATGAAACTTTACAGTAATATAGGTTATACATCAGAATAACATATAGGGTACTTTTTACCGCGGGAAAACTTCTCATTCCCACGGGAAACCGACTTCCACGCTAACGGAAACGCGGGCGGCCACTAGTATTATAAACGTGAAAGTTTGTGAGTATGGATGTTTGTTACCCTTTCACGTAAAAACTACTGGACGGATTTGGATGAAACTTTGCAGGAATATAGGTTATACATCAGAATAACTTAAAAAGGGTACTTTTTACCGCGGGAAAACTTCTCATTCCCACGGGAAACCGACTTCCACGCAAACGGAGTCGCGGGCGGCCACTAGTATTATAAACGTGAAAGTTTGTGAGTATGGATGTTTGTTACCCTTTCACGTAAAAACTACTGGACGGATTTAGATGAAACTTTGCAGGAATATAGGTTATAAATTAGAATAACACATAGGGTACTTTTTACCGCTGGAAAACTTCTCATTCCCGCGGGAAACTGACTTCCACGCGAATGGAGTCGCAGGCGGCCACTAGTACTTACATAATTCCCAAAATTAAAGATCTCTGGGTTATTTGACTCTTTCTTTCTCTTCGAATTCACTTTGAATATGTAGTCGATGAATACCTAAATAAAACACGTGTCTTCATCTTTTCCAGAGGAGCTCCTGCAGCTGTCGGCCGCGCGGCGCGCGTCGCTCGAGGACGCCATCCGCCTGCTGGAGCTGCTGGCGGAGTGCGACGACCTGGACAAGTGGCTGCGAGACAAGGAGCGGCTGCTGCGAGCGGAGGACGACTGCGTGGACACCGCGCGGAGGAAGTACGAGGTCAGTGGGGGAGTGGGCAGCTGTGGGTAGAGGTAGCTAGCAGCGACCTGGACAAGTGGCTGCGAGACAAGGAGCGGCTGCTGCGAGCGGAGGACGACTGCGTGGACACCGCGCGGAGGAAGTACGAGGTCAGTGGGGGAGTGGGCAGCTGTGGGTAGAGGTAGCTAGCAGCGACCTGGACAAGTGGCTGCGAGACAAGGAGCGGCTGCTGCGAGCGGAGGACGACTGCGTGGACACCGCGCGGAGGAAGTACGAGGTCAGTGGGGGAGTGGGCAGCTGTGGGTAGAGGTAGCTAGCAGCGACCTGGACAAGTGGCTGCGAGACAAGGAGCGGCTGCTGCGAGCGGAGGACGACTGCGTGGACACCGCGCGGAGGAAGTACGAGGTCAGTGGGGGAGTGGGCAGCTGTGGGTAGAGGTAGCTAGCAGCGACCTGGACAAGTGGCTGCGAGACAAGGAGCGGCTGCTGCGAGCGGAGGACGACTGCGTGGACACCGCGCGGAGGAAGTACGAGGTCAGTGGGGGAGTGGGCAGCTGTGGGTAGAGGTAGCTAGCAGCGACCTGGACAAGTGGCTGCGAGACAAGGAGCGGCTGCTGCGAGCGGAGGACGACTGCGTGGACACCGCGCGGAGGAAGTACGAGGTCAGTGGGGGAGTGGGCAGCTGTGGGTAGAGGTAGCTAGCAGCGACCTGGACAAGTGGCTGCGAGACAAGGAGCGGCTGCTGCGAGCGGAGGACGACTGCGTGGACACCGCGCGGAGGAAGTACGAGGTCAGTGGGGGAGTGGGCAGCTGTGGGTAGAGGTAGCTAGCAGCGACCTGGACAAGTGGCTGCGAGACAAGGAGCGGCTGCTGCGAGCGGAGGACGACTGCGTGGACACCGCGCGGAGGAAGTACGAGGTCAGTGGGGGAGTGGGCAGCTGTGGGTAGAGGTAGCTAGCAGCGACCTGGACAAGTGGGTGCGAGACAAGGAGCGGCTGCTGCGAGCGGAGGACGACTGCGTGGACACCGCGCGGAGGAAGTACGAGGTCAGTGGGGGAGTGGGCAGCTGTGGGTAGAGGTAGCTAGCAGCGACCTGGACAAGTGGCTGCGAGACAAGGAGCGGCTGCTGCGAGCGGAGGACGACTGCGTGGACACCGCGCGGAGGAAGTACGAGGTCAGTGGGGGAGTGGGCAGCTGTGGGTAGAGGTAGCTAGCAGCGACCTGGACAAGTGGGTGCGAGACAAGGAGCGGCTGCTGCGAGCGGAGGACGACTGCGTGGACACCGCGCGGAGGAAGTACGAGGTCAGTGGGGGAGTGGGCAGCTGTGGGTAGAGGTAGCTAGCAGCGACCTGGACAAGTGGCTGCGAGACAAGGAGCGGCTGCTGCGAGCGGAGGACGACTGCGTGGACACCGCGCGGAGGAAGTACGAGGTCAGTGGGGGAGTGGGCAGCTGTGGGTAGAGGTAGCTAGCAGCGACCTGGACAAGTGGCTGCGAGACAAGGAGCGGCTGCTGCGAGCGGAGGACGACTGCGTGGACACCGCGCGGAGGAAGTACGAGGTCAGTGGGGGAGTGGGCAGCTGTGGGTAGAGGTAGCTAGCAGCGACCTGGACAAGTGGCTGCGAGACAAGGAGCGGCTGCTGCGAGCGGAGGACGACTGCGTGGACACCGCGCGGAGGAAGTACGAGGTCAGTGGGGGAGTGGGCAGCTGTGGGTAGAGGTAGCTAGCAGCGACCTGGACAAGTGGCTGCGAGACAAGGAGCGGCTGCTGCGAGCGGAGGACGACTGCGTGGACACCGCGCGGAGGAAGTACGAGGTCAGTGGGGGAGTGGGCAGCTGTGGGTAGAGGTAGCTAGCAGCGACCTGGACAAGTGGCTGCGAGACAAGGAGCGGCTGCTGCGAGCGGAGGACGACTGCGTGGACACCGCGCGGAGGAAGTACGAGGTCAGTGGGGGAGTGGGCAGCTGTGGGTAGAGGTAGCTAGCAGCGACCTGGACAAGTGGCTGCGAGACAAGGAGCGGCTGCTGCGAGCGGAGGACGACTGCGTGGACACCGCGCGGAGGAAGTACGAGGTCAGTGGGGGAGTGGGCAGCTGTGGGTAGAGGTAGCTAGCAGCGACCTGGACAAGTGGCTGCGAGACAAGGAGCGGCTGCTGCGAGCGGAGGACGACTGCGTGGACACCGCGCGGAGGAAGTACGAGGTCAGTGGGGGAGTGGGCAGCTGTGGGTAGAGGTAGCTAGCAGCGACCTGGACAAGTGGCTGCGAGACAAGGAGCGGCTGCTGCGAGCGGAGGACGACTGCGTGGACACCGCGCGGAGGAAGTACGAGGTCAGTGGGGGAGTGGGAGATGAAGAGAGACTTTTTTTCTGAATGTTGAGTTCTGTTAGCCACTAGACGGCTTTCACAGCTTCACCGAACTTGGCCAGAGGCAAGTCTACGGTGCACGATTCTATAAAGTTTCTAAAGTTTGCTGCTGGCAGCTTAAAAAGACTTCATGACGAATGATCCGTTCTGAGCTTAAGCCCTAACTTCAGCCAAAATGCAATAATGTAAGACGTAGTAAATATCTAATAGCCTTACTTATTTTCATTTGGCTACTCACCATCCAAACACGCTGTATACTTTAACTCATTTTACTTTATTACTTTAAATTGCCTGGGAGATGACACAAGATGCCCTGGGTATTTTCTGCGACTTGTCGAAGGCGTTTGATTGTGTCCAGCACGATACGTTAGTCAGGAAGCTACATCACTACGGCATTAACGGTCCTGGCCCCAAACTTTTGATTTCATACTTGAGTAGTAGAACTCAGAGGGTAGAGGTTAATACCAAAATGTCGAAGGGGTCCGTTGTGAGAATGGGGGTACCTCAAGGTTCAATTTTGGGCCCATTTCTATTTTTAGTTTATATTAACGATCTATCCTTTATGGTAGGCAACCATCACGATATTGTATTGTTTGCAGATGATACTTCTTTCATTTTTAAAATTGACTGAAACAAACAAAATTATGACGATGTACAATGCTCTTGCTAATGTAATAAAATGGTTTAATGTAAATAATCTTGCGTTTTATGATAAGAAAACCAAATGTATTAAATTTTCGGCCCGGATGTAAAACAAGTTAAGACAAACTTACATCTTAATGGAAATAAGTTGAACCTAGTTAATGAAACCATATTTCTTGGTAAAACTTTAGACTCCAAGCTTCAATGGGGAGCCCATATCTCACAACTGGCGAATAGACTTAGTTCTGCAGCGTTCGCGGTAAAGAAAATTCGATCACTGACTGATGTTCACTCAGCCAGAATGGTATATTTTAATTACTAGTGGCCGCCCGCGACTCCGTTCGCGTGGAAGTCGGTTTCCCGTGGTAATGAGAAGTGTTCCCGCGGTAAAAAGTACCCTATGTGTTATTCCGATGTATAACCTATATTACTGCAAAGTTTCATCCAAATCCATCCAGTAGTTTTACGTGAAAGAGTAACAAACATCCATACACCCATACTCACAAACTTTCACGTTTATAATATTAGTAGGATTTTCATAGTTTTCTGTCTTACGGCATCCTTTTATGACATCGAAACGATCTTTACTCTGCAGAAAAGGGCTATTGGTGGAATTTATAAACTTGGCTGTAGAGAATCTCTGAGAGAAAAGTTTAAAGAGATTGATATCTTGACCCTTGCATCTCAATATATTTATGCCAATATAATGTTTATTTACAAAAATATTGGCAAATTTACAACTAGAAAAGATAACCATGAGAATAATGTAAGGACCAGGGACGACTATAAGTTAGCTTTACCTAAATTAAGATGGGCTAAAAGCAGTAAGTCATTTATCGGAATGTCAATACTGTGTTATAATAAAATTCCGGAGTCAATTCAGTCCATGCCCTTTAATAAATTTAAGAAAACTGTTAAGGAAATTTTATATAGAAAATCTTATTATAAACTCAATGATTATATAGACGATAAAAGGGCGTGGGATTGATATCTGTACAGGCAATTTCTAAAATATAAATGTAATATTTATTTGTAACAGCCTGACTGAGGCATGACATTAATATGCATGATAGCTGTCTTGTGCTTGTTATTTTCATGTCTTGGTTAAGTTGGTAAATAACATTCTGTACTTAAACATTTTTTGACAAAAAAGTGCTGAGAGTTTTTTCCGACGCCTTTTTTTCTCTCGGTCCACCTGCTAGCTTCCTACTTAATCTTAATTAAAGCCGAAGTTGTTACATACCTACTGAAGTTCATTAAGGGCGGGTTGTATCAAACAGTTGGTTAACGTATTAACGTACGTAACTTTTTCACGTTTACATCAGATGTTTAACGTACGTCAAATACAAAGCGTTGTTGACATTGTACGTCAAAAACAACCCGTTTTCTAGCTTGACAGTTGGTTAACGCCATTTTTAACGTTTACAGACACGTTAAGTAGTTGTGATACAACCCGCCCTAAATGTTCAACCGCAACTTACGACGAATAAAAAAAAAATCCTCTCTGACTATGCCATTTCACCTCTGCGTACTCCAAACATTCCTACTCACCACCCATCTTCCCCCCAACAGAAGTTCGTCACGGACCTCTCGGCTGCGACCAAGCGCAAGTCCTCCATATCCTCGGCTGCGCAGGAGTTGATTTCCTCGGGGCACGCGCAGGCGGCGCTGGTGGCGAGTCGCGTGCAGGCGCTCGACGCGCAGTGGGACGCGCTGCTGCGGCTGAAGGCGGGGACTGAGCGGAGTCTGGAGGGGGCTAATAGGTGAGGCGGGGGTTGTAGGTGAGGGGGGGGAGTTATGAGTCGATGAATTGTAAGTGATCATCAAATGATAGGGAGGAAGAGAAAAGTGTCGGGTCGTATAGATGGGTTGTAAGAAGAAGTCGGAATTTTCAGTCTAGATTACGATGTTTCATAGGAAATGGTGGTGGGCTCTGATAACTTGTGAATTACCTTAAAGAGAGCCCTGTAATTTACGGTCCTACTTGGAGCAATACCGTAAAGAGAACAACTTACTTTTACATCTCATTTCCTACGTTATTTACAAAGAAATTAACTTATTCTAACTTATAATCTACCTACCAATAGAAATTAAACACAACAAGAGAAATATTTATATACAATGAAAATACTTAAACTACTTACAGAATTTTAGATTGAAAGTTATTCTACCAGTATTTGGCATATGAAGAAATCGTAGTGAAATATGAATACTTATTTGATATTAGCAACAAAATGACTGAAATGTGCTGTAACATTCCCCATGATCATTCTTTTAAGTTAATAGAGGCTAAATGTATAAAGAAAAATAACAGTGTTTAATTTAATTCAAATGACAATTTCAAAGTCACACAATTAGTAACCATACTTTATTAACCTGAATTAATGTTATTCAATATCAGTGATAACTCCAAACGTCCCTTTCTGCCTATTATTCTTTCCAGTTATCTGTTTTCTTCCTGCTTAAATTCCTACATTGTTTAACTATGATTACACCATCTAGCGTGGAGTTATACAACCGCACGTGCGACGAGGCGCTGGCGTGGATGACGGAGAAGGAGCAGCAGCTGAGCTGGAGCGAGCCCACCGAGGGTAAATATTGAGATACAAACACGGAGAATCCTACTAATATTATAAATTTGAAAGTTTGTGAGTATGGATGGATGTATTGATTTATGGATGGATGTTTGTTACTCTTTCACGTAAAAACTACTGGATGGATTTAGATGAAACTTTGCAGTAATATAGGTTATATATCAGAATAACACATAGGGTACTTTTTACCGCGGGAAAACATCTCATTCCCACGGGAAACTGACTTCCACGCGAACGGAGTCGCGGGCGGCCACTGGTAAGTCTATATAACTAGAAATTCATTGCTAAAGGTGTTCTGAAGCATTAAACTTGAAAACGAGTGAACCGATTGAATACGTATGATAGCTATCTTGTGCTTGTTATATCCATGTCTTAGTTAAGTTGCTAGACAACTTATTTGTACCAACGTAACTTTTTTGACCAAAGAATACTTTTTTATTTTAATTAGTTTAAGCCGAAGTTGTGAAATACTAAAATCCATTGAATGTTCGGTATATAGTTACTATTAAGAGATCTACTTCGTCCCTATAGAAATGTCAGGGTTTCATTAAAGATCCTCCATAACTTACTCATAAAAACTGCTAAACTGATTTGTGTGAAATGAAGCAATAAAAAAAGTATTTTTATTCGGACGTCATATCACTGTTTTCCTATACAAAATCCTCTCTCATTCTCTATCCTACTAATATTATAAATGTGAAAGTTTGTGAGTATCGATGTATGGATGTTTGTTACTCTTTCACGTAAAAACTACTGGACGGATTTGGATGAAACTTTGCAGTAATATTGGTTATACATCAGAATAACACATAGGGTACTTTTTACCGCGGGAAACCTTCTCATTCCCACGGGAAACCGGCTTTCACGCGAACCTTGTCGCGAACGGCCACTAGTCCTCCATAATTTTATTATCTTCTCAATAAAACTGCTACTTTCCTCTGACGTCATAATTCTTTCTTCCTTTACAAAATTCTCTCTCCATCTCTTTCCAACACATAAATCTCTTCCAGGCCACGACCTGCGCAGTGTACGCGCTTTACAACGAAGACATGCGCAATTAGAGAGGGAATTACAACCGCTGCAGGAAAAAGTAGCCACGCTAACGTTGCTGGCGGATTCGTATGTATTCTATATTGGACTGTATTGGTGTGGGTTTAGGGTTGAAAGTTGCTTAATTTGTTAATTGATTGATGGTGTTTTTAAAAGATATTTTGTGATTTTAGACGTGTTATTATAGAGTTGTTGATTAATATCAGTGGTGGTTGTTAAAGAAACTTTGAAGATTTAGTTGAATTTTTTAGTTTTTTTCTGTAGAAAGTTTCGTTAATAAGTTCTTTATTAACAGATTTCAGACCTTGTTCATATTGTTTCACGCAGCCTTTTGTCTTGGTATAAAGTTAATGGGTATGAAATAATTTATTTTAATTGTTTTTTCTTTCATATTTAAAGTGAAATGAAATGAAGTGAAATTGTGATTTGACTGACAGCGCTATGAAAATGCCTAATTTTCATAATGTTGTGTGTTAAGCAAGCATTCTATTTATTTACTCTTCTACCCTAATAGATAGTCTGTAGATTTATATACATAATTGCGCTTCTAACTATTACCTGAATAAGGCTTGACTCCGCCAATCTTTACAACCGCTTCTGTAACTTACAGAGACAAAGCATACTTTACCTTATTTAAGTTTTAAATTGTAATTATCAATAAGGGTTTTTGATTATTATATAATTTTCCTTCAGCGTAAAGTCCCAGTACCCATCCGAGCGGGTGATGGTGGAGTCCCGCCAGCGGGAGATCGCCGCCATGTGGGAACGGTGTCAAACTCAAGCGGCGCTCAAACGAAGCACACTGCAGAACGCTGTGGGGTACCGGATATTTACTAACAGTGCTGTGGTGCTGAAGACTTGGCTGCAGGTTAGTGATTGAATGCTAGGGGAAATGTTGTGAAAGATAGGATAAGGTGGATTGTATAGATATTTGCTTAGTTTAAAGTACAGTAAGTTTCAAAAGTCCATACAGAGTTGACAAACATAATAGCATCCATTAGGGTTGAAAATAATTTGTAACATTTAATATCAATGTGTGTGTAATTTGTATGCAAACAGTTCTAGACCTTACACTCTGTATGGACTTTTTCAACCGACCGTTTTATATTGTTTTTGAATGAGTCCAATTATATGATTTGTAATCAAGTTGTCAAAATTGATTGATTTAAATTATGACTACTGATTATGGCAAAAGCAGCAACTAGATTTGTGTAAATGTAACCAAATCAAATCTTCATAACAGTCAACATTTCATGACATGACACTGACATGCATTTCATCTAACAGCTTAAAAGGAAGAAAACCATCTATTTACTATTTCCCCGCTTAAATTGATGTTCACATTTGAATTGAACTCACTTTAATGTATCACGCCGAGTTACCAAAACAAACTTTCTTGTAATTTTTCCACTTAAATCAAATATAACCCACAAGTTGTGGATGGCCCACAACCCCACTATACATTTATCTCCCAAAAGGTACAAAATTTATCAAAAATAACTTACAATTCTGATTTTGACGACCTCTGTGGCGCAGCGGTAACTATACCGGACTGTAAGTATACCGGGTTCCATCCCCGGGCCGGGCCAATTTCGTAAAAATTTTCGATATTGACTCGTGTCTGGGTGTAACTAGGTTCTCCCCTAGTCCATTGTGTGGTACCTATAGTACAAGCTTTGCTTAATTTAGGACCACAGTTGGTCTGTCAGTCAGTACCTGTAACCATACTTACCATAGGGCCACATAATGGGTGTGTCAGTCTGGAGATTTATTATTATTATAATTATTAATTGTATTATGTAGGAGGTACAAGACCAGCTGTCTATCGAGCCGCTGGCGCGCGACCCCGCGTCGGTGGAGGCGCTGCAGAAACAGCACCGCGAACTGAAGGACGACATCCACGCGCATGATGACGAGTATGTAGTTTTTTTTATTTGGGAAACAAACAGTTACAAATAATTCCTATTGTAGTCTTAATTAGTAACTTATAAACTAGTAAATCCACCAATTAATTAAACATAATTAAGTGAGTGAGTTTAAAGCGAAGCAAACAAAAAATAAGAAGAGGAAATCCATTACTGAATTCCCTACAAATTACACAATGGCCCCGATTCTCAAAACTCTCTAAAACTAAATTAAAAATATCGCTTTCACTTTCTCATGCTTCGTATTAGAACAAGACAGGTACATTTTTTTCGAGAGTTTTTACCGCCAGCTTTTTCTCTCGGTCTACTACGGCTATTGCTGATGAATGTAGGGGTGTCCCGTGACATCTTTTTTTATTTTTTATTTTATGCTTTTGACAATGTATAAGAGATAAGTTTTTAATCCTACGTACAATAAAGTAATTTCATTTCATTTCATTTCATTGGTCTCACTAAATTTAGTTCACATCATTGTAAAATTGAACAAAATGCGCTAAGAACTAGCCTAAAATTGCCACCGCCGAGTCATAATGCCCGTACATTATAGTTTGACAGGACTAAAATGGTTACCTGTCTCTGTCTTATACTATTGGACAGTAAGTGACGGTGATAGTTTTAGTTTTGTTTAGAGAGTGTTTTCAGAATCGGGGCCAGTTTTGAAGTTATAGATACTGGATAAAGGAACGCATTGCGCGACTGAAAATGCATTGCGAGCATTTTTCCAGTATCTATAACTTCGAAATTAATAAATTAGCATTTTAAATGCGAAAAAGTAAAATCTCGGATGATGAGATAGTTGGAAAATAGCGGTTTGTGTGTCAAAATGGTGGTTTGATAGTCAAAATGTTGAGTTTTTTTGTCAAAATGATAATCTGCGTATGAAAACTGATGTGGTTATTTATGATGGTTAAGAAAACTTCATTTAAAACAATTGGTATTAGGTCATTTACACAAAAAATAAGGCGATATTGCGTATCATTTGAAAATTATGTTTATGTAAATAAATCAAAAAAACCTTTAATCACATTGTTTTACATTTTTCACCTAAAATGGTATCTTATAATGTTAATCATTATTCCACTTTATTATTATCACTAACAATATGAAGTACACAAGTTAAACTTACATTCTTACTTTTTCTTAAAATTTCTGAATATAACAAAATATATTCGACGACCTCTGTGGCCCAGCGGTAACTATGCCAGACTGTAAAGCGGATGGTCCCGGGTTCGATCCCCGGGTCGGGTCAATTTCGTCAAAATGGTTTTTCGACATTGGCTCGTGTCTGGGTGTAACTAGGTTCTTCCCTAGTCCATTGTGTGGTACCTGTAACACAGGCGCTTAATGCACTTACCATGGGGCCACATAATTGATATAATTATTTTTATTTATTTACATGCAAGGAACAGTTTTATATATGTTATTGAACCTCTAGGTTCAAGGAAGTGATCGGGCTCGGCAAGAAGTTACTATCAGACAACCCCGAGCTGGCGGACGTCGCGGAACAAATCACGTATCTGGAGGAGCAGCAGGATACCATCAACAAAGGTAGGGTTTACTGTGTGATCTGCAGTTAATATCGTTTATATTGTTGAAGTTGCAAATGAAATCTTTATACATATACGTGTTATGTTGCTAATGGTATGTTAAACGTCTTTAGAAAAACAATAGACTAAACTGCACAATGAAACCCTTTCTCTTCTTTGTTGTCTTTGTTTTAAATTACAACAATTATGAAATAATAAAAAATAATGAAAACATATGTTTGGTAGCTTGCAGTTTTATACAGGGTCTGTCGTAATGAATGGATAACCCGTTACCTACAGTTGATCCGGATGTGAGGCTATAAGAAAATGGTGTCTTCTTGCCAGGGTTGTCAACCATAAGAAAATGGCGTAGACTTTTAAACTTTTTTATAAATTTCGCTATTTTTTTCATTTATTCCGCTGCCATTTCTTCAAATTTTAATGTATTTGTATAATTCTTTTAGTATTATACTGCTGAAGACGTGTATTATGTAATTTAAATACAATTTTAGGTGTTATTCACGTTGAACATTATCAAAATACTCATTTTAAGAAAAATATTTCCAATTTTTTTTCTTTATGTCAACTTTTGATCATCTCCTGTGGAAAAAAAAAGTATGACGTTATAGCTGCCCATGATCTCAATAAATTGTCTAGTATGTGTAGATTCTAAAAAGGTATAACGATGTGTACTTTACAAGCAACATTAAGTTACAGGAACGAGAACACTAATCAAGGTCGGAATTTTTATTTTTCATGTTATGTTATAAATGGTTGTAAAACTTCGTCATAATGATTTTATTCTATCAAGATACTTTGCACAAACACTATCGGGCCACTAATAGGATATTCAGAAGAAAACCCGGTTGTTTTTGGGAAAAAAATAACATTACTTCACGATAATAATGTAATGAAAATGTACAAAGAAAAGTGGAAAAAATTAGAAGGAAATTGTCCTTCCATAAATGCATTGTGCACTTTAATGAACACACGGTAATCAGGATGTCGCACATTTGGATATCTTACACGATAAACACTAGAAGCTCTATTGGTGCTGCCATTACATACACCGTAAATGTAATGCATGTTCGCGTATTCGGCCGGCGTATACTGTTGCGGCATGATACACAAACTACACAAAAACTTTTCCAAAACAACAAGTTCAACCGATAGCACAACACAATGTCCGTAAATGTGAGCAAAGTCATCAATATCACCACGTTATCAAGTCCAAATCACAAGGAAAATCATAGTCAAATATTAGAAAGCAGTAACAAATTGACAAAAATAGTGGCCCCGATTCTCAAAACACTCTCTAAAACTAAATTAAAAATATCGCTGTCACTTTCTCATGCTTCGTATTAGAACAAGACAGGTACATTGGTCTCACTAAATTTAGTCCACATCATTGTGAAATTGAACGAAATGCGCTGAGGACTAGCTTAAAATTGCCTTCGCCGTGTCATATTGCACGTACATTTTAGTTTGACAGGACTAAAATGATTACCTGCCTCTGTCTTATTGATGTATAAGTGACAGCGATAGTTTTAGTTTAGTTTAGAGAGTGTTTTCAGAATCGGGGACATTGTGAACAAAAGGACATGCGATGGTCAAAATCACACTGATGTGATGAGTACCCTTTTCTTTGTAATGCGGTCTTGTTCGATATTTAAAATCCGTTTTAATTTCGAATAAACTTGTCGCAACATGTTTGTCGCATGTAACTATTAGAGCACAACAATTTTCATTTCTACATTTTCATTACATTATTATCGTGAAGTAATGCTATTTTTTTCCCAAAAACAACCGGGTTTTCTTCTGAATATCCTATTAGTGGCCCGAGAGTGTTTGTGCAAAGTATCTTGATAGAATAAAATCATTATGACGAAGTTTTACAACCATTTATAACATAACATGAAAAATAAAAATTCCGACCTTGATTAGTGTTCTCGCTCCTGTAACTTAATGTTGCTTGTAAAGTACACATCGTTATACCTTTTTAGAATCTACACATACTAGACAATTTATTGAGATCATGGGCAGCTATAACGTCATACTTTTTTTTTCCACAGGAGATGATCAAAAGTTGACATAAAGGAAAAAAATTGGAAATATTTTTCTTAAAATGAGTATTTTGATAATGTTTAACGTGAATAACACCTAAAATTGTATTTAAATTACATAATACACGTCTTCAGCAGTATAATACTAAAAGAATTATACAAATACATCAAAATTTGAAGAAATGGCAGCGGAATAAATGAAAAAAATAGCGAAATTTAAAAAAAAGTTTAAAAGTCTACGCCATTTTCTTATGGTTGACAAGCCTGGCAAGAAAACACCATTTTCTTATAGCCTCACATCCGGATCAACTGTAGGTAACGGGTTATCCATTCATTACGACAGACCCTGTATATAGGTTACTAGCTGACCCTGAAAGCGTTGTTATGCCATATTTAAAAAAAATCTTAGGTGTGGATAACCCTCATCACTTACGATATGAAAAATATATATATTAGCCGATTCTTAGACCTACTGAATATGCACATAAAATTTGGTAAAAATCGGTAAAGCCGTTTCGGAGGAGTAAGGTAACTAACATTGTAACACGAGAATTTTATATATAAAATAAGTTATCAATTAACTTAACATTTTGATTCACTAAAGTCTTATCTTAACTAATTAACTCCAGTAATCGACGATACAGTTTCAACAATGCTATCATTCCCCCCCCAGGCTGGCGCTCCAAAGAAGCCAAGATCTCTCTGTGCGTGGCGCTGGCGGGGTTCGGTCGCGAGGCCGAGCAGCTGGACGCCGCCAGCGGGACGCACGCGCAGCTGCTGCAGCAGCCCATACACACTGTGTGTATATGTACTATCATTACATTGTATAAATACAAGTCGCTAATTCTGTCAGTTTGTATGTTTGGCCGCTAACTCCTTCAAAACCAGTTGAGGGATTTTAATGCGGTTGTAACCATGTTTTAGGTAATTTTTTCATTTAGATTTGTAAAGAATATTCAGAAAAAGTTTTCTTAAATAAGCCAAAACTTTATTAATCGGCCAATAATACACCATTGCGAAGCGTGGGCGTTATAATAATGACGATGTTTATAGCAAAGGAGTATGTATACAGGAGTGAAGGGCAGTAAGTCCTAGGCTCGATTCCTTGGGAGGTATTTTAGTTAAAATTGCTTTTCAAAACTAATATATTAAGTACATTGTGTAGTACCTATACACAAGCGGCTACTATGCCCACTTGTACCACATAATTGGTGTGCGTAGTCCGCAACTATATTATTATTAATACAAGTTAACCTATGTCTATAGATTAACTATTTCTTATGCTTTATTCGTACAGAAAAATGTATAAAAACAACTTAATAATCTTTAGAATCGATGAAGCTACTGTACCTTTATAAGCATCAAATGACTTAACGGTTAGCTGAACTGGCTAACAATTAAAACAAGAAAATTAAATGCACTTGCGTATAAAATACATCACATCATTTGTTTGTACTTATTCTTTAAAACAGTTCTCATAATTATGGTCAAAACACAGTTTAGTCTATAATTTTAACACAAAATATTTATACCCAGAACCAACATTCAACACACTATATTAACATCTGTATCTCCCATACAGTCGTCACTAGAAGAAGTGGAAGCGTTGTTGAAACGTCACGAGGAGCTGGAGTCGCGGCTCATGGCTCAGGACGAGCGCCTGAACAACTTCGCGAAGAAAGCCACCGCGCTGAGCCAGCTCGCGCACTCGCCCGCGGAACAGTAAGCCATCATCATCAAATTTAATGATTAATATGCACAAATTACACAAATAAGAGGTACTTTAATGTGAACAAATGTTTGTATGTTTGTTGAAATTTCTTCCAGCTAACCTGTAGAGAGTTAGTTCAGAAAAGCGATTTAGTATATTCTATAAGAATTCCACATATGCCATAATAAAAAAAACAGTTAATTTTCAAAAAGTTTAAAATTGAGAAGTAGTCAGAACATAATGTAATAAAATCGTTTCATAATACTAGTTAAAACTTAATTTTAAGTGATTTATTATATCAATTTCAATATAACGTTAACCACCCTTGGTATATTTCTTTGTTTTCAAGGTTTTAAATTTAATTTAACTTATGGAAATGAAACTAGATGGCCCTGTATTTCAAGAGAACCAACAGACTTGGTATGCTACTTACATCGAACATTGTATCTCATTTTACTTTATAGATATTCATTGATAGCTTTATTTGATAGATACATTTAGTTTAACATTGTTCTATAAACATCAACAACAAGCTTAAGTTAATATCCATTCTATTCGGTATCTAGAAACAACATAACTAAGCTATAAGCCTCTTCCAACAGTTATTCTCATTTTTTTGCTCTACAGAGTTGTGGCGCGCAAAGATGCGGTGATTCAGAAGAGAGAGGCCGTGAAGCTAGCGGCCGCCGAGCGACGCCGCGCGCTCGAGGCTAGTTTCGCTCATCAACAGGTACACAGTTTATATCTATACTTATCAGAGATGTTAGGGAGCTCCGTAACCGTAACCGAAATTATCGGATATCCGATTTAAAAAAATATCCGCATCCGTAATCCGTAATCCGAAATAAAAGTTTTAGATAGTATCGGATAGGGATGGAGACTATTTGAGTAAAGTTATGACAAGTTGTTTTGCCGCGCGGTGGATGACAATGGAATTTTGATGACAAAGAAATAAACATTCCTTCAAAATCTAATATCCGTAACTGAAATTATCCTAAACTAACGGATAATCCGAAATTATTTCATATCCGTATCCGAATCCCTATTCGGTATAGTAATAGTTCCAATATCCGTATCCAATCCGTATCCGAAATTTTATATCCATAACATCCCTGATACTTATCAAAGTTATGGCTATTTTCTTACATCAAATTTCCTCTAGAGTTACTTAGTGCAAATTAAAGCTATTTGATCACATTTTCTGGTTATTGTTATTCTCAAGTGTAATGTAACTTGCTCTCTTTTTATAATAACTTGTTGCATAGGAAAGTCTGATCGTCTTAAGATACTATCATAAAAAACACAAAGATATTATTACAAACCGTGACAGTAAACCAATCAAAATTGTTCAAATCAGCGGGGTGATTATGTAACTTTCGAGTGCCATTAACTACTATCAAAACATGTCAAAATTCCATGATTTGTATGGAAAAATGTACATTTTGACGTTGATTCTCATAGCAGTCCATGACAATTGGAGTTACAGAATCACCGCGCAGACCTTGTTTTATAATACTATTGTTAGATACGAAGTAATTTTCCTTGCATATGTATCATATAATATATTTTTTGTAGTTCATCGACGCCGTTGAAGAGCTACACTCCTGGATTCAAGACAAGACGCGAACCGCTAAGGATCAAAACTACAGGTCAGTACTTAAACATCTAAAAATATTATTAACACAGGGGCTTATTCATAGAAGAAAAGAAACAAAAATCGAATTCATTTTACTTTTAGTTTTTCTAGTTTTTAAACAAAGCCGAACTAATATTTCACTATTTACCTCATCCCTTTCATTTATAAACAATCAGCCCTATTTTACTCCATTTTGCCATTAAACCACAACGAAAACCAACAAATTCACATTATTATTCTTCTTTAACAGAGATCTTACAAACCTGGAGAGGAAGCTACAGAAACACGAGGCGTTTGAACGCGAGCTGCAAGCCAACGAGAAACAACTTAGAAATGTCGAGAGCGTGCGTATTTTACTATGATTGTTTTATTTTGAGTATGTTCATTTAAACCAAGCTATCCGCCCTGCGTTTTCACATGCAGCTAAGTGGCCTTTACTGTGGGAGTGGAATACTTTCCTGCAGTTAAAAGTGCTTCTTGTATTTTTTTGTCCCAGGACCAGGTTTTGGTCTTTCTATCTACCAAATTTCATCTAAATAATATAATAATAATAAGTCTATTGAATAATGAATAGTCTTATTAATAAACAACTTTTCATCCATATTAGTAAAGTCGTTATTTGTTCCTAAAGCAACAAATGTTCATCCATTCCATTGCTTGTAAATAAGTCCTTTTTAGTGAAGAAGAACCAACTTGGACCTTGCTATAGTCTGTGGGTTTTCAATTCGGTTGTGTTATACCTGTACCTACGGTTAAAATTACCTTCTCCTTTCAACCGACTTCCAAAAACGGAGGAGGTTCTCAATTCGGCCTGTTTTTTTTTATATATATACATCGACAACGCCGAGGTTTCTGACCGATTTACGTGATTTTTTCTCACTAGTAAACCTATCGGCCCACAGATCGGCGACTCCCTGCAAAAGAACGACGACACCCACTCGTCGGACATCCAACAACGAGTGTCCACTCTACAGCAGGCGTGGGAGGCGCTCGTGGCCGCCAGCAGGGACAAGGGAAGCAAGCTGCGGCAGGCCGCTAAACAGAGGAACCATAAACGGTCAGATTAGATAACAACTAGCTTCGCAATGGTGTAATTTTGGCCGACTTGCTCACGAAACATTGATTTTTGGCTAACTTACCAAAACTTTTCCCGGTTGTTCTTGATTTACATAATTAAATGAAAAAAAATACCTAAAGGATGGTGAAAAACGCTTTCAAATCCCTCAACTGGTTTAAGAGGAGTTAGCGGTTAAATATACAAACAGACAGAATTAGCGACTTGGATTTATACTATCTAATGATAATGAAGGCACTAATGCTTTGTTCCCAAAAGCTACGAAGATCTATAGCACTAATTATGCCGGGTCCTTCGCATTAGTTTTCCTAGCAAACTTCTTCACCCGTTAGCGAACACGGGCGATGTTTTTCTTTCGCTGCTACAAGCGTGCTATAGTCGTTAACATATATCTGCCACAATCCATAGGAGTATGGAAAAGCTGACGTTGTAAAATTTAAAATGTTTTCTTTACTTCTAACGAACGAGTAGTGAGAATAATCATCAAGACTTTACAATAAGAATAATATCAGAAGAATATCTTAGTACCTAGTTATATTTAGTTTTCCAGCTTTAAAGACAATGCATTTACTTATCAATTGTAACATATTAATGGATTTAAATTACATTTAATCTGACATTGAATGTATTTTACATACAGAGCTATAGAAGACGTGAAGGCTCGTCTCGCCGAGTTGGAACGAGCGTTGAACAGTGAAGAAGTAGGCGCAGATCTTAGAAGCTGCAAGCGATTACTTACAAGGCATCAGGTATGAAGCATTTACAGTAAGAATCATATAGTAAAGTCAAAGGACAAATACAATAAAAAAAATAATAGTGCTTTGATGTAAATACTTTGTTTTATTTGTTTTGGTTTAGGATTTTCATCCGTCAAAAATACTAAGTGCGAAAAACTTATCCCTCTAAAGAAAGGTTACATTTCTTTTCTTACCTTCTAAATAAAAACTCATTTTTAAAAATTAGCGTATTTCTGAAGCTGTCTTGAAAAAGGCCACCTTTTTTACCCGACTGCTTCAAAAACCGCTTATCTACCCTATTACGCCTCATAATTCTTTGAAAAACAACCACAAGACCGTCAAAACTTACCCACATTTCCCCAGCTACTAGAACAGGAGCTCTCCCAATGCCAAGAGAAGGCCCTGTCTCTCTCCCAAGCCGGCGAGGACCTGGTCTCCGGCGGCCACTTCGACGCGGCCAGCATCGAGCGAGAGTCGCTGACGTTGTTGAATGCTGCTAATGACATGAAGCCGAGGGTTGAGAGGAGGAAGAAGGCGCTTGATAGCAGTTTACGGTGAGTGGGGATTGGTAATAATAATAATAATAAATACTCTTTATTGCAAAAAAAACAAAACAAAAAGTACAGATGGCATTCACTTATAAGTATGCAAACGGTGGTATTCAGTTGTTTTGGGTTTGAAGTATAACAAACTCTTTAGTTTAGGGGATTGGTTTAGAGCAGTATAGTACAAAAAATAATAAGATTATAATAATTCACAAAGCATATCTTTGGAATTACAACAAATATTTACAAAGCTAGATTATATGCAAATTTGACTGCTAAGTATATGTCTGTTAATGTTAACTGTGTAAATTCGTCTGTAAGAGTGAGAATGCACATTAACTATATTAAACTGACCCGATTATCGAACCTGGGTCCTTTCGCACACCATTCCACTACGCTTCAGAGATCGCCAACATTTTCCAATTCCATAGTTCATATTTTTTTATATTTACATACTTTTATAAATGACTAGTGGTCGCCCGCGACTCTGTTCGCGTGGAAGTCAGTTTTCCGTGAATGAGAAATTTTCCCGCGGTAAAAAGTACCCTGTGTGTTATTCTGATATATAACCTATATTACTGTAAAGTTTCATCCAAATCCGTCCAGTAGTTTTTACGTAACAAACATCCATACATACTTACAAACTTTCACGTTTATAATATTAGTAGGATCTGTGAAAGCTTAACGAATAGGGTGCAAGGCTAGCTTATATTGTGACTACCATCATGTTTTAAAAATGCTCCTATATTCATTTGTAAATCAAACCTGGGTTCTTTTCGCCCACCATTCCATTACGCCAACATTTTCCAATCCCATTTTTCAAATATTTTTATTTACAATCATAATTGTTATAATTTTTCCTTCCCCTAGCTACCACCTGTTCGCCTCCGAGATAACCTCTGAAATCTCGTGGCTGCGCGAGCGCGCCTCCCCCGGCGACCCGCCGGCGCCGGAGTTGCTGGCGGCGCTCTCCGCGCAGAAGAAGGCGGCGACGCTGCAGGCGGAGCTGCAAGCGAGGAGTGGGAGCGTGGACCAGCTGCTGGGGCGCGGGCGGGCGCTGGTGGAGGAGCAGCATCCGCAGAGACAGAAGGTAGGGAGTTAGGTGGCGGCGCTCTCCGCGCAGAAGAAGGCGGCGACGCTGCAGGCGGAGCTGCAAGCGAGGAGTGGGAGCGTGGACCAGCTGCTGGGGCGCGGGCGGGCGCTGGTGGAGGAGCAGCATCCGCAGAGACAGAAGGTAGGGAGTTAGGTGGCGGCGCTCTCCGCGCAGAAGAAGGCGGCGACGCTGCAGGCGGAGCTGCAAGCGAGGAGTGGGAGCGTGGACCAGCTGCTGGGGCGCGGGCGGGCGCTGGTGGAGGAGCAGCATCCGCAGAGACAGAAGGTAGGGAGTTAGGTGGCGGCGCTCTCCGCGCAGAAGAAGGCGGCGACGCTGCAGGCGGAGCTGCAAGCGAGGAGTGGGAGCGTGGACCAGCTGCTGGGGCGCGGGCGGGCGCTGGTGGAGGAGCAGCATCCGCAGAGACAGAAGGTAGGGAGTTAGGTGGCGGCGCTCTCCGCGCAGAAGAAGGCGGCGACGCTGCAGGCGGAGCTGCAAGCGAGGAGTGGGAGCGTGGACCAGCTGCTGGGGCGCGGGCGGGCGCTGGTGGAGGAGCAGCATCCGCAGAGACAGAAGGTAGGGAGTTAGGTGGCGGCGCTCTCCGCGCAGAAGAAGGCGGGGACGCTGCAGGCGGAGCTGCAAGCGAGGAGTGGGAGCGTGGACCAGCTGCTGGGGCGCGGGCGGGCGCTGGTGGAGGAGCAGCATCCGCAGAGACAGAAGGTAGGGAGTTAGGTGGCGGCGCTCTCCGCGCAGAAGAAGGCGGCGACGCTGCAGGCGGAGCTGCAAGCGAGGAGTGGGAGCGTGGACCAGCTGCTGGGGCGCGGGCGGGCGCTGGTGGAGGAGCAGCATCCGCAGAGACAGAAGGTAGGGAGTTAGGTGGCGGCGCTCTCCGCGCAGAAGAAGGCGGCGACGCTGCAGGCGGAGCTGCAAGCGAGGAGTGGGAGCGTGGACCAGCTGCTGGGGCGCGGGCGGGCGCTGGTGGAGGAGCAGCATCCGCAGAGACAGAAGGTAGGGAGTTAGGTGGCGGCGCTCTCCGCGCAGAAGAAGGCGGGGACGCTGCAGGCGGAGCTGCAAGCGAGGAGTGGGAGCGTGGACCAGCTGCTGGGGCGCGGGCGGGCGCTGGTGGAGGAGCAGCATCCGCAGAGACAGAAGGTAGGGAGTTAGGTGGCGGCGCTCTCCGCGCAGAAGAAGGCGGGGACGCTGCAGGCGGAGCTGCAAGCGAGGAGTGGGAGCGTGGACCAGCTGCTGGGGCGCGGGCGGGCGCTGGTGGAGGAGCAGCATCCGCAGAGACAGAAGGTAGGGAGTTAGGTGGCGGCGCTCTCCGCGCAGAAGAAGGCGGGGACGCTGCAGGCGGAGCTGCAAGCGAGGAGTGGGAGCGTGGACCAGCTGCTGGGGCGCGGGCGGGCGCTGGTGGAGGAGCAGCATCCGCAGAGACAGAAGGTAGGGAGTTAGGTGGCGGCGCTCTCCGCGCAGAAGAAGGCGGGGACGCTGCAGGCGGAGCTGCAAGCGAGGAGTGGGAGCGTGGACCAGCTGCTGGGGCGCGGGCGGGCGCTGGTGGAGGAGCAGCATCCGCAGAGACAGAAGGTAGGGAGTTAGGTGGCGGCGCTCTCCGCGCAGAAGAAGGCGGGGACGCTGCAGGCGGAGCTGCAAGCGAGGAGTGGGAGCGTGGACCAGCTGCTGGGGCGCGGGCGGGCGCTGGTGGAGGAGCAGCATCCGCAGAGACAGAAGGTAGGGAGTTAGGTGGCGGCGCTCTCCGCGCAGAAGAAGGCGGGGACGCTGCAGGCGGAGCTGCAAGCGAGGAGTGGGAGCGTGGACCAGCTGCTGGGGCGCGGGCGGGCGCTGGTGGAGGAGCAGCATCCGCAGAGACAGAAGGTAGGGAGTTAGGTGGCGGCGCTCTCCGCGCAGAAGAAGGCGGGGACGCTGCAGGCGGAGCTGCAAGCGAGGAGTGGGAGCGTGGACCAGCTGCTGGGGCGCGGGCGGGCGCTGGTGGAGGAGCAGCATCCGCAGAGACAGAAGGTAGGGAGTTAGGTATTGAAGTAGTTGGACTCTAAAGAGGTAATGTTAGGTGGTGGTATGATGAGTTTGCTGGTGGACGACGGGCATTCGCAGAGTCAGAGGGTAAGTCGATGAGGTTTTGAAGTAGTTGGACTCTAAAGAGGTAATTAATGCCCGTTTTCACCAACGTTACCTAAATTTAGGGGATTCCTAACTCATTTCGAACAACACTTAAATGTACATATTTTGCGATAAATTTTTAATTGGGTATGTAAATATAAACAGACAAAAAATTGTAGTAAAATAATAATAAAGATAGCTTTAAATAGTTATTTATAGGCCTTTGAAATATTTTAAGTGTCCCCTAAGTTTGAGGAAATGTTGGTGAAAACGGGCATAAGTCTCTTTATCATTATCATTACATAGTATAAATACAAGTCGCTAATTGTGCCTGTTTGTATGTTTGTCCGCTATCTCCTCCTAAACTAGAAGATTTATTTTAATGCGGTTTATACCATAATTTAAGTTTTTTTTAATTTAAATTCGTAAATAAAGAACACTTAGAAAAAGTTTTTTTTAAGTTAGCCAAAATTCAATGTTTCGTGAACAAGTCGAGAAAAATTACACCTCTGCGCAGCGTGGGCGGGTCACTAGTTTTAATTTAATTTACACTAAGTGAATTATGATTTTCAGCTTAATTAAACCTTATCTTAAACTAACTGAGCTAAGATCCGATATTATAATTAAAAACTGGAAAAAAAGTTTCAGATTATACCTAAATTGACAGGTACTTCAAACTTGCAAGATTTTTCTATAAATAAAGTACATCGATAGTTTGTTACATCAATCAACTTTTACTAATTATTTATACCAATGAAACATTGTTCGACGAGTTACAACTCACCTTCATAATTGTATTGTAACCCCTTTGCCTAAACGCCGGTTAATATAGCTGTATCTATCCTTTTTTACTATCTAATTCCTGCCTAGATCACGTCCTTATCCTCTCATCTACGTACCACATATTCCTACAATCTTTAAACGACAATTCACACCTCCGTACCACGTACACGTAGCATCTTTAAACGACAGTTCACACCTCCGTACCACGTACACGTAGCATCTTTAAACGACAGTTCACACCTCCGTACCACGTACACGTAGCATCTTTAAACGACAGTTCACACCTCCGTACCACGTACACGTAGCATCTTTAAACGACAGTTCACACCTCCGTACCACGTACACGTAGCATCTTTAAACGACAGTTCACACCTCCGTACCACGTACACGTAGCATCTTTAAACGACAGTTCACACCTCCGTACCACGTACACGTAGCATCTTTAAACGACAGTTCACACCTCCGTACCACGTACACGTAGCATCTTTAAACGACAGTTCACACCTCCGTACCACGTACACGTAGCATCTTTAAACGACAGTTCACACCTCCGTACCACGTACACGTAGCATCTTTAAACGACAGTTCACACCTCCGTACCACGTACACGTAGCATCTTTAAACGACAGTACACACCTCCGTACCACGTATACTTAGCATCTTTAAACGACAGTTCACACCTCCGCACCACGTATACTTAGCATCTCTAAACGAAAGTTAACACTTCCGTACCACGTACACGTAGCATCTTTAAACGACAGTTCACACCTCCGTACTACGTACACGTAGCATCTTTAAATGACAGCTCACACCTCTGTACCACGTACTCTATCTCTATACAACACCCCCCCTCTCTCAGATAACCGCCCTCTACTCGGACCTCCGCACCCCGAACTCCTACTATCTTCAACAACAGTTGAGCCTCTGAACTATGTACTTTATCTCTCAATCTCTCAACATCAATGTTTGTGGAGGCTTTTAAGTGGCTCTTTGATAATTTATATTTAACAAGTTTATTTTTGGATTGTAGGCTGTTAGCCACCCCTCAAAATAAAACACACTCCCCCCCTCTCAGATAACCGCCCTCTGCGCCGACCTCCGTACCACGTACTCCGACGTGGTATCGTCCGCCGCCGCCCGCTCGTCCCGCCTCGACGCGGCCGTGAAGCAACAACAGTTCATGCACGAGGCGGCCGCCGTGGACTCGTGGCTCGCGGACAAGGCGGCCGCCTTGAATACGGCTAATGTGGGGAAGGATACTTATACCGCTACGCATCTGTTGACTAGGCACAAGGTAAGATTAAAGATGATGGATTGGTATCATAGGTAGGGTCAAAATCGTAGGTAGCTTACCGGCTGAGTGCCTTTTGCGCCCGCCCCCAAGCCCGGTGAAGCTGTAAAGGCCGTCAAGGGGCCAACAGCAATCGTCAGAGAGAAAAAAAGACAAAAAAAAAGATGGATTGGTTAAGTAAACTTGTTTTAATTCGTTGTACTTATGAACAGTTGTATTTCTATAGTCTGCTAAATCTGCCTGCTTTTGGGCAAATTGTAACTGAATAGAACACTTCCCAGTCCATTTAATTTTGAAAATAAAAGTAGGTTATGTTCTACTTAGAATGAATAGACATTAAGTTATTAACTGACACCGAAATTGATCATCGAAAATCGAAGATTCTAACGACGTTGTAACTATAAACATTTAACTTAAAATAAGCATTCAAAAAAACTATGGAAATAGCCAAAATTACAAAAAATAACTCACAATTTTAAACAGTTTTTCTCAGAACCTACCATATTTTGGGTCGACGACATTTCGGACAAAAAAAACTCGGGACACATTGGCCAATGTATGGATTTTCAATTTTAATATTATTTTTTACCATACATTGGCGAAGGTGTCCGAGTTTTTTGTGTCCGAAATGTCGTCGACCCCATATTTTACAATGTTGACATTTAAACTTCCTACAGGCGGTGGAACTGGAACTGGACACGTACGGCCGTATAATCGAGGAGATGGGTCGCGTGGCGGCCTCGCTGCCCGAGGAGGCCAAGTCTCGCCACGAGGCGCTCACGCACAACCTCGCCGACCTGCGGCGACTCGCCAACCAGCGGCTGAACAATCTGCTCGAGAGTGTTTGCAGGTCGGTGGCTTGTATTTTTTTAAAGAGTTAGTATTAATAGCTTTCCGCGGTGCCGCTACACGCGCTGCTAAATGGCGTGTCCTGTGTAAATGATGTACTTTTCCGCAGTAAGAAGTAAGTAATGCGTTATGTCAGGTTATATTATATCTAATGTGTGCATGAAAGAGTAACCGATACACACACATTCTAGAAAACTTTCGTATTATTAATTTAAGTTATATTTCCATTAGTTTTCATTTTGACTTAGATGCGCTTCCCATTCCTGTATCTACAATGATGAAAATGCAACCAAAAGTTACATGATGTAATATGAAACTATGTCTTCGATTAAAAATATACATTATTTATCTACGACGCTATCTAATATAATGTCGCTTTAGTAATGTTGAAATCTCAACTTAAATAAACCTATTATTGTCAACACAATCACACTGACCTTTAACTAATTTGAAATCTTTAAATCCACTGTCAATAATCTACAACCCAATCTCTATAATTGATTTTCTATCCACAGACATGAATACTTGGCAGAGAGCGCGGAGCTGGAGTCGTGGATCCAGGAACAGATGGCGGCCGCGTCCAGCGAGGATTACGGGAAGGACTACGAGCATCTACTGGTCAGTTGGCTGATAGAACACTTTGGTTTCAGCGTGTGGTTCTGACGATCGTATTTTTAAACTAAACTGATCTAATATGAAGTCGTTTTTTAGAATCCGAACAAAGTAAAATCTTTTTATAACCACATTAAATTAGTTAATATACGATTTAACGAAGAGTGTTAAAGAGAGTACTGAGATCGACTAGCTAAAACAATTATTAAATCTGATTGTCTTATTGTAGACCTTAAAAAGACGACTTTTACACTGGTTTTAAAATATTTGCCGTCTTGTAAACAATGTATATAATTGACTAATCCAATGGGACAACTGTCACAGAAAAACTTATACGAAATTATTAACTGAAGCGCTAAGTTCCATCAGGCATGAATCGACCCAAACAATGATTTTTGAACTCAAACAACTGTCACAGAAAAACTTATTTAAAACGAACTCATGTAATAAGTTCCATCAGTCATTAATATCCCTAATCAATAAATTTGGACCTTAACCCCCAGATCCTGCGGTCGAAGTTCGACGAGCTCCGCCACCGCGTGGAGTCGGGCGCGGAGAGGTTCAATCAGTGCGAGGAACTAGCCAAGAAGCTGCTAGCTACCGACTCTCCTTACATCGAAGATATTGAGAAGAGGCAGGAGGCGCTCGGGTAAGAATATTTTGTATTGAATGAGCCATTATCAGTGGTCGATTAATTTATTTCTGTTTTTTTTGCCCGCCCACGCTTTGCAATAGTGTTATTATGCGCGACTTGTTCAAGATACGTTGAATTTTACCTAACTTAAAATAACTTTTTCGGAATGTTTTTCATATACAAATCTAAGTGAAAAAATATCCTATAAAATGGCGATAATTGCATACAAATCTAATTAGTGGTTTAAAAAAGATAGCCGACAAACATACAAATAGACACAATTAATCATGAAGATGATATTTTTTATTGTTGTCAGTTATAATTTTTATGTTAAATTTACGCTATTTTCAAACGTAAAGAAGTTAATTATTACAAACACGTATATTAAAAAAACCTTTAAACTTTTCAAAACCCTTTCCACCAAGGAAAAACACCGTTGGCTTATCTAAATGGTTATCAGGAACTAACTCGCACTGATCCAGCCAAG
Organism: Emmelina monodactyla; assembly: GCA_916618145.1. Lineage (NCBI taxonomy): Eukaryota > Metazoa > Arthropoda > Insecta > Lepidoptera > Pterophoridae > Emmelina > Emmelina monodactyla. Next base: position 316,929 of record OU745296.1, on the reverse strand, counting down.
TAGATTACGGCTTTGATCCTGTCTTAATCTCGAATAGAAAGCCTATTTCTAACCAACTAGTGGGATTTAGGCTGACGCTAGTGATCTCACCATGCAATTACCATCTTGCGTAGCAATGCCAACAAATGCGGCATAAGAAGCCTTTTTTTGTATTTGGTTCGCAAATCAAAGTAAACACAATTACAGATATTAAGAAAAAAAATACTTAAAACTACTAACACGGTGTCATTTTTAACATTGTGTGAACAGTTTAATAGTGAAAAAATAAAAAAAAAACAACTTCTAAAATACAAAATAAAAAAATAAATAAATTTAGTAATTGAAAATAGTTAAAGTGATTCCGTGTACTGTTAAGCTACACAAATAACTATTAAACACCATGTTTTTCTTTGTGAACTCGTCATGGTATATTATCTCCCGGCTTACTTAGTAATCTCATCATGGTATATTATGCCCCAGCTTACTTAATAATCTCGTCATGGTATATTATCCCCCGGCTTACTTAGTAATCTCGTCATGGTATATTATCCTCAGCTTACTTAGTAATCTCATCGTGGTATATTATCCTCAGCTTACTTAGTAATCTCGTCATGGTATTGTTACGAGCTGGGGTTTGGGACAGAAATGAAAAATGCCAGACTACGTGTTCCGATATTTATTACACACGCACTCACAAAACACTCACAGTAATTATACACAGCACAACGCACTGAGATTCGCAGGTTTACTAATCGCACTGAATCGCACTGTTAGTTCCGTAATCGTAGCCAAAATAAGACTGACTACGCGGCGATGGGCCGCGCTTTTTATACTCAAAACAACAAAAGAAACATTCTCGATTAATCCTAATAACTCGCGAAGAAGTAAACAAACAGATTATTCCGGAAGGAACACGTTACACAACTTTCGCCCTTATGCATCAACAATAGAGGCCTTATTTTCTTGCACTCGAATACAATGGTTGTTGTTCAAACATAGACAAATGTAGATAGTTCTCGATCGCGGCGCGTGAGCAGGTAAAAGGTTATGGCGCGTAACACTGCCCCCTCCTTAAGAGATGCTCGTCCCGAGCATCGTCACTGCCATGGTACCGCGCCAAGCGATCCACATGCACCACTTTGGGCGCCCCTCGAGGCTCCTTCCGAATCCGGTACGTGATGTCGTTGATTCTGGTCACCACACGATACGGTCCGTCCCATTTTGCTTGAAGTTTTGGAGACCTTCCTTTGCTGCGGGTTGGATTGTGCAGCCACACCAGTGATCCTTCAGCAAATCCAGGATTAACGATCTTCCGGTCATACCGGGTCTTCATTTTCTCCGACATTAGCTGTCCAGATTCCCTGACGTGGTCGTGGATGTCATTCAGCTTCTGACGCAATTCATTTGCGTAATCAGTAATGCTGGTTGGTGTGTCCGGTGGAGTTCCCGTGATTAAATCTGCCGGCAGTCTCAATTCTCGACCGAAATTAGCGAAAGCAGGGGTGACGGTAGTGCTCTCGTGGACTGCGCTGCGGTAAGATAGCAGGAAAGGCTGAATGTGCTTGTCCCAATCCCTTTGCCTGTTTTCTACCACTCTTGCGAGGTATCTTTCCAGGGTTTGGTTGAATCTCTCTACCATTCCGTCAGATTGAGGGTGATACGAGGTAGTCCTGGTCTTGTGGATTCCCAGCACCCGGCAAGCCTCCTGGAATATCTGGGACTCGAAATTTCTTCCTTGATCACTATGGATTTCCAGGGGTACTCCAAAACGGCAGAAGACCTCGTTGACCAGTTTATCAGCAACTGTGGTAGCTTCTTGATTAGGAATGGCAAAAACTTCTGGCCACTTGGTAAAGTAATCCATGACCACCATGAAATACTTGTTTCCACTTTCACTCTCCGGGAATGGTCCAGCAATATCCAGGGCTATGCGTTCCCATGGTGCTCCGACGTTGTATAGTTTCAGTGCCCCTCTGCTGCGTGTGTGTGGTCCTTTAACAGCCGCACACCTTGTGCATTTGCGGCACCAGTCCTCCACATCGTCCCGACAGTGCAGCCAGTAAAATCGCTCACGAATTTTTAAAAGGGTCCTTTTCACTCCCAAGTGTCCTCCTGAGCATCCATCGTGATACAGCTGCATAATTTCCGGAACTTTGGCCTTTGGAACAACCATTTGAAGATGACACTGGTCACCTTTTGCATTTTCCCATCTTCGGTGAAGGACTCCATCTTGGACAAGGAGGCTGTCCCATTGCGCCCAATAGCCCTTCATGACTGCGCTTCTCCCAGCGATGTGACTCCATCCAGGTCTAGGCACATTAGCCTTAATCCAATCAAGTACCGGCCCGATGTCGTTATCTTCCTGTTGTGCACGACGTAGTTCTTCCTTCCAGTCACTGTGGATTTCAGTCTTCAGAGCTCGAACTGCCAAAGTCTCTTTAGGCTCTTGTCTGACGCAATGTTTACGGGCGTTAGAGCACGGTCTCCTTGAAAGTGCGTCTGCATTCCCATCGCGTGCCTGCGAGATTCTTGGGGCCTTGTTAGAACCAGCCAGCACTCGCCCCGCAGTCCTGGCGTTTACTCGTTTCCCCTGCAGCTGGACATCATCCACCCGCACCTCGTACCCTCGTCGTTGGTCTAACTTCTTCGGGCAGCTCCACCTTAGGTGTCCCCTGTCCCCACAACCATAGCACCTGGGGGTTAATCTTGCGCGTCTCCATTGTGGCACTGGTTGTACCACTTCCCTGATGCGATGGGGTCTTGGGTCTTGGCGTACCGCCTCCACCTCCAACGCGTGAGCCAGCGCCTCCTTCAGGGACTCGTGGTGTCCGAGTCTCACCGCCGCTCGAACCTCTAGGTCCCTGATTCCGTCGACAAATGCCTGGACTAGAAGGCCGTCGACGAGTGAAGGCGCTGACTGGTACGCCTTCCTCACAAGTTTCTCCACCTCCAGGGCCCACTGTTGTAGGTTTTCGGAGGCTCGCTGCGCTCTATCCTTGAGCTGCGCTCGGAAGACATGCTCCAAATGAGCGTCGCCATAGCGGGCCTCCAAGGCCTCCATCAGCTGCTCGTACGACGCATCCGTCCCAAGGGCCTCCAGGACAGTGAGGGCCTGGTCACGCAGGCCCAATGTAAGCGCCGTGAGAGCTTGCTCCTTCGTCCAAGCGTTGGCTTTCACAACGGCCTCGAACTGTTTCCGGTAGGCCGACCACGACGATGTTCCATCAAATGGTGGCACCTTAAAGCCTCGACCCGATGAAGGAGTTACTGCAGGTGCCGTGATCCCATCTGCCACCTTCAGGACGTTGAGGTTCCTTTTAATGTCCGCCAGCTGGGCCTCCGTTGTTGCGATGCGGGTTTCGTGGCACTCGAACCGGGTTTCATGGCCTTCCAGCTGTTCCTTAATAGTGGCGATGTCCTTGCCAACGACAGTACGCAGATCTTTAATGAGCTGGGTTTGCTCCTCCTGTCGCCGCACCTGCTCTTCCTGTCGCCGCACCTGGTCTTCTTTGTTGCGCAACATTTGCTCCTCCAGTCGTCGCGCATGTTCTTCTTGTCGCCGGGCTTGTTCTTCTTTGTTGCGCAACATTTGCTCCTCCGGTCGTCGCGCATGTTCTTCCTGTCGGCGAGCCTGTTCCTGTAGCAGCGCCATCAACGCGGCCAGGTCCGATGACGCCGCAGGTGCCGGAGGCTCCGAGGAACCGGCCGCTGCTTCACCCGTGAAGCGCCGATGGTCCGCTTCTTGCTGGCGCTGCTGACTTCTTGTGCGGGCCCTTTCCGCGCTCGGCGAAGTATCGTCTTTCGGCAACACGGCAATTTTTTCCATCCCCGCTTCTGACACCAATTGTTACGAGCTGGGGTTCGGGACAGAAATGAAAAATGCCAGACTACGTGTTCCGATATTTATTACACACGCACTCACAAAACACTCACAGTAATTATACACAGCACAACGCACTGAGATTCGCAGGTTTACTAATCGCACTGAATCGCACTGTTAGTTCCGTAATCGTAGCCAAAATTAGACTGACTACGCGGCGATGGGCCGCGCTTTTTATACTCAAAACAACAAAAGAAACATTCTCGATTAATCCTAATAACTCGCGAAGAAGTAAACAAACAGATTATTCCGGAAGGAACACGTTACACAACTTTCGCCCTTATGCATCAACAATAGAGGCCTTATTTGCTTGCACTCGAATACAATGGTTGTTGTTCAAACATAGACAAATGTAGATAGTTCTCGATCGCGGCGCGTGAGCAGGTAAAAGGTTATGGCGCGTAACAGTATATTATCCCGCAGCTTACTTAGTAATCTCGTCATGGTATATTGTCCCCCGGCTTACTTAGTAATCTCGTCATGGTATATTGTCCCCCGGCTTACTTAGTAATCTCGTCATGGTATATTGTCCCCCGGCTTACTTAGTAATCTCGTCATGGTATATTATCCCGTAGCTTACTTAGTAATCTCATCATGGTATATTATCCCGTAGCTTACTTAGTAATCTCGTCATGGTATATTATCCCGTAGCTTACTTAGTTATCTCATCATGGTATATTATCCCGTAGCTTACTTAGTTCTACTAATATTATTGTGCGATATAGTCCTAACAAAATGAGAGGATGATACACCGACACTGATAAATAGACCTGGTTTAGAAAATGAGACTTTGCCTTCGATTTAGTGGACCACCACTTGTCAGATGTTCATAAGTGGAAAAATATAGAAATATATATAGATTAGATAATACGGTAGGTACTTGCAAATCAACCCAAGAATCAAGAGAGTAATGATGAACACTCCACTCACCTCCGAACACTCCCACGTCACCCGGGGGTGCTGCAGCAGCTTCCAAAGTCCTGATCCTTGGTATGCCAAGGTTATGAACGTCACAGTCCTGGTAATTCACAAGTCCACAAATTGGATAACGTATCCTTTACACTGGGATTGAACGTCAACACACCAGCGGAGTCCCGAAACGCGCGTGGTATCCTTTATTCGACCACAGAAAATGGCGTCACGGCATCGAACAGAAAGACACAGGTTGCCTTCGCAGCGTCCAATGAGCAACTGACAGCTGAACCGGCCCGAGCGCGGTTCGTGTCAAAAGATGGTTAGAGAGAACATACGAACTACCCTCATGATTCATTAGAAATCATTGCAAGTACCGTACATACCCCCCACCGAAATCATTATAATGATTTCCAGTATAAAATATATAAGAGTACATAAACAATACACATATATACATATTTATTAACCGTCTAAAACTTTAAGAATCCTATTAATAAAAGACTATGTGAAAACGTTTCACTAAGTATGCCTATGTGTAAGTGTACCTAATTAGTATTGATATTAATGAAATGAAAACGTTTCATTTCTAAAAGTAAACTAAACTTAATAAGAATTAATACCTTAAAACTATTTGGTGGTTAAGCCGCCATTCTAAATGTTAATTTGCATAAGGTAAAGGACATAGTTTGTTAACTGGGCGCTTGTAGACACCGTTTTGAGTTCTTACAGTAACAACGCGAACGACATTGTCACCCCCGGGGTGAACCATTTCTACTCTACCTAACGGCCATTGGAGAGGACGCGAGAGATCGGATTTTATCAATACCAACTCTCCAACTTTAATGTTATAAGGCGACGTGAACCATTTCGCTCTTTGTTGGAGAGTGTGCAGATAGTCATCAGACCATCGCCTCCAAAAAGACTGCGAAGCCATCTGGACGGATTGCCAACGTGACAATCTGTTCAGAGGCACGTCAGTGAGGTTAACTTCTGGCACGGCCAGCAAACTTTGACCTATTAGGAAATGACCCGCGGTTAGAACGTCAAATTCATTAGGGTTGTCAGATAATGAGCACAAAGGACGTGAATTCATTATCGCCTCTACCTTACAAAACAGAGTAGTGAGCTCCTCAAACGTTAGAGCTCTATCACCGACTGCCCGATACAAATGGTACTTCGCTGATTTGATACCAGCCTCCCACAGGCCACCCATCGAGGGGGCGCTCGGTGGGTTGAACTTCCAGTCAACGTGACGCGAAGCTAAACCGTCAAGTATTTGATCGCGACGCTCTTTACAAAAGAAAGCTGAAACATCCTTTAAATGCTTCGCAGCTGCGACGAAGTTGGTTCCACAGTCCGAGTATAAACAAGTGCAAAGTCCACGACGTGCAACAAACCTATCAAATGTCGCTAAAAAACATTCACAACTGAGATCAGTTATAACTTCGAGGTGAACTGCCTTGGTTGAAAAACAAATAAACAAACATAAGTACGCTTTATGTATCTTAGCATTACGTCGCAAACTTTCTTTGACATAAAACGGACCACCGATATCACATCCAACATGATTAAACACCTTATCAGGCTGCAATCGCGAAGCAGGTAACGTACCCATAGCCGGTTGTAAAACAGTCGGTTTAAATTTAAAACAGTTACGACATTTTGAAAGAACTGACCTAATAATGCTACGAGCATTTATTATCCAGTATTTTTTATGTAAAATACCTTGCAAAGTGCGGGGACCTACATGCAGGTAGGTTTTATGAAAATACTCTATGATTAATTTAGTCACATGACACTTCTTGGGCAGAAGTAAAGGATGTTTTGCATCTGACGGCAGAGCAGATTGAGCAATCCTACCCCCCACCCTGAGGAAACCATGGGCGTCAATAAACGGTGACAACTTACAGAGTGACTTGACAAATTGATTTTTATTTAAAAGTTTTATTTCTTCAAAGAAATTGTTATGTTGAATGACCTTTATTATTGACGAGTGACTTTGATTGAGCTCAGTAGTAGTTAAGGGACCTGAAGCACGGCTTGACCCTTTTAGCTTTAAATTGTTAATAAAACGGTGACACCATCCTATCACTCGTTGTAAACGGTTAAAATCTGAAAAATTGTTTAAACTATTTTCTAAGTCATTATTTAAATCAATTTGTGAAGTAAATGCAAATGTGTCAGAATTTGTTTTCAATTCAGGGAGATCGTTCATCTTAGTCGGAACAATAGTAGTAGTGGGCCACTCGTGAGCGTCACGGGCGAGCCACGGCGGGCCGCGCAGCCAGCGGCCGGCGGCGGCCACGAGCGCGGCGGGCAGCGCGCCGCGCGAGTACACGTCGGCCGCGTTGTCCGCGCTGCTCACGTGCCTCCACCGGTCTGACGGAACGATGTCTGTTATCTGGCTAACACGGTTAGCAACAAATGTCTTTAATTTGTAAGGTGGTGTTTGCAACCACGATAAAACCACTGTCGAATCGCTGAGCGCGATTATCTTTAAATTAAAATCATTTATGTTTCGTACGACGAAATTTACGAGTTTAGCAAGCAGCACGGCTGCAAGCAATTCAAGCCGAGGTATTGACGTTGGTTTAATAGGGGCAACCTTTGACTTGCTTGTCAATAGGTTGACCTTGACTTGACCTTGGTGATTGACACTTCGTAGGTATATGCAAGCCGCGTAGCCTCTGGATGACGCATCACAAAAACATACGAGCTGCACAGAAGTACAGTCGGGAATTAAAACATGCCGCTCGATACGTAACCTTGACAATTCTGAGAGCTCTGATAGAAATGTGTTCCACTGTTGGCACAAATCAGGTGGTAAAGTCTCGTCCCAGCCGAGACTGAGTTTCCACAGGTCCTGCATGATACATTTGGCGACAAATGTACACGGTGAAATAAAACCAACAGGGTCGAAAATGCTAGCGAGCACTTTTAAAACTGAGCGTTTTGTTGAAACCCGATCGCTTAAATTATAATTAAACGAAAAACAATCACATGATGGTAACCAAGTCAAGCCCAAGATTTTAAGCGATGACGATAACGTATCGTCTTGAAAATTAATTTGTGTAATCTGACCCGCATCCATACGGGACAGAAGTTCGACCTTATTACTGGCCCACTTCCGGAGCTCGAAACCACCACATTTTAAAAGTGTGGTTAGCTCATCTTGAACTTGCATAGCATCTGAAACGGTAGGAAATGACCACAAAAAATCGTCAACATAGAATCCGTGAAGCAGCAGTTGAGCGGCGCGCGGACAGCGGGCGCCCTCGTCGCGGGCCAGCTGGTGCAGCGCGCGCACGGCTACGAACGGGGCCGAGCGCAGCCCGTACGTGTTGGTCTTCAGCTCGAACACCCGCACCGGCTGCTGCGGCGACTCGCGCCACAGGATGTGCTGGTAACTACACTCGGCGGGGTCTATCAGTACGCAACGATACATTTTAGAAACATCAGCGGAAAGGCAAATTTCGAACTTTCTAAAATTAATAATAATTTTTAGAATGTCATTGTGCAACTTTCTGCCCGTCAACAATGTATCGTTGAGTGACACGCCGTTGGTCGTCTTAGCCGACCCATCGAATACTACGCGAAGCGGAGTGGTAGTACTCTCAGGGCGGAGCACGCAGTGATGCGGTATCAGGTACTTGGAAGCTTCTGTGCCGGAGTACGGTTCCATATGACCTAAGGCTTCATATTCGCGCATGAAATCAGTATAAGCCTGCTGCAAAACGGGCGAGCGTGCGAGACGGCGCTCGACATGCATTAACCGTTTCAAGGCCATGTCATAAGAATCGCCTAACAACTCGTGGTTAGGTCTTAATAAGAGAGGAGAAACATAACGGCCGCTAGGGTCACGATAATGTTTTTCGTTAAATATGGTTTCTGCAATCTCTTCGTCTGGACTCAATGGAAGAACGCACGGCGTCTCCTCCACTTCCCAAAAACGTTTCAGGGAGTCATTAATGAGATTGTCTTCAACGGTGTACGACACCAACGAAGTTGTAGACGCTACAACATGCGATTCGCTAGAAGTAGGTACTTCTAGTCTTCCCGCTATTACATAACCAAACACACTATTGATGGCCACGGGCACATCACTAGAAAAACTAATTCTTTCGCCGTCGTAAATATGAGGAAAAATATCACCAGCTAAAATAATATCAACCGGTGCCTGTTTGTAAAAGTTAGGGTCAGCCAACACTAGGTTTTTATATTTTTTAATTATCTTTTCCGGTATTTGAACTGTAGGTAAGTCAGCAGTTATTTTAGGTAAAATAACGGCGTCAATATTAAACTTCGGATTTTCATTAATGACTGGCTTTAAATTTAACGAGGTCATACCAAAGTTTTTAACGTTTTCACCACCTAATCCGTAAATATTAAATGGACATTTAGTTTGCTTCAACCCTAAGCGTTGTAAACAAGATATAGTAATAAAATTCGATTGTGCTCCGGAGTCAATAAGCACGCGACAAAGTTGATAACCACCAAACGCATCGGATACGTAAACAACAGCTGTTCCCAGAATGATAGCATAGCTACAGTGCGTAGGTATAGACGCATGGCAGGCGCTTGCGCCGGGAGCGAGCCGCGCGGGCGCACTCGCGGCCGGGCCGCCATTGTTGTTGTTTACTTCATTCATGTGCAATAAAGTGTGATGAGCTTGTTGACAAATATAACATTTAAAGTTACTACGGCAATTTATAGCACTGTGATTAGGTTTTAGGCAGTTGTGGCATAAGTTTAAAGTTTTAACCTTATCAAAGCGTTGTGGTACAGTTAACCTACGAAACTGTTCGCAGCGAAAAATTAAATGATTTTTATTACAATGTAAACAGGTGGGCTCAAAATGACTAGAAAAGTAATTAAAGTTCTTTTGTTTGTTATATGTAGGTTTTTTATTCACATCTGTGTTAAGTTGTCTTTTATTTTGATTAAAACTTGTTAATTGATTGTTAGAAATTAATGTTGAGTGATCTAAAACTTTAATCTGATTCTGAATAAATAAAATTAAGTTTTCAAAGGTAGGAATTGATTGTTGATCCAACCCTTGCTCAAATACTTTCCTAGTTTGAGAGTCGAGTGCCCTCAACGCAATATGACACAACACATAGCTACCTAAATCATCAATATTAAGTGCCTGTATGGCCTTGAATGAATGCTCAAATGTTTCGATAAAAATATTTAATTGAGTAGAAGACTCCTTAGAAAGTGGTGAAAAGTTTAACATTTTATCTAAATACCTACCCGCCAACATCCGGTTATCTTGATATTTGTTTAATAAACTTTGCCAAACTAGATCGTAATTATTAGCTGTTATTGGTAAACTCTTTACTATATTTAAGGCGGAGCCTTTAGTACATGACAGAAGGTAGTGAAACTTGTCTATCTTGGGTATATTATTTTGGTTGTGAACCAATGAACAGAAAGTTTCATAAAAGGTTGTAAAATTCTCAATATTACCATCAAATTGAAATAATTCTAGTTTGGGCAAACGTGGACGAGAACCTGACGCAGAATTTTCGTCCTTACTGCATTTGACATTAGACTGAGATTTGGATACCCGTAGCTTCACGTAGTAATAAAGTTCATCGAAGTTATTTAATTCGTTAGTTTTAAATGAAGAGTCGGGATTAATTTGCCTTTCTAACTCAAATATTGTAAATACTATTTCTTTGTAATTGTCACGTAGAACGTCAGCTTCAGAAGCGCGCAACAGAAATAATTGTTCCGAATCAGAATCTTGTATACCTTTTGACATATCATAAATAAATTGCATTTGCTCGAAATATCTTTCTTTACGTTTAGTTGCCATGATTAAGTCTTTGTTAATTTTTAACTCTGCAGCTTCTTTAGTCGGCGCCATATTTGAACTGTGACGGTGCCTACACAACACAAAGATGCAAAATTGAAGTTATTTATTTTAGCTATATTATGCAAAAAAACACAAAAATATATACTTGAACGTCAAGTATATTAATATGAGTAATGAATAATAGCTAAACTGTATAGAAATACTCAGTGAAATTTAAGATTTAAACAGATGAACTTTATGTGTAGTGACGCACTACACGCACAAGAACTTAGATCAGTTATGTAATAAGTACGTAAAATACATAAAAATACAGTAATAAATATACTATATAATAACAGTTTTCGTCCTAAATGTAGGAATCCTAAGCTGTTTTTTAGATGTTACTGTAAATTTACTTGGCTAGATAAGCTAACTATCCAGGGTCGATGGACCAAAATTATGTGCGATATAGTCCTAACAAAATGAGAGGATGATACACCGACACTGATAAATAGACCTGGTTTAGAAAATGAGACTTTGCCTTCGATTTAGTGGACCACCACTTGTCAGATGTTCATAAGTGGAAAAATATAGAAATATATATAGATTAGATAATACGGTAGGTACTTGCAAATCAACCCAAGAATCAAGAGAGTAATGATGAACACTCCACTCACCTCCGAACACTCCCACGTCACCCGGGGGTGCTGCAGCAGCTTCCAAAGTCCTGATCCTTGGTATGCCAAGGTTATGAACGTCACAGTCCTGGTAATTCACAAGTCCACAAATTGGATAACGTATCCTTTACACTGGGATTGAACGTCAACACACCAGCGGAGTCCCGAAACGCGCGTGGTATCCTTTATTCGACCACAGAAAATGGCGTCACGGCATCGAACAGAAAGACACAGGTTGCCTTCGCAGCGTCCAATGAGCAACTGACAGCTGAACCGGCCCGAGCGCGGTTCGTGTCAAAAGATGGTTAGAGAGAACATACGAACTACCCTCATGATTCATTAGAAATCATTGCAAGTACCGTACAATTATAAATGTGAAAGTTTGTGAGTATGTAAAGATGTATGGATGTTTGTTACTCTTTCACGTATGACGTTCTTCATAGATGTATGGATGTTTGTTACTCTTTCACGTAAAAACTACTGGATGGATTTGGATGAAACTTTGCAGTAATATTTGTTATACATCAGAATAACACATAGGATACTTTTTACCGCGTGAAAACTTCTCCCACGGGAAACCCACGCGAACGGAGTCACTACGGCCACTAGTAATCCTATCATGGTATATTGTCCCCAGCGAGTCGTGGCAGCGGCTGGTGGACCAGATTTCCTCCCGCGCGGGCAAGCTCCACGCGGCCGGCGCCATCCACCGCCTGCACCGCGACGCCGCCGACGTGCTGGCGCGCGCCGCCGCCCGGACCAGCCAGCTGGACCTCCCGCCGCCCCGCGGCCGCCGCGCGCTGGGCCAGGGCATGCGGGACCATGACACCGTGGAGAATGATGTGGTCGCTATTGACGCGCAGGCACAGGTCCGTGGATAGTTGTAGAGATAACATAGACAGCAAGCAGCCAGCTGGACCTCCCGCCGCCCCGCGACCGCCGCGCGCTGGGCCAGGGCATGCGGGACCATGACACCGTGGAGAATGATGTGGTCGCTATTGACGCGCAGGCACAGGTCCGTGGATAGTTGTAGAGATAACATAGACAGCAAGCAGCCAGCTGGACCTCCCGCCGCCCCGCGACCGCCGCGCGCTGGGCCAGGGCATGCGGGACCATGACACCGTGGAGAATGATGTGGTCGCTATTGACGCGCAGGCACAGGTCCGTGGATAGTTGTAGAGATAACATAGACAGCAAGCAGCCAGCTGGACCTCCCGCCGCCCCGCGACCGCCGCGCGCTGGGCCAGGGCATGCGGGACCATGACACCGTGGAGAATGATGTGGTCGCTATTGACGCGCAGGCACAGGTCCGTGGATAGTTGTAGAGATAACATAGACAGCAAGCAGCCAGCTGGACCTCCCGCCGCCCCGCGACCGCCGCGCGCTGGGCCAGGGCATGCGGGACCATGACACCGTGGAGAATGATGTGGTCGCTATTGACGCGCAGGCACAGGTCCGTGGATAGTTGTAGAGATAACATAGACAGCAAGCAGCCAGCTGGACCTCCCGCCGCCCCGCGACCGCCGCGCGCTGGGCCAGGGCATGCGGGACCATGACACCGTGGAGAATGATGTGGTCGCTATTGACGCGCAGGCACAGGTCCGTGGATAGTTGTAGAGATAACATAGACAGCAAGCAGCCAGCTGGACCTCCCGCCGCCCCGCGGCCGCCGCGCGCTGGGCCAGGGCATGCGGGACCATGACACCGTGGAGAATGATGTGGTCGCTATTGACGCGCAGGCACAGGTCCGTGGATAGTTGTAGAGATAACATAGACAGCAAGCAGCCAGCTGGACCTCCCGCCGCCCCGCGACCGCCGCGCGCTGGGCCAGGGCATGCGGGACCATGACACCGTGGAGAATGATGTGGTCGCTATTGACGCGCAGGCACAGGTCCGTGGATAGTTGTAGAGATAACATAGACAGCAAGCAGCCAGCTGGACCTCCCGCCGCCCCGCGACCGCCGCGCGCTGGGCCAGGGCATGCGGGACCATGACACCGTGGAGAATGATGTGGTCGCTATTGACGCGCAGGCACAGGTCCGTGGATAGTTGTAGAGATAACATAGACAGCAAGCAGCCAGCTGGACCTCCCGCCGCCCCGCGACCGCCGCGCGCTGGGCCAGGGCATGCGGGACCATGACACCGTGGAGAATGATGTGGTCGCTATTGACGCGCAGGCACAGGTCCGTGGATAGTTGTAGAGATAACATAGACAGCAAGCAGCCAGCTGGACCTCCCGCCGCCCCGCGACCGCCGCGCGCTGGGCCAGGGCATGCGGGACCATGACACCGTGGAGAATGATGTGGTCGCTATTGACGCGCAGGCACAGGTCCGTGGATAGTTGTAGAGATAACATAGACAGCAAGCAGCCAGCTGGACCTCCCGCCGCCCCGCGACCGCCGCGCGCTGGGCCAGGGCATGCGGGACCATGACACCGTGGAGAATGATGTGGTCGCTATTGACGCGCAGGCACAGGTCCGTGGATAGTTGTAGAGATAACATAGACAGCAAGCAGCCAGCTGGACCTCCCGCCGCCCCGCGACCGCCGCGCGCTGGGCCAGGGCATGCGGGACCATGACACCGTGGAGAATGATGTGGTCGCTATTGACGCGCAGGCACAGGTCCGTGGATAGTTGTAGAGATAACATAGACAGCAAGCAGCCAGCTGGACCTCCCGCCGCCCCGCGACCGCCGCGCGCTGGGCCAGGGCATGCGGGACCATGACACCGTGGAGAATGATGTGGTCGCTATTGACGCGCAGGCACAGGTCCGTGGATAGTTGTAGAGATAACATAGACAGCAAGCAGCCAGCTGGACCTCCCGCCGCCCCGCGGCCGCCGCGCGCTGGGCCAGGGCATGCGGGACCATGACACCGTGGAGAATGATGTGGTCGCTATTGACGCGCAGGCACAGGTCCGTGGATAGTTGTAGAGATAACATAGACAGCAAGCAGCCAGCTGGACCTCCCGCCGCCCCGCGACCGCCGCGCGCTGGGCCAGGGCATGCGGGACCATGACACCGTGGAGAATGATGTGGTCGCTATTGACGCGCAGGCACAGGTCCGTGGATAGTTGTAGAGATAACATAGACAGCAAGCAGCCAGCTGGACCTCCCGCCGCCCCGCGACCGCCGCGCGCTGGGCCAGGGCATGCGGGACCATGACACCGTGGAGAATGATGTGGTCGCTATTGACGCGCAGGCACAGGTCCGTGGATAGTTGTAGAGATAACATAGACAGCAAGCAGCCAGCTGGACCTCCCGCCGCCCCGCGACCGCCGCGCGCTGGGCCAGGGCATGCGGGACCATGACACCGTGGAGAATGATGTGGTCGCTATTGACGCGCAGGCACAGGTCCGTGGATAGTTGTAGAGATAACATAGACAGCAAGCAGCCAGCTGGACCTCCCGCCGCCCCGCGACCGCCGCGCGCTGGGCCAGGGCATGCGGGACCATGACACCGTGGAGAATGATGTGGTCGCTATTGACGCGCAGGCACAGGTCCGTGGATAGTTGTAGAGATAACATAGACAGCAAGCAGCCAGCTGGACCTCCCGCCGCCCCGCGGCCGCCGCGCGCTGGGCCAGGGCATGCGGGACCATGACACCGTGGAGAATGATGTGGTCGCTATTGACGCGCAGGCACAGGTCCGTGGATAGTTGTAGAGATAACATAGACAGCAAGCAGCCAGCTGGACCTCCCGCCGCCCCGCGACCGCCGCGCGCTGGGCCAGGGCATGCGGGACCATGACACCGTGGAGAATGATGTGGTCGCTATTGACGCGCAGGCACAGGTCCGTGGATAGTTGTAGAGATAACATAGACAGCAAGCAGCCAGCTGGACCTCCCGCCGCCCCGCGACCGCCGCGCGCTGGGCCAGGGCATGCGGGACCATGACACCGTGGAGAATGATGTGGTCGCTATTGACGCGCAGGCACAGGTCCGTGGATAGTTGTAGAGATAACATAGACAGCAAGCAGCCAGCTGGACCTCCCGCCGCCCCGCGACCGCCGCGCGCTGGGCCAGGGCATGCGGGACCATGACACCGTGGAGAATGATGTGGTCGCTATTGACGCGCAGGCACAGGTCCGTGGATAGTTGTAGAGATAACATAGACAGCAAGCAGCCAGCTGGACCTCCCGCCGCCCCGCGGCCGCCGCGCGCTGGGCCAGGGCATGCGGGACCATGACACCGTGGAGAATGATGTGGTCGCTATTGACGCGCAGGCACAGGTCCGTGGATAGTTGTAGAGATAACATAGACAGCAAGCAGCCAGCTGGACCTCCCGCCGCCCCGCGACCGCCGCGCGCTGGGCCAGGGCATGCGGGACCATGACACCGTGGAGAATGATGTGGTCGCTATTGACGCGCAGGCACAGGTCCGTGGATAGTTGTAGAGATAACATAGACAGCAAGCAGCCAGCTGGACCTCCCGCCGCCCCGCGACCGCCGCGCGCTGGGCCAGGGCATGCGGGACCATGACACCGTGGAGAATGATGTGGTCGCTATTGACGCGCAGGCACAGGTCCGTGGATAGTTGTAGAGATAACATAGACAGCAAGCAGCCAGCTGGACCTCCCGCCGCCCCGCGGACCGCCGCGCGCTGGGCCAGGGCATGCGGGACCATGACACCGTGGAGAATGATGTGGTCGCTATTGACGCGCAGGCACAGGTCCGTGGATAGTTGTAGAGATAACATAGACAGCAAGCAGCCAGCTGGACCTCCCGCCGCCCCGCGACCGCCGCGCGCTGGGCCAGGGCATGCGGGACCATGACACCGTGGAGAATGATGTGGTCGCTATTGACGCGCAGGCACAGGTCCGTGGATAGTTGTAGAGATAACATAGACAGCAAGCAGCCAGCTGGACCTCCCGCCGCCCCGCGACCGCCGCGCGCTGGGCCAGGGCATGCGGGACCATGACACCGTGGAGAATGATGTGGTCGCTATTGACGCGCAGGCACAGGTCCGTGGATAGTTGTAGAGATAACATAGACAGCAAGCAGCCAGCTGGACCTCCCGCCGCCCCGCGACCGCCGCGCGCTGGGCCAGGGCATGCGGGACCATGACACCGTGGAGAATGATGTGGTCGCTATTGACGCGCAGGCACAGGTCCGTGGATAGTTGTAGAGATAACATAGACAGCAAGCAGCCAGCTGGACCTCCCGCCGCCCCGCGACCGCCGCGCGCTGGGCCAGGGCATGCGGGACCATGACACCGTGGAGAATGATGTGGTCGCTATTGACGCGCAGGCACAGGTCCGTGGATAGTTGTAGAGATAACATAGACAGCAAGCAGCCAGCTGGACCTCCCGCCGCCCCGCGACCGCCGCGCGCTGGGCCAGGGCATGCGGGACCATGACACCGTGGAGAATGATGTGGTCGCTATTGACGCGCAGGCACAGGTCCGTGGATAGTTGTAGAGATAACATAGACAGCAAGCAGCCAGCTGGACCTCCCGCCGCCCCGCGACCGCCGCGCGCTGGGCCAGGGCATGCGGGACCATGACACCGTGGAGAATGATGTGGTCGCTATTGACGCGCAGGCACAGGTCCGTGGATAGTTGTAGAGATAACATAGACAGCAAGCAGCCAGCTGGACCTCCCGCCGCCCCGCGACCGCCGCGCGCTGGGCCAGGGCATGCGGGACCATGACACCGTGGAGAATGATGTGGTCGCTATTGACGCGCAGGCACAGGTCCGTGGATAGTTGTAGAGATAACATAGACAGCAAGCAGCCAGCTGGACCTCCCGCCGCCCCGCGACCGCCGCGCGCTGGGCCAGGGCATGCGGGACCATGACACCGTGGAGAATGATGTGGTCGCTATTGACGCGCAGGCACAGGTCCGTGGATAGTTGTAGAGATAACATAGACAGCAAGCAGCCAGCTGGACCTCCCGCCGCCCCGCGACCGCCGCGCGCTGGGCCAGGGCATGCGGGACCATGACACCGTGGAGAATGATGTGGTCGCTATTGACGCGCAGGCACAGGTCCGTGGATAGTTGTAGAGATAACATAGACAGCAAGCAGCCAGCTGGACCTCCCGCCGCCCCGCGACCGCCGCGCGCTGGGCCAGGGCATGCGGGACCATGACACCGTGGAGAATGATGTGGTCGCTATTGACGCGCAGGCACAGGTCCGTGGATAGTTGTAGAGATAACATAGACAGCAAGCAGCCAGCTGGACCTCCCGCCGCCCCGCGACCGCCGCGCGCTGGGCCAGGGCATGCGGGACCATGACACCGTGGAGAATGATGTGGTCGCTATTGACGCGCAGGCACAGGTCCGTGGATAGTTGTAGAGATAACATAGACAGCAAGCAGCCAGCTGGACCTCCCGCCGCCCCGCGACCGCCGCGCGCTGGGCCAGGGCATGCGGGACCATGACACCGTGGAGAATGATGTGGTCGCTATTGACGCGCAGGCACAGGTCCGTGGATAGTTGTAGAGATAACATAGACAGCAAGCAGCCAGCTGGACCTCCCGCCGCCCCGCGACCGCCGCGCGCTGGGCCAGGGCATGCGGGACCATGACACCGTGGAGAATGATGTGGTCGCTATTGACGCGCAGGCACAGGTCCGTGGATAGTTGTAGAGATAACATAGACAGCAAGCAGCCAGCTGGACCTCCCGCCGCCCCGCGACCGCCGCGCGCTGGGCCAGGGCATGCGGGACCATGACACCGTGGAGAATGATGTGGTCGCTATTGACGCGCAGGCACAGGTCCGTGGATAGTTGTAGAGATAACATAGACAGCAAGCAGCCAGCTGGACCTCCCGCCGCCCCGCGACCGCCGCGCGCTGGGCCAGGGCATGCGGGACCATGACACCGTGGAGAATGATGTGGTCGCTATTGACGCGCAGGCACAGGTCCGTGGATAGTTGTAGAGATAACATAGACAGCAAGCAGCCAGCTGGACCTCCCGCCGCCCCGCGACCGCCGCGCGCTGGGCCAGGGCATGCGGGACCATGACACCGTGGAGAATGATGTGGTCGCTATTGACGCGCAGGCACAGGTCCGTGGATAGTTGTAGAGATAACATAGACAGCAAGCAGCCAGCTGGACCTCCCGCCGCCCCGCGACCGCCGCGCGCTGGGCCAGGGCATGCGGGACCATGACACCGTGGAGAATGATGTGGTCGCTATTGACGCGCAGGCACAGGTCCGTGGATAGTTGTAGAGATAACATAGACAGCAAGCAGCCAGCTGGACCTCCCGCCGCCCCGCGACCGCCGCGCGCTGGGCCAGGGCATGCGGGACCATGACACCGTGGAGAATGATGTGGTCGCTATTGACGCGCAGGCACAGGTCCGTGGATAGTTGTAGAGATAACATAGACAGCAAGCAGCCAGCTGGACCTCCCGCCGCCCCGCGACCGCCGCGCGCTGGGCCAGGGCATGCGGGACCATGACACCGTGGAGAATGATGTGGTCGCTATTGACGCGCAGGCACAGGTCCGTGGATAGTTGTAGAGATAACATAGACAGCAAGCAGCCAGCTGGACCTCCCGCCGCCCCGCGACCGCCGCGCGCTGGGCCAGGGCATGCGGGACCATGACACCGTGGAGAATGATGTGGTCGCTATTGACGCGCAGGCACAGGTCCGTGGATAGTTGTAGAGATAACATAGACAGCAAGCAGCCAGCTGGACCTCCCGCCGCCCCGCGACCGCCGCGCGCTGGGCCAGGGCATGCGGGACCATGACACCGTGGAGAATGATGTGGTCGCTATTGACGCGCAGGCACAGGTCCGTGGATAGTTGTAGAGATAACATAGACAGCAAGCAGCCAGCTGGACCTCCCGCCGCCCCGCGACCGCCGCGCGCTGGGCCAGGGCATGCGGGACCATGACACCGTGGAGAATGATGTGGTCGCTATTGACGCGCAGGCACAGGTCCGTGGATAGTTGTAGAGATAACATAGACAGCAAGCAGCCAGCTGGACCTCCCGCCGCCCCGCGACCGCCGCGCGCTGGGCCAGGGCATGCGGGACCATGACACCGTGGAGAATGATGTGGTCGCTATTGACGCGCAGGCACAGGTCCGTGGATAGTTGTAGAGATAACATAGACAGCAAGCAGCCAGCTGGACCTCCCGCCGCCCCGCGACCGCCGCGCGCTGGGCCAGGGCATGCGGGACCATGACACCGTGGAGAATGATGTGGTCGCTATTGACGCGCAGGCACAGGTCCGTGGATAGTTGTAGAGATAACATAGACAGCAAGCAGCCAGCTGGACCTCCCGCCGCCCCGCGACCGCCGCGCGCTGGGCCAGGGCATGCGGGACCATGACACCGTGGAGAATGATGTGGTCGCTATTGACGCGCAGGCACAGGTCCGTGGATAGTTGTAGAGATAACATAGACAGCAAGCAGCCAGCTGGACCTCCCGCCGCCCCGCGACCGCCGCGCGCTGGGCCAGGGCATGCGGGACCATGACACCGTGGAGAATGATGTGGTCGCTATTGACGCGCAGGCACAGGTCCGTGGATAGTTGTAGAGATAACATAGACAGCAAGCAGCCAGCTGGACCTCCCGCCGCCCCGCGACCGCCGCGCGCTGGGCCAGGGCATGCGGGACCATGACACCGTGGAGAATGATGTGGTCGCTATTGACGCGCAGGCACAGGTCCGTGGATAGTTGTAGAGATAACATAGACAGCAAGCAGCCAGCTGGACCTCCCGCCGCCCCGCGACCGCCGCGCGCTGGGCCAGGGCATGCGGGACCATGACACCGTGGAGAATGATGTGGTCGCTATTGACGCGCAGGCACAGGTCCGTGGATAGTTGTAGAGATAACATAGACAGCAAGCAGCCAGCTGGACCTCCCGCCGCCCCGCGACCGCCGCGCGCTGGGCCAGGGCATGCGGGACCATGACACCGTGGAGAATGATGTGGTCGCTATTGACGCGCAGGCACAGGTCCGTGGATAGTTGTAGAGATAACATAGACAGCAAGCAGCCAGCTGGACCTCCCGCCGCCCCGCGACCGCCGCGCGCTGGGCCAGGGCATGCGGGACCATGACACCGTGGAGAATGATGTGGTCGCTATTGACGCGCAGGCACAGGTCCGTGGATAGTTGTAGAGATAACATAGACAGCAAGCAGCCAGCTGGACCTCCCGCCGCCCCGCGACCGCCGCGCGCTGGGCCAGGGCATGCGGGACCATGACACCGTGGAGAATGATGTGGTCGCTATTGACGCGCAGGCACAGGTCCGTGGATAGTTGTAGAGATAACATAGACAGCAAGCAGCCAGCTGGACCTCCCGCCGCCCCGCGACCGCCGCGCGCTGGGCCAGGGCATGCGGGACCATGACACCGTGGAGAATGATGTGGTCGCTATTGACGCGCAGGCACAGGTCCGTGGATAGTTGTAGAGATAACATAGACAGCAAGCAGCCAGCTGGACCTCCCGCCGCCCCGCGACCGCCGCGCGCTGGGCCAGGGCATGCGGGACCATGACACCGTGGAGAATGATGTGGTCGCTATTGACGCGCAGGCACAGGTCCGTGGATAGTTGTAGAGATAACATAGGACAGCAAGCAGCCAGCTGGACCTCCCGCCGCCCCGCGACCGCCGCGCGCTGGGCCAGGGGCATGCGGGACCATGACACCGTGGAGAATGATGTGGTCGCTATTGACGCGCAGGCACAGGTCCGTGGATAGTTGTAGAGATAACATAGACAGCAAGCAGCCAGCTGGACCCTCCCGCCGCCCCGCGACCCGCCCGCGCGCTGGGCCAGGGCATGCGGGACCATGACACCGTGGAGAATGATGTGGTCGCTATTGACGCGCAGGCACAGGAGATAGTTGTAGAGATAACATAGACAGCAAGCAGCCAGCTGGACCTCCCGCCGCCCCGCGACCGCCGCGCGCTGGGCCAGGGCATGCGGGACCATGACACCGTGGAGAATGATGTGGTCGCTATTGACGCGCAGGCACAGGTCCGTGGATAGTTGTAGAGATAACATAGACAGCAAGCAGCCAGCTGGACCTCCCGCCGCCCCGCGACCGCCGCGCGCTGGGCCAGGGGCATGCGGGACCATGACACCGTGGAGAATGATGTGGTCGCTATTGACGCGCAGGCACAGGTCCGTGGATAGTTGTAGAGATAACATAGACAGCAAGCAGCCAGCTGGACCTCCCGCCGCCCCGCGACCGCCGCGCGCTGGGCCAGGGCATGCGGGGA
>OU745296.1:0-295011 GCA_916618145.1 Emmelina monodactyla | reverse complement strand
TGTGGTCGCTATTGACGCGCAGGCACAGGTCCGTGGATAGTTGTAGAGATAACATAGACAGCAAGCAGCCAGCTGGACCTCCCGCCGCCCCGCGACCGCCGCGCGCTGGGCCAGGGCATGCGGGACCATGACACCGTGGAGAATGATGTGGTCGCTATTGACGCGCAGGCACAGGTCCGTGGATAGTTGTAGAGATAACATAGACAGCAAGCAGCCAGCTGGACCTCCCGCCGCCCCGCGGCCGCCGCGCGCTGGGCCAGGGCATGCGGGACCATGACACCGTGGAGAATGATGTGGTCGCTATTGACGCGCAGGCACAGGTCCGTGGATAGTTGTAGAGATAACATAGACAGCAAGCAGCCAGCTGGACCTCCCGCCGCCCCGCGACCGCCGCGCGCTGGGCCAGGGCATGCGGGACCATGACACCGTGGAGAATGATGTGGTCGCTATTGACGCGCAGGCACAGGTCCGTGGATAGTTGTAGAGATAACATAGACAGCAAGCAGCCAGCTGGACCTCCCGCCGCCCCGCGACCGCCGCGCGCTGGGCCAGGGCATGCGGGACCATGACACCGTGGAGAATGATGTGGTCGCTATTGACGCGCAGGCACAGGTCCGTGGATAGTTGTAGAGATAACATAGACAGCAAGCAGCCAGCTGGACCTCCCGCCGCCCCGCGACCGCCGCGCGCTGGGCCAGGGCATGCGGGACCATGACACCGTGGAGAATGATGTGGTCGCTATTGACGCGCAGGCACAGGTCCGTGGATAGTTGTAGAGATAACATAGACAGCAAGCAGCCAGCTGGACCTCCCGCCGCCCCGCGACCGCCGCGCGCTGGGCCAGGGCATGCGGGACCATGACACCGTGGAGAATGATGTGGTCGCTATTGACGCGCAGGCACAGGTCCGTGGATAGTTGTAGAGATAACATAGACAGCAAGCAGCCAGCTGGACCTCCCGCCGCCCCGCGACCGCCGCGCGCTGGGCCAGGGCATGCGGGACCATGACACCGTGGAGAATGATGTGGTCGCTATTGACGCGCAGGCACAGGTCCGTGGATAGTTGTAGAGATAACATAGACAGCAAGCAGCCAGCTGGACCTCCCGCCGCCCCGCGACCGCCGCGCGCTGGGCCAGGGCATGCGGGACCATGACACCGTGGAGAATGATGTGGTCGCTATTGACGCGCAGGCACAGGTCCGTGGATAGTTGTAGAGATAACATAGACAGCAAGCAGCCAGCTGGACCTCCCGCCGCCCCGCGACCGCCGCGCGCTGGGCCAGGGCATGCGGGACCATGACACCGTGGAGAATGATGTGGTCGCTATTGACGCGCAGGCACAGGTCCGTGGATAGTTGTAGAGATAACATAGACAGCAAGCAGCCAGCTGGACCTCCCGCCGCCCCGCGACCGCCGCGCGCTGGGCCAGGGCATGCGGGACCATGACACCGTGGAGAATGATGTGGTCGCTATTGACGCGCAGGCACAGGTCCGTGGATAGTTGTAGAGATAACATAGACAGCAAGCAGCCAGCTGGACCTCCCGCCGCCCCGCGACCGCCGCGCGCTGGGCCAGGGCATGCGGGACCATGACACCGTGGAGAATGATGTGGTCGCTATTGACGCGCAGGCACAGGTCCGTGGATAGTTGTAGAGATAACATAGACAGCAAGCAGCCAGCTGGACCTCCCGCCGCCCCGCGACCGCCGCGCGCTGGGCCAGGGCATGCGGGACCATGACACCGTGGAGAATGATGTGGTCGCTATTGACGCGCAGGCACAGGTCCGTGGATAGTTGTAGAGATAACATAGACAGCAAGCAGCCAGCTGGACCTCCCGCCGCCCCGCGACCGCCGCGCGCTGGGCCAGGGCATGCGGGACCATGACACCGTGGAGAATGATGTGGTCGCTATTGACGCGCAGGCACAGGTCCGTGGATAGTTGTAGAGATAACATAGACAGCAAGCAGCCAGCTGGACCTCCCGCCGCCCCGCGACCGCCGCGCGCTGGGCCAGGGCATGCGGGACCATGACACCGTGGAGAATGATGTGGTCGCTATTGACGCGCAGGCACAGGTCCGTGGATAGTTGTAGAGATAACATAGACAGCAAGCAGCCAGCTGGACCTCCCGCCGCCCCGCGACCGCCGCGCGCTGGGCCAGGGCATGCGGGACCATGACACCGTGGAGAATGATGTGGTCGCTATTGACGCGCAGGCACAGGTCCGTGGATAGTTGTAGAGATAACATAGACAGCAAGCAGCCAGCTGGACCTCCCGCCGCCCCGCGGCCGCCGCGCGCTGGGCCAGGGCATGCGGGACCATGACACCGTGGAGAATGATGTGGTCGCTATTGACGCGCAGGCACAGGTCCGTGGATAGTTGTAGAGATAACATAGACAGCAAGCAGCCAGCTGGACCTCCCGCCGCCCCGCGACCGCCGCGCGCTGGGCCAGGGCATGCGGGACCATGACACCGTGGAGAATGATGTGGTCGCTATTGACGCGCAGGCACAGGTCCGTGGATAGTTGTAGAGATAACATAGACAGCAAGCAGCCAGCTGGACCTCCCGCCGCCCCGCGACCGCCGCGCGCTGGGCCAGGGCATGCGGGACCATGACACCGTGGAGAATGATGTGGTCGCTATTGACGCGCAGGCACAGGTCCGTGGATAGTTGTAGAGATAACATAGACAGCAAGCAGCCAGATACAAATGTGTGGTATAAGAAAGTGGATAGTTAACTAGTGCAGGTAAGAGAGAAGGAAGCAAATTCTCGCGGTGGTCAGTAGCCTAAATACACCAATAATCACATCGGTGTTGAGAGTGCGATGCTGGCTGTTTAGAATGCGTGTTCCGCTTGTATGTAGTCTTTAAACTTCCCGGATCATAGCTAGTCTGGAATACTATCACATTAACACTGTACGCGTAAAATAATTTCGTAAAAGTTTGAAGAAACTTATATTAAAACTCTTTACTTAGTTAAGAAATAGCAGATGTTCATTAACACATACATTGATATTACTTTTTAATATTTTGTAAATCTAAACTTACGTAACGTCCTACTAATATAAACGTGAAAGTTTGTGAGTATTGATGTTTGTTACTCTTTCACGTCAAATCTACCGGACGGATTTGGATGAAACTTTACAGTAATGTATATTATACATCAGAATAAAACATAGGGTACTTTACCTTAGGAAAACTTCTCATTCCCACGGGAAACCGACTTCCCCGCGGGCGGCCACTAGTTAATCTATAATTTCTTCCCCCAGGTGCTGCAAGAAGAGGCCACCCGCCTCCAAGCCCTGGTGCCGGGCTCCAACTCGGCCCAGCTGTCCCAGCAGCGGGCCGCGCTGGCCGCCGCCGCCGCCGAGCTGCGGCGAGCCGCGGACCGGAGGAAGACGCTGCTGCACGAGCAGTACCAGCTGCATATGTTCTTGGCGCAGGTACGTTAACAGGGAGGGTGTGGGTGAAGGCTAAGTCTGATGTATGTGAAAGTGAAATGTATGTCTTAACCAGAGTTCTGTTTGCATTAACTTAAGGTGTATTTTTGTTTGATGATTAAGTTAGCGTTAAGATACGAGCAGTACCAGCTGCATATGTTCCTGGCACAGGTTGGTGAACGATATGGCTGGCTAAAATGTACTAAATCGCGGATCAATTTGCATAAGTTAAGGTGTATTTTTGTTTGATGATTAAGTTAGCGTTAAAATACGAGTAGTACCAGCTGCATATGTTCTTGGCGCAGGTTGGCAGCAGAGATGTTAGGGAGCTCCGTAACCGTAACCGAAATTATCGGATATCCGATATAAAAATGTATCGGTATCCGTATCCATATCCGTTATAATAACAATTCAAATATCTGTATCCGAAATTTTATATCCATAACATCCCTGGTTAGCAGTGAGGGTTTGGGTGAAGGCTAATTGAACGATAAGTCTGACTGAAATGTACTAAATCGTGGATCAATTTGCATAAGTTATGGTGTATTTTTATTTGATGATTAAGTTAGCGTTAAGATACGAGTAGTACCAGCTGCATATGTCCCTTGCACAGGTCCGTTAGCAGTGAAGGTGTGAGTGAACGATATGACTGACTGAAATGTATGACTAATTTTGAAGTAATAGATACTGGAAAAAGGAACGCGGGTCTCCGAGCATTGCGCGACTGAGAATCGAACCCTTTTTCCAGTATCTTTAACTTCAAAATCCTTTTTCCAGTACCTATCTATAACTACAAAATTAATAATTTAGCATTTGAAATGCAAAACTAAAAGTAAAATCTCAATGTATGACTAAACCAGAGTTCTATTTGCATTAACTTTAGGTATATTTTTGTTTGATGATTAAGTTAGCGTTAAGATACGAGTAGTACCAGCTGCATATGTTCTTGGCACAGGTTGGTTAGCAGTGAAGGTGTGGGTGAAATCAGCCGAATAGATTGTATTCGGCATTCAATCAATACAGTGAATGGCTAAACGATCTATGTCTAAATCAGAGTTCTATTTGCAT
Organism: Emmelina monodactyla; assembly: GCA_916618145.1. NCBI lineage: Eukaryota > Metazoa > Arthropoda > Insecta > Lepidoptera > Pterophoridae > Emmelina > Emmelina monodactyla. The sequence continues at coordinate 290,506 of OU745296.1, read as the reverse complement.
AAAGGACTATACTTATAGACTACACTTTTGTTTGATAGGTCAATTAGCGTGTTGGTTACTAAAGATCCCTATTACTGTCAGTTAATCCTTAATTTTTTTACTTCGTTTTGCAACTTTATAACATATATCTTAGTCTAAATTGGAGTTATAATTGCAAAAAGTTTAGGTATATTTTAGCTGGATAATTCAATTAGCGTTTAGTTTACTATAACTGTCTATTACAGTCATACTAAAACATTTTTGTTTCTTTGCAATTTTCTTACCTACCAATTGTCCCTAATGTTACAGTGTGACTTTGAACAAGTACCCAAGCCCAACTTTTATCCTTTCTAAGTGCCTACTGCATTAACTTTTAGGCCCATATCGTGGTTTTAGCAGTCTGGAGGTATATTATCATTATTATCTAAATATATCTAACTCAAAGGACAAAGTAATCTATCAACGCACAGCCCAAACCACTAGACGGATCGGGCTGAAATTTGGCATGCAGGTAGATGTTAAGACGTAGGCACCCGCCAAGAAAGGATTTTATTTATTTATTTATTTAAATAGAATTAGAGCAGCAGTTGAAACAACTGATAATACCCCTATCTGGGTTCACAGTGTTAATTCAAATTTCAGCTGTCATTCGTTTCAAACGGTTGTGTTTATTACAAATCAAACTACCTACATATAAAAATACAATAAAAAGTGAATAATATTTATCAATGCCTCTACAAAAATCAATAAAGTGCAACACATGTGATAAATTGATAACAAAAAGGTCTACTGGCTTAATTTGTAGCAAATGTAGCATCATAGTTCACGCTAGTACTCAATGTACCGGATTAACAACAAAGCAAATTGCAGCGCTTCGTAACGCTGAAAGTCTAGAGTGGAAATGTGAAGCTTGCCATCTTGATACTCCGCGGCGAGGATCCTTCATTGTACCACAGGACGAGGGTGATGACGAAGACGACGAGCTCAACACCGTAGCCAGCACAAAAAACATGCCAATCGATGTCAAAAAACTACTGCGAGATATTTACAAAGAAGTAGAAAAAGCTGTCAACAAGGAAATAGCTAGCGTGACAAGTTCTTTGGATTACTTTGGTGACAAAATAGAAGAATTTACTGACTGTATGAATAGTTTCAAGGAAAAAATTAAAGAACTTGAAAGAAAAAATCAACAGTTGGTAAACAAATCAATTAACCAAGAAAACAGATTAAGTGCACTAGAACAACGCATCCAAGAATACGAACAAGAAAAACTGTTAAATTTTGTAGAAATTGCTGGAGTACCGTATACAGACAAAGAAAATCTAGAAAATATATTAAACACGGTTACGGAAAAATTAAATTCGGATCGCACCGGGGTCATCAGTGTTAAAAGATTACCACCTCGAAACGGACAAAGCGGTGCTATTCAAGTTAACCTCAAAAAAGACCAACGGGCGCAGTGGGTACAAAAGGCACGGGTGATAAGACTTACCGTCAAAGACATCCTAGCCAAAACACCGGCTGACTTCGCCAACAAACCTGTATTCATAAGGGAAGCACTAACCCCATTTACCAAGTCACTTCTGTATAAAACTAAAAAACAACTAAACGGTTGTTACAAATTTATTTGGTTCAAGGACGGACTAATCAAGGTACGCAAAGAAGAACACAGTAAAATCATTAATATAAGGCGAGAAGAAGATCTAATTAAGCTTACACAATCAACTTTACTTACCGAAACAGTAAAAGCAAAATAAATAGTAACATAAAATACGTTTTATATTTTCGTTTTTATTTAGTCGCATATACTTTCTTTGTGGACTATGTCAATATCTCACGTAGATGATATAACTGAATTAAGTGATTGTTATAATATAGAATCATTTGTAAAATGCCTTCCACCAAAAAATCAGCGATTCATGGTTATTCATATAAATATTAGATCCATAATAAAACATTTTTCCAAATTACTACAGATAGTTCACAACACAGATATAGATGTAATTGTCCTTTCTGAAGTTAATATAACTACGACTTTACATATACTTTACACTATAAACGGCTATACAATGCATACGAACTTGCGGAAAAACCAACGCGGAGGAGGATTAATTATATACATAAAAAACAAACATGGTTTTAAATTAAAAAAACAAGTAACACGCCACTGTGAATGCATTACAGGAAACGTAACAACTCCTGATAAAAAAGACTTTTTCATATGTGCTATCTATCGACCACCAATTAAAAATAAACACTTGTTCATATTAGAATTAAAAAAAATACTTAGGCAACACTCTGAAAATAAAAACTTCATTCTTTTAGGTGATATGAACCTAAACATCCGAACATGTAGCAATTTAATAAACACTTATCGTGACACCCTGAGCGAGTATGGCCTGGCCTGCGGAATAACAGAGTATACGAGAGTCGAAATTAACAAACATAGTATTGTAAGTAAATCTTGCATAGACCACATTTTTGCGCGTACGCACAGGCACGACCTTTACTCAGCGGCTCTGGGCACTACACTGGCCGATCACAGCGTCGTTGCGCTCGCCTGCATAAACAACTTACGTAACGTACAGACACCAACAAAACAGATAACATGCATCAACAGTAAAATATTAAACTTTGAAATGGAAAAAATTGACTGGCAAAAAACCGAAACAATGGAATGCCCGGTAAAAATTTACGACTACATGAAAAATAATTTAACACAGTGTTACACTAAAGCCCGTTATATAAAACAAATAACAGAATCAAAAAGAAATAAAGAGAAATGGATATCATGCAAAATAAACTCATTATGTAAAGAAAGGGACCAAATGTATAAAAAATGGAAACGGGATCCGTCTAACAAAATATTAAAATTAGAATATAACAAGATACGTAACAAAAAAACAAATTAATAGAAAATTCACGAAATTCCTTTTACAAGAATGAAATAATCAAGAACAAAAGCAATCCAAAAAATATGTGGCAAATTATTAATAAAATTATGGGAAGGGTAAATAGAGGTATAGACCAAATAGTTCAAAATGCATTTTTCATAAAAGCGACACTAATAACTCAATGATTGCCAACAACTTTGCAAATAACTTTCAGGAAAATATCCATAACATAATAGTATCATGTGACGATGACCTAATTAAAAATAAATATTATTGCAAAAATAGTAATGTTTCAATACGTTTCAAAAAGGCTACTGTCAAATCAATTCAGAAAATTATAGGAAAAATCAATGCAACCAAAACCCCAGGAATTGATCAGATTAGAGTAATCGATATTAAGTCAATTAGAGAAAAAATTTGCTCCGCTATAGTCAATTTAATCAACAAGAGTATTGAGTCTGGTACATACCCGTCAGAACTTAAAACAAGTATAATTAGACCCATTCATAAACAGGGTCCTGAAGGTGAATACAGTAATTACAGACCGATTTCAATTCTCCCAGTGTTAGATAAAATAACCGAAAAATATCTTTGTGATCAGATTAAAGATTTTTATACAAAAAATAAAATATTATCTGACACACAATACGGTTTTCAACAGAAAAAAAGTACTTCACTGTTGCTTTCTGACTTTACAGATCAAATAAATACTTACCTAGACGAAAAAAAACATATAATTATATGTTTTATTGACTTCAGCCGAGCTTTCGACACACTTAGGCACGAAAAGCTTTTAGAAAAATTAGATCACTCGGGTATAAGAGGACCCCTTTTAGACTGGAACAAAAACTACCTGACCAACCGAAAATTTTCTGTAAAAATATTTGAAGACTACAGCGAAATAAAGCCTGTAACTGAAGGAACAGCGCAAGGATCAGTCATAGGACCATTGCACTACCTAGCATATGTAAACGATGCTGAAAAGGTTATACAGAAATGTAACATCTTTCAGTTCGCCGATGATACTTGTCTCATATCTGCAGCAAAAGACTTAAAAGATGCCGAGTCTCAACTGCAAGAAGACCTGACTTTACTCAATAAATGGTCTCACGATATGGGCCTAGTCATTAACAAATTAAAAACTAAAATTCTACACATACATTCAAGCCATAATCCAGCGACCTTTTCTATTAAAATATACTTACATAATCATGACTGCCTTCACGGAAAAACACCATGTACTTGTGAACCCTTACAAGTAGTTACAGAACAAAAATATCTTGGATTAATTATCGATAATCGATTGAACTGGAGTAAACACGTAGAAAGTATTTGTGCCAAACTGCGTGCATTATTGGCTAAATTCTATATCATTAAATACAAAACGCCTTTCAATATTTTATTAACCTTATATAAAACACTAGCCGACTCAATAATATCATATGGATTGACTAGCTATGGCAGAACGTTTAAGACTTACCTCGAAAAAATTAGAAAACTTCAAAATAGATTATTAAAATGTTTGGCAACTAAATCAATTAGGGAAAAATATCATAAAGATGAACTGTTTGGGTTTTGTGGCGTTCTCCCGGTAAATGATAAATTTAAATACCTCACCTTAGTAGAAAATTTTCATAAAATTAAGGACTTACCTATCGTGACTCATAACTTTAACACAAGAAAAGCAATGACAGTTCAATACAAGCATCCCAAATCAACAAATTTGTATGGTGACAGAACACTAAGTATTATACTTCCAACCATTCTCACCGAAATACCAGAAATCATCAGAAACAAACTCACACCAAAAAACTATAAATTAATTTTGAAAGATTTTTTGCTACAACAGTACACACACACATAAATACTATCAATAACAGTTTTTAACAAATTCACGCAATTTCTGGTGTAAGGCGTTCAAAAACTTTTATATTTTTTATTCTTTTCATTTTTCTTATTTTGTTTCTTTATTCTTTATTTTTTGTGAGAGCTATCCAAATCATGTTGTATCTTTATTTCAATTTTATTAAGCACTAGGAATAAGTTAACTTAAGGCGAATGTTTAACGCCAAACAAACCCATAAGTTTAATGGCGTTACTAATGTAAATAAGTTTGTAATATTGTTTCTAATTTAAATAAATTAAAAAAAAAAAAAAAAAAATTTTGATCAATTATACCCCCAAAGGGATGAAGTAGGGGATGAATGTTCGTATGAAAATAAAATTAGCTGCGGGCGGGAAGCTAGTAACGGTATACCGGGTGTCCCAAGAATATGGTACGTGAAGGGAAAGTACCTTAAATATCGTAGATGGGATATTTTGCTGAAAGAAGACTTTATTTTATTTTTTATACTTAGTAATTCTGCATTTAAAAAAATTCTAAATAATTTATAAAAAAATACTTAATTTACTTCGGCAGTTTCAGGTATGTTTTTAATTTCATTAAAATGATTGATTTCACTTTGTTCCTTTCTTTTGAGATACTATGCTACTTAAGAAGAATTATTTCTTTTTGTCTATTCTTTCGATTGGCACCATAAAAATAGGGGTTAATTTTTTTTAATATTTAAGTGGGTTCGACTCCCAGACGAAGCAAGTATTTTTTAGAAATTCTTTAAATCAGAATTACTAAGTTTAAAAAATAAAATAAAGTCTTCTTTCAGCAAAATATCCTATCTACGATATTTAAGGTACTTTCCCTTCATGTATCGTAGTCTTGGGAAGCCCTGTATATCGTAACTCATGCATAATAACTCCACCGTGCAGGTCCGCGACCTGGTGTCGTGGTGCGTGTCGCTATACAATGTAGTGATATATCCTACCCCTCACAGGTCCGCGACCTAGTCTCGTGGTGCGTGTCGCTCCGCTCGTCGCTGTCCGCTCCGCCGCGCGCGGACGGCAGCGCGGCACAGGCGGCGCGGGCGGAGCACGACGCGGTGAAGGCGGAGATGGAGGCCAGGGAACCGGACGTGGGTAGAGTGCTGGCGGCGGGGGAGGAGCTGGTGCGGGGGGGACATCCCAACTCACAGGTTAGTAGTGTGTGAAGCAAGATCTGTGTGAACGCAGTTAACATGTACACAAGCCAAGGTTTCAACTCACAGATCACACAGTTAATATATACACAAGCGAACGTTTCAACTCACAGATCAATCACACAGTTAACATATACACAAGCGAACGTTTCAACTCACAGATCACACAGTTAACATATACACAAGCGAACGTTTCAACTCACAGATCACACAGTTAACATATACACAAACGAACGTTTCAACTAACAGGTTAGTGATTGTATAAATTCTTAAAAAGAGTGCTGGGAGTTTTTTTCCGCCGGCTTTTTTCTCTCGGTCTACGGTTAGGTAAAGTCGAAGTTTGTAACATTGACGTTCATTAAGTATATGTTACATATCTATGATGAATAAAAGATTTCTGTTTTTTTATTTGTTTGAGTCTTAGGTTCAAGATCTGTGTGAACACAGTAAAGTTAATATTACACAAGCCAACGTTTCAACTCGCAGATCAGTAGCTTTTGTAGGAGCTGTGTGTAAGAGCAAAGTAACATAATTAGCTAATATTTCAGAGGACAGTGGTTGGCCTTTTACTAATTTGTATTTACATTGAAAATTATTGACCAACACTGACTTATGATGGTAAGCGCAGTATGTTATTATACATAATAGGACGCTTATATTTTAACCGTGTAGCTAGTCTAGTTGATGTAATCCCTTAGGCACATATTACGAACCACACATTTCTGATAGGAACTGCTTCTAATTTGTTTTTATTTATCATCAAGACACTGCCTATTCTAAAACTAAGTCGTTTCTTATTACAAAGTTTTGAACAACCCAAAGTAGTACCAAATACTTCTGAATGTAAAACACCAGTTCCATCAATAACGATTGATTTACTAATATTTAACAAAAGAAAACTCATAACGTTGATGTTGATACATTTGAAAATAGTCTTTCTGTTATAAAAAGAAAATCATTTCTTCATTTTTTTAATAAAAGTTCCAGTATTATAGTCTAAGATATAATAAACTTTTTTTTTAACTTTTTCTTTTTTCATTTATTTTTATTTTTATGTTGTTTTGATTCAGTATTAATATTTTTGGTTTGTTTAAATTTCAAAAAAAAAAATTAGGTCTAATTTAGAATACCTTTTTTTTTCTCTTTGTTTACTTTTTAGATTTTATAATGTTAATTAATGTTGTGCATACCTATAATTTAAATGCATATTTAAACTTTCTTATTTCAAACAATGTTTATATTCTATGTTTTTTATGTATTTAGTTGGTAAGCCTGAATAAATAAATAAATAAATAAACGTTATGTTGGAAACTTGCACCAATTACAATAGGTTTTAGTCCATTCCAGCGGTTAGCTACCTTTTATTAGGCAAGGGCCACATGGTGGAAAAATCCACTAAATGCGAACCACACTTTGGTTTTAAATTTATATTACTGTATCCACACCACACTGAGCGGTCAATTCTGCGTGGTTCGATCTTTTTTACACAACATTCACGGGTCGCAAAGATTACGTTGCCGACCGCTGGTCTATTCCATTCCAACCACATCACTATTATTCCACACATATCCTTCCAGGAGATAGAAGAGAAGTGCGCGCAGCTGGTCTCGGAGCGCAGTCAGCTGTGGGCGGCGTGGGCGGCGCGCCAGGTGGCGCTGGACCAGCTGATCGACCTGCGCTGCTTCCTGCGCGACGCCGCCGCGCTGCACGACTTGTGTGCGGCGCAGGAGGCTATATGCAGTGAGTGTGATAACAATTAACGATGTTTTTGACGACCTCTGTGGGGCAGCGGTATATATACCGGGCTGCTAAGCGGATGGTTCCGGGTTCGATCCCCGGGTCGGGCCAATTTTGACAAAATGGTTTTTAGAAATTGAATCGTGTCTGGGTGTAAATAGGTTCTCCCTTAGTCCATTGTGTGGTACCTATAGTACAAGCTCTGCTTAGTTTAGTTTATTTGATGAGTTAGTCTGGAGATTTATTTATTATTATTTATTATATTTATTTCCGGGGGATTGGAGGTCAATGAACTAGATCGATGTTTTTGCAATAATTTACTTATTTATTTATTGCACAATATACAACCTATATAATTACTTTATACAAGAAAAGGTGTACAAACACTGTTAGGGTTCAGCAATTTATTGTCTAATAATGAAAGGATGTTAAAAAGTATCTTTTGAAAAGTCTTCTTAATTATAATAACTTTCGCTCACTAGTAGGTGCTTAACTTTGTTTTTAAAGGTTTTTTTACTGATTCTATTATTTTAAGAGAATTTTAAAGTTTATTATATATTAATATGCTTCTGTTATTTGGGCTTTCTTTATACATTTCTATTCTGGGTGTTGGCAAAATTAAGTAATATCTAAGAGAAGTGAGTTACAATAATCGGTGACTATTTCTATCGCTCTTGTTATAATTGACATCACTCTAGAGTCCACACGCGGCTAGTGCATCTTAATGCTGCAGGAGTCTACAACGTTTGTGATAATTATCATGAAAAAATATCTACTAAGAAGATTTATTGTTTGTTTGTCAGTATGGATTATTGTCAAATGCTATTCCCGATATGCAACCACTTTTTTAATCCATTTAACGCTCAAGTGGAATATCTACTACTTCGATTATTTCTAACAAACAAAATCGGTATATGATTCTAAAGTAAACATTGCTGACCAATCAAAGGGAGAAAATAACCAAATTATTGTCAACAGACAAGGAGATCCCACCAAACAGCAGCGTGGAGGAAGTCCAGAACCTGCTGAAGAAACACGAGGCCTTCGAGAAGTTGCTGGCCACTCAGGTAAGAATATGGGCGGTATGGCTATGCTAAAAGAAACTGTTATGTAGAACTAGAGACACATAGACATCACATAGCTATTCTATTATTATTACGGTTTAATGTTACGCGATAAAGTTGTAGTTTTTTTAAAGCCTGTATACAAACTTTACTTAAAGCTTGGTAATTCTATTAAATACTTTTAAAGGTAATTGAAACATTACTTTTCTTGCGAAATTACTAATAGGATGACTGGAAATATTAACTTATCTCATTTAATCAGAACAAAATCATGCTGTCTCCTTTATTATTATTTCTATATTAATTTTTTAATCATACCTTTTTATACGAAGAAAAATTACTGTTATTTTGGTGTCCAATGATACAAGCGACTTGCTGACTTAGGATGCAGAACGTACTAAAACTATTTATACTAATAACTTAAAAAACCCTTCCCTGTATCTAGGACGAGAAGCTAGTGGTGCTAAAGGGCCACGGCGGGAAGCTGGTCGCCCAGAACCACGTGGAGAGCGACCGCATACAACGAGAGCTGGCGGCGCTGGAAGACCGGAGGAGCAAGGTATGTGGGGTGGTGGTGGGATAGTGGGGAAAATAATTAATAATTATTAAGGCTGAAGTTGTTAAATACTGACGTTCATTAAATGTCCAACCGCAACTTATGATGAATAAACTTCATTTCATTTCAATTGTACGAGGGTAATGTTAAGGATTTGATGGGGATATTTGTAGTAAGTTTGGTAGTAGTAGGTAGAAATACTGTCGACGATAAAAATGACTTAAGAAACAGGAAGCCAACTGCTGCTCAAAATGCAAAAAAAATAATCATAAAATGTTATTTAATTGAGATAAACGTAGCTGTCGCGGACAAAGTTAAAAGCACGACTTAATTTTTTACTGAAACTTTAAGATTGACGGTATAGTCCACTGTAAACCGATAAACGAGTCATACTTAATCCTTATGAAAATTAACTCAAAAGTTTTATTACTGTTTGACTACCTATCATCTATTTTAATTAAACAAAACCGTGTTTTGCAGCACCTATGACTAGAGAACTGCTGGACCGATGGTCATGGCTATTATTTTATACAAATATACACATTACTACTTAATTGTATCCTATCAATCTCACACAGCTACACGCATCTTGTTCCGTCCGCGGCGAGCGATTGGTCCGCGCTCTGACTCTAGCGACGTTCCACCGTGAAGCGAGCGACGCGCAGGCCTGGCTTAATGATAAGCTGGCCAAGCTACAGCTGGATCTGAGGAATGCAGGTTGGTTTGGTAGATTTTAATTTTGAGAGAAGCTAGCAAACGATCAAGCAGGTCACGTGGTGGAAAGTGATCACCGCCGCCCATATACACCCACAATTACATATGCATTGAGGGTGCGTTGCTGGCCGCCGAGAAATTGGGCACCGGATACCGCTCTCACCGAACGAAACGCAGGATCATCGTCCCTACTTCACTATGGTTTTCTGTGCGACGGTGGTATTCCACCGGTCGAGTCAGCCCAGTAATCGCTGCAGACAGAGCCTACAGCTAGACTCTACCACTCTCAGGATTTAGTTGTTGCAGGTTTCTTTTTTAGGTAATCTGGTGTCAAATACGGGAATAATCCATGGTCATATGGTCTTTTCCTGCTATGGTTAGATGAATATTGCTTTGCAGCAGATATTCATCTAGTAAGTTATACCATGGATGAAGGAGTAAAAGGATAGACAATAGCCATACAAAGTAGCGTATATCAAAAAAAGTAGTATAAATCTAGATGGCGCTATACATTTCAATTTATAAGGTTAGATGGCGCTAGCAATTTGTCATTAAAATAGGTCAATTTAGTTTTGTAGAAAAAATAAATCTAAATTAACTAGATGGCGCTAATACAATAAACATTTTCATACGAAATTCCAGTGATGCCATTAAAAAAAACAATCAGCTGCACAAAGTTGATAGGTGACGTTTATAAATTAGCTTTTGTCGAGTGCTTTTTAATCTTTATCGCCGCATCTACATCTATACGTATATGCTATAGTCCATTATAGAGTGTAAGGTCTACAAATTACACACACATTGACAATAAATGTATGATTTGTAACAACTTTTTACTTTTGTCAACCTTAACATTTTTAAAAACATTAGTTGAAATGCGAGTTAACTATGAAAACATGTTGAACATTGAGTGTAAAACGAAAATAACCAAATCCTTCAATGATTGAATCATTTGTTTCATACTTTGTGGTTCGCCTATGTTGAGATTGATAAAGTTGATTTCTAAGTTTTATAATAAGTATGCAAGCTGATATAAGTATGCAGGACAGAATGCGTATTATCGAAATGCATATGATCATTACAATAGTATATTAATCCAATCCAATTTTGTCTGTTGTAAGTATGTTTGTCCGCTAAGAAGATAGCGTGGTAAGTGGATAAACCACGAAATGGATTTTAATGCGGTTTTTGCCATCTTTTAGGTATTCTTTTCATGTCTATCCTTACTAAATATAATATTTTAAATGTGAAAATGTGTATGTCTGTCTGTTGGTATGTTTGCTTCACGTAAAAACGGCTGAACCGATTGTCTTGATTTTGGAATAGAGATAGTTCGACACTCAGGGAAGAAAATAGGATAACTTTACTTCGGGAAATAGCCTCATTCCCACGGGAAAAGCTATTTAGCTTACCGTGAAACCGCAGGGCGGAAAGCTATATATCATATACTAGTGACTCAATACATGATATTACTCAAACTCCTTACGAGACTCGATTTACCGTAAGTATGAAATATTTGGAAACAACATTTTGTTATAAATGTCAAACATTACCTAAATATATTTGTAAACAAGTGTAAAATAAGCTTCTTCATTACATAGTATAAATCATTACATAGTATAAATCCAAGTCGCTAATTCTGTCTGTTTGTATATTTGTCCGCTATCTCCTTCTAAACCAGTTGACAGATTTTAATTCGGTTTTCGCCATTTTTTAGGTTTTATTTTCATTTAAATTTGTAAATAAAGGACATGCAGAAAAAGATTTTTAAATTAGCCAAAATTCCGGGTTTCGGGAACAAGTCGTTACACCATTGCGAAGCGTGGACGGGTCGCTAGTATTTTATATAAATAAACTTTCTTGGTTATTAATTCTTTAGTTATTTTGGTTATTAATTCATTTAGTTATTAATTCTTTCTTTACGACTTAAAAAGCAAAATGAATGAAACTCATAATAAAAATACAATATGGTTAAGATTTTAACTAGGGTAACATGATCCTAGGACGAAATAATAACTCTGAGACCATTAGATTGTTTTAGCGATCGTATAGATGAATGGAAGAAATAAAACAACAACCACAATATTTTATAGAATAGTGCTGAACCTTAAGTCTCTCAAATTAAGGTTGAGAATGGTGTCGGATAGAGTGTAGGAGATCCGAAAAAAACCTCTTGGTTTTTAAGAAAATGTTGTAACAACCACAAAAATTTATAAAAATATATTGAGCTTTAAAACTGTCGAGTTAAGGTTGATATTAAGAAGTAGTAAAATAGTAGTTTATTAACGTTAGTGTGTGTGAAACTGTGAATATGACCACTGGATGCAATAATGTTTGTCAAATATGTGGACTATATTATGGACTCTTGCAGCTTACCGTACCTACTTTTGTGTAGAAATATTTTAGGACTTAATCAAATATCAATTTTGTTATAGATAACGTTTCTTTCTATTCATAAAAAAATGTACATTCACTGTATGTTTAGCATACTATGTGTTAAATGGTCACATTTAGATTATCCTGGCTTAGTTTTCTGGGAATTGTAATAGACCACCCTCAAAAAATAAGATGTCTGGTATTGTTTTTAGCTTAGCCTTCCCCAATTTTAATAATTATACTTATTTTGATACACCTAGTATAGTATATTTCAATACAAGTGTGGAAAGGCTGTCATTACAACGAGTTCCGAAAAATGTCTACCCGAGCCGAGGCACAGCCGAAGGCGAGGGTTGACAGGCGGGACGAGTTGCAATGACGGTTCCGCACGTGTGCTGAACGACTATTTTTAATACAGTTGCGAAAAAATAAAGCAATTTAATAAAATATAAAATTAGGATCGTAAATGTCGAAACAACTCATTTTGTGCAACAAACAACTAAACTCGCAAAGAAAATTTCTGGAAAAGGGCGCCATTTTTTCTTCACCCATTTGGTAGGTAAAGGTTACTATGCCCATACAGCCAAGTCTTCAGTAGAATTTTTTTATTGATATGAAATGAAAAGTAATTTAATGAGATAAAATGAAATGAAACCAACCACACTAATTCAATCAAATCATTAAATCTGATATCGAAACAAACTAGTAGTTTTTTTAGAAACCTACGCTACGTAAGTATTTACTTGAATCATAAAAACTTCTTTGTTTTTTTTAGTAAAAACTTCATGGTTGGTTAATTTTTCTATTTAATAGGCATTATTTTGACAGTTGGGAAAGAGAACGCACGAGTGCGGGAAAGGTAAAAAAAAGCACGCGTGTGTAATAGCCCACTTCCCGAACGCTAAACGTCCCTGCAATACGCCACTTTTTGAGCAACTGTATTAAAAAGTATATAACCATTCATTCTATTATCATTGTCTACTAAAAATCTATGGGTATTTCAAGTAGGTAGGTATACAAAAACCTATTTTAGCTACACTACCTACGCGTTTATAAATTTGTATCCGTTCAGAAAACGTATGGCTGGACGGCCGGGCGGCCCAGTGTTCACAACCGTAGGTACTATTATTTTTATGCCTAGAACGATATCAAATAAGTATTAAACGCAAATAGAATGAAGATTTTTAACTAACTAGTTTGGGAGACTATTTCATACTTACATTTTAGACCCCATTTTAGTAAATACGATACGATTGATAAATTTAGCGAAAATACATCATTAAACATTTTACAGATGTTGTACGGAAACGGCCTCACTATAGGTTGGGAACACTGCGGGCGGTAGACATTTGCAAAAGCAGACTGAAATTTGTCAGTTTCACTTTTATCAAGTTCTGTTCATGCCAGTAAAAAAAAATCGACTTAAATCATAAATTTTGTATTTATATTTTTTGGTTTAAATCGACATTTATTGGTCTTAAATAAACAATTGATTTAATATTTTAATGTGTAAAGCAAAAATAGTTTTACTACAACGCCATCTAGCGGGTGTATTATAACTAAAATTGGTTAAAATATGCAAATTTGTGTTTTGAGACTAGTAATGTCATCTATCGAAAGTTTGGGAACTAAAAAAAAGTATACGCTATTTTGTATGGCTATTGTCTATCCTTTCACTTCTTCATCCATGGTTATACGAACCGCTGTTTACGGTCACTGGTTTCTGTTCCTGTTGGGAAAGGGCTGGAGCGACTTGGGGGGTACTGTCAAGATTTCTCTAGCCTCCTGTCTTGATGAGTACCAAACGATTTGTAATAGTCTTGTGTTTATAACAGTTCTGTTTAAGATAATCAATACATCGGTTTTGTGTTTGAATCTAATTATACGTAGTTTAACACAGTTAAACTTTAGTGCAAAGCTGACTGTAATTCTCATTTTAACCCAATTATTTCTTACCGACTTCTTTCCCCCAGGCGAAGTGACCGACCTCGAGGACAAGATCAAGAAGCTGCAGAAGCACCAGGCGTTCGTCCTGGAACTCACCGCGAACAAGGCCCGGCTCCAGGAGATCCGGGAGCTGGCGGCGCGGCTGCGGCCCGATGACGAGGTGGAGAAGGAGATGAGCCGCCTGGAGGACGGGTGGACGCAGTTGCAGGAGGCCGCTGATAGACGAGGTGGGTGGGAGATAATGGAGGATTAGGATAACTATAGTTAACTCTCCTTTTTTACTATACTAGTGGCCGCCCGCGACTCCGTTCGCGTGAAAGTCGGTTTCCCGTGGGAATGAGATGTTTTTCCGTGGTAAAAAGTATCCTATGTGTTATTCTGATGTATAACCAATATCACTGCAAAGTTTCATCCAAATCCATCCAGTAGTTTTTACGTGAAAGAGTAACAAACATCCATCCATCCATACATCCTCACAAACTTTCACATTTATAATATTAGTAGGATTAACTGTACATAGTTTTAACAACGTCTTGTATTGTTTGATTGTGTCTTGTATAACCCTGGAAAAGTACGAAGGTTGGTCACTCTAATTGTATCTAAGCCAATGTCAAGAATCGGTCGTTAAGCAGTTTAAACCATAAACTTGTCACACCTAGGCATAATCCGACTACAACTTAGTTTAATGATTGTTGATTTTAAGTAAATAACAGTTGTTGTAAGGTAATGAAACAGTTAAGTTTTTACTTCGTTTAACACACGATTTAAATTTCCCAGGTCGTGGTTTGGAAGAAGCGCAGGACATCCTGGAGTTCAACCAGCACCTGGAGAAGATCGAGGCCTGGATCAGAGACAAGGAGATGATGGTACGTTAAAGATGTAACTCTTACAACAAGTATCTATAAAAGATTAAACTTATAAATTTGCTGCAAATTGAGTTGATAAATCAACTGAGATTTTTATTTTAAGATAAAATTAAAATGATTGCCTGCTTTTAGAGCGTCAACTTTGAGTAAGTTTTTGTTAATACAAATACAAAATACAAAAGCTTTATTGACAATTAAACATTTCTTAATAAAATATGTTCAGTTAATTATACTCTACATAGACTTCCAGAAATCCATAAAAGACACTCTTGAGCCTGAATATTACAAAAACAGAGACGATACATATTTATATTAAACGTAGGTCGAAAGCGTTATTATGAATAAGTAAGTAGGACTAAAATGTTTTTTTTAATGTTCATCTTCTTTATCATTAAGAAACATACAACTTTCATTCCTTTATTATTTCCATTCTAATCTTCACAACACACATAGGTCCAAGCCAACGACCTGGGCCGCGACTTCGAGCACTGCACGCAACTCCTGCGCAAGCTGGACGACCTCGACACCGACATGAAGGTGGACGACCAGCGGGTGAAGACCCTCGGCGCGCTCGCTGACAAGCTGATGAGACAGGTCAGTTTGTTGTGGACTCACATTACACATAGGTCCAAGCCAACGACCTGGGCCGCGACTTCGAGCACTGCACGCAACTCCTGCGCAAGCTGGACGACCTCGACACCGACATGAAGGTGGACGACCAGCGGGTGAAGACCCTGGGCGCGCTCGCTGACAAGCTGATGAGACAGGTCAGTTTATTTTGGCCTGCTATTGTAATTAGAGAATAAGACCGTGAAGAAAGGCTGTCAAAAGATTTTGTTTTTGCAATATGTGTAAATTTTTCTTGAATGTGAACCATTATTTTCATCATCTGCGTCATGCAAAACTAAACAGCAGTTAGTTAGCAACTCATGGAACAGTCATAATTTTTTTCGCTTTATAGCAAACTGTTAAACGGTAGGTTCCGAATTCGTTTGCAATGACATTTCGAAATTGGCCCATGTTTCGTGTACGTATTACTTATAAGTATTTACTTCACTGAGGGCAGATTTTTTAATAGTAAGATAAATACTAAAGTGGGATTGGGCTGGCCACGTAACTCGCATGCACCCGGACAGATGGGCTGCTGCCGTTACTGACTGGGTGCCGAACGGACAGCGGCGACGTGGCAGACCAAGACGGAGATGGAGAGACGACCTGGATTGTTTCAAGAAGGATTGGCCGAACCAGGCAAAGAACAGAAATCTGTGGAAGATGTTGAGGGAGGCCTTTGCCCAGGAGTGGGATCGACATGGCTAGATAAAAAAAAAAAAAAAGATAAATGCTAACTGACTGATAAGAGGTATGTTTTCATTGTCACTTCATACATATGTCAAGTATTTATGATCGACGTGCAACAAAAACATACTGATTTTCTGTCGGATAGAATTTATCGGACTATTGAAAAATTTGCCCTTAGTTAAATAACTGATGTGTTTACGTGTAGCATTACCAACCATCATGTAACCCCCAGGGTCCGTCGCAGCAGGCGGCGGCGGTAGACTCTAGCCGCGCGCGCTGCATCGACAAGTGGCGCGCGCTGTCCGGAGCACTCGCCAGATATCGACACGAGTTGAGAGACGCGCTCACTGTGCATGCCTTTAACAGGTAGGGTATATTTATTAATTTATATTTATTAGCGAGTCTTACAGCTAAATTGCTAACTGTTACTAATGCTAACTGTGTTGCCGTGATTCACGCCAAAACCACAACGACACTCACGCTCTCAGACGAAAACTAGGTGATCTACATAAATGACATTATCGCCCCAAGTGAAGGGGTACTTTAGGATCGTAAATCCTTAATTATCTCATTTTGCCAGTTTTTGCAAAAATTACGGTGTCGCACCGGATATTTAATATTTGAGTTAAAAACATATGTGACAAAGCTAATAACAAGTCTCCATTATACCACTAAAAAGGTATTGTTTATCACTTTCACAGGTATCAATGGTGATGCCATTACGTTTGGTCGTATGGATGGGTACAATAAGAAGCCGAAGTTTTCAATCTTAATATCGATCGGTTTTTTAGGAAATGTGATGGATTCAACAACTTTAGAATTACCTTAAAGTGCTTAAGTTCAACACAATAAGATACATATTTATTTACGGAGACTAAAACATTACTTGATATTAAGTCTATTCATATTCTGTTTCGTATTTTCATCTGCTAACTCCGTCTTAATTATGTTACTGATTTTCCCCTATCTTTGTGGTAATCAACAATAAAATAACTTTAACTTTCTTTCTCAGAGACGTACAAGACACTCTCTCCCGTATCGCGGAGAAGTCCCAACAGTTCCGTAGCACGGAACGAGGGAAAGAGATGGAGATATCCACGGAGTTGAGACGGAGGCATGACGTCAGTTTAGCGGAAGCGGAGGCGGTGCACGATCGAGCGAAACAACTGAATAGCCTCGGAGCTGAGCTCGCTGAGAGGTAAGGTTTACTAATGTGGGTTAAAATACAAGCAGCGCCATCTACATTGATCTGGGTGTAATAAAACGTATTTTGAGTTTTGTGATATGCTTTTCGTTTTAATTTCGGTTTATTAACGAGAAGTAAAATATGGTTTAGGCAGGGTAAGCGCCAAGCCATACAAGGCTCTCCTTTCTTTTGATCTCCTTTTATCTTTCTCATAAGAATACAAAGTTATAAATTAATCAAAAGTGAATTACTGTGTCATTTTTTAACCTCGTTAACGACACTTTAATTACTTTGTCAAATACACCCTTTACACACAAAATTGAGTTCAATTCTTTATCTTCTCTAAATCATAAAAGTACCTAAATATTTGAAATTAAACTCTTTTTAACGAGTTTATTATATTATTTTTAATTAGTGGCCGCCCGCGCCTCCGTTCGCGTGAAATTCAGTTTCCCGTAGGAATGAGAAGTTTTCCCGCGGTAAAAAGTACCCTATGTCCTTTCCCAAGTTCAGTTCTTTCTTCATACCAAATTTCATCAAAATCGGTTCAGTGGTTTAGGCGTGAAAGCGTAACAGACAGACAGACAGAGTTGCTTTCGCATTTCTAATATTAGTAGGGATAGTAGGGAAGTAGGGGTTATACTACCTACATAATTTCCATGCCCGCCCTTCTCTCTAGCCACCCCGAGCGCGCGGAAGAGATCCGCACTTCTCTGTCATCACTGGACGCGGCGTGGGCGCAGCTTCAACAACTAGCGGCCGACAGGTCCCAGCTGCTGGACCAGGCCATCAGCGAACACAAACTTGATGAGGAACTCAAGGTAGTTCAATCGAATGATAAGTCAAATAAATGTTTAGTTGGGCTTAGTTTCAGTATTTGTGATAAAATGACAGGCGAAATTACGTTTAAGTTTAGAATAGTTCTTTTGTTTTTATTTTGACAAATGATGTGAATTTGTAAAGCTCGATAGTGACGTGTAACTTTTTAATTTAACAGTTTGTTTATGATCGAGTTTGCTATAAATGATTGATAAAAAAACTCGGTCGATTCACAATGTTCATCAATTCAAAATAAATATTATCTTTAATCGATTATAAATCCTATTTAGAAAGTCGATTATAAATTCCAAAGTAAACCCACAACAAATCTGCCGATAAAAAACTACTTTGATACTAGTTGCCTAAGTAACTAAACTTTGGTTTAATCATTGTTATTACACCTATTTCTTTCATCTCTTGATCACACAATTACTTCATACTAACATAAACGTTATTCCCCCAGGCTCTAGAATCCTACCTATCAGAAAGCAGCAAGCAGGAACAGGAGGAGTCGCTGCCCGGCAGCGTGGCCGCGGCCGAGGCGGCGCTGCAGGCGCATAATGAGAAGAAGGTAGGCATTATAGTGTAGAGTACACGCACAAAGGACCAAACTTGAGCCCAAATGCGGAAACAGAGCCCACTAACCTAACCTTTAGTGTAGAGATGTAATAGTAACGTAGTGTATGAATATTGGAGAAGATTTTCTCTATATTGTTTGTGTTGCTAAAAAGATGTTAATGGAAATTAATGCAATTTATTTTGCTTTTTAAGAACACGGGATTAAGTTGAGATCTTTGTTTAGGATTATTTTATGAATAAGTTAATTGTGTTGACGGTAAAATAAACTTTTGAAATACTATAGTTAAATACATGTATAAAAAGAGTTTGAAAGCATAGTAAGTGGCAGACACAGGGCGTTAAACAAAAAAACTCTATAGTCTATTATAATAATCTGCGTATTCCAGGCGGAAATCGACAACCGTCAAAAGGACGTGCAATCCCTGAAACAAGCGGCGGCGAGCATGTCCCGCGACAAGCTGACGCGACTCGAGGCGCTCTCCGCCAGCCTACACCAGCACTGGCTGCAGCGGAAACTGCTGCTTACTCAGGTAATGTGGGGATGACGAGATGGGTAGGCTGTGTGTATAATATATAAGACAGACAGGCTTAAACTATTTTACAGAATTTTACAAACATTATGTACTAGAACTTAATCAAATAATAACTAAATTTGTCTCATGTTTGTCAATGTTATTTGTAAAGTGTATGAGTATATTAAAATCGCATTACACAAACATCTTTTGTTAACATTATTTTGTTTTATTTGCAATATTTATTTATTAATATTACCTAGTTTATTGACATTTTCCAGCTTTTGATAGTCCCCTCTCCATTTCTAATAACTCCTTTATTACTGCATCCTTCTGTACCTCGTCCTATTAACTCAAAGTTCTTGCTATCTCTGTGTGACCCTATTATACGTCAAACTTATCTCAAATTTTACACTAACAAACCATATTTACCTGTAACCCTTGTTAACCTATTTTCGTTCTTTATACTTTCCACTTTAATGTCCCACTTTTTGGTGACGGCACAAATTCTTCATGACCTAGTATTTTCCAACTGATCATTAAAAAAACGTGACCGTGTTGACACTGAAACTGGACATCGGCAGCATTACCCCTGGGTAGAAGCCAAAATTGCCCAAAAGTTAAAGTTGCAGTTAACTACCTAAATATTTTTCACCATCACCCTTACATTATTTGCCTCTCAAATTAATTTAATACACAGGCGCACCAACTGCAAGTGTTCAAGGAGCAGGCGCGCCAGACCGAGGACTGGCTCGCCGGGAAGGAAGCGTTCCTTAATAATGACGACTTGGGAGACAACCTGGATGGTGAGATACTGTAGACTAACTGTTGTAAGGGGGTCTGAAAGGAGTATGTGATAAAATAACTAAGTTACCCTTAAAGATGACCGGCTTTGTATTTTATATTGTTAACTTATCTAAATTTGTAAAGCTTGCTGATGGTAGTAGAAATCATGTCAACATCCTTCTAATATTGTAAATGTGAAAATTAAATTAAAGGAAGTTAAGATCTTACCTATAAATTAAAGGAACTTAAGACTTGACGATGTTGAGATGTTCGGCAACGCAATGTTTTTCATACATAGCACCTGCGATTATCATAAACGCAGTTTAAATCTGTAGTAAGCAATATGTTTTGCGTCTGCCAATTCTGTGTGACATCTTTCGTAATATTCGAGACGAATCATAGTGTTATTAATGCAGTTTCAAACTGGATTTATTAGTAAGGTAGTAAGGCCCACTTGCAGAAAACGTTTTAACCTGGGGTTAGCTAACTCAGATTTAACTGGCGCCACCATCGATTATAATAAGAAGTAGTTACAATCGATGGTGGCGCCATTTAAACCTGAGTTATCTAACCCGAAGCTAAACCGAGGTTAAAACGTTTTCTGCAAGTGGGCCTTTGGGGGATAACTCTATCATTTATTTTTCCACATCCAAAGTTACAGTCCTACTTTCTTTCCCAACAGCGGTAGAACGTCTAATCCTAAAGCACGAGGAGTTCTCGACACTCCTAGAATCGCAGCGCGGGAAAGTAGAGGAACTGCGGAAGCTCGCCGCCGACGTCGCCGAGGACCATTACGACGAGAAATACATTCATAAGAGAGTGAAGAGCATCACTGACAGAGCTGATAGACTTAAGGTAAACAACTTAGTCGTTTTCTTTCTTCTTATTGTGACGATTTTTTTTTCTGGCTGTTGATTGCTGTTAGCCACTTGACGGCTTTCACAGCTTCCCCAAGCTATTGTGACGACCTCTGTGGTGCAGCGGTATATATACCGGACTGCTAAGCGGATGGTTCCGGGTTCGATCCCCGGGTCGGGCCAATTTCGTAAAAATGGTTTTAGGTACGTTATTGGCTCGTGTCTGGGTGTAACTAGGTTCTCCCCTGATCCATTATGTGGTACCTATACCACAAGTGATTACTGCAACTTACCTAGGGTCACATCATTGGTTTGTCAATCTGGAGATTTATTATTTATTATATCTTTCTTCTTATTGTGTGAGGAATATTGCCTTTGGTACATTTTTACATCTGGTATCAGAGTTTTTGGATACCGCCTTTACAGGCCTCTGAAGTGATTACTGTAGAGCAGTGAATATAGCATTCTGAGTATTTTTCAAGCCCAAAGGCACCTTGAACAGGACGAGTACGAAGTCATATCATTTCGTTGTTTACCGTGGTTTTTTCCGTTTTTGCAACATTTTTATTGCTGCTTCACTCCTTTTAGTTGTACCATCTTGTTATATAGCTTATAACCTTCCTCAATAAAACGACTACTCCGCACAAATACCTTTAATCAATTCCAACCACTACTCCCTAAGATTATCGCGTACAAACATACTAACCCACTCCTCAACTCCATATCACTATACATGACACTAACTTCTATTCCTTCACTGCAGGAGGCGTGTATAAGTCGAGGAGACAAGCTGCAGCAGTCGCGGAAGATGCAGCAGTTCCTGGCGGAGCTGGCGCGCGAGCGGCGCTGGATCGACCTCAAGATGACCTTCGCGGCTGACACTAATTACACGTATGTATACACGTATAGGAAAAGTAGTTTTTACTCGTTCCGGGATTTTGCGCGGTAATTTTAAAGCAAAAAGGTAACGTACCTCTTTACCCGGCGTAAGAGTAAAAACAATGCGCGTTAGTTTAAAACAAGTAGGAAAAGTAGGTGGACAGAATCAAAAGTTTTCAACATTTGTACACCCTAAGAATGAATGTATTTGTCGTGACAAGAGCGCAAAAGAAGAACCCCTTGCCATAAGTTGCTAACTAATTGATGTTCAGTTTTTTTGAACTTTTAATTCTGTTTAAAAATTAGCCTATCTTCACCCTAGGATACTGAACTATGTCTATTCCCACATTTATTTAAATCCGTCCAACCGTTTCGACATGAAAACGGAATATACATACCAGGGACCGAAAACCGGTTAAATTAGGCCTACCTTTTATTTCGGTATGACGTCATACCGTTTTATTTCAGTATTTTATTTTTTTAATACACTTAAATATGCATACCTTTAAAATACGGTATGACGTCATACCTTTTCATTTCGGTACCGTATTTTTAAGAATATAATAAAAAACCTTCACCATAACATTTCGGTATACTTCTAATATTATGGTATAACCTTTACATAAATAAAAGTATCACTTTATTTCAAGAATGTGTGGGTCTGCTGTCGGAAAATCGACTTTATTTGTATCGAGCGAGCGTATTACGATACCGAAAAAATCATATGGGTTATACCTTTAATACTCAACCTGTATGAATTTTAAAGGTATAATTATGCCATACCTTTATAAGATAGCGGTAGCGATTCTGAAAACCTTAAAACAACCGGTAGAGTTTTGGTTCAAGGATTGCGTAACCGGTATAAAATTAAGGTACCGCTTTTTTATACAGGTTGAAATTCCGGTAAACCTTAACCGTTTTCAGTCCCTGATACATACAGACATACACATTTCTCATTCACAATATCAGGACGACAGCCCAGCACCATACATTAACGTCTTTGAATATTTCCTCTATTATTATACCTTGTTCCAGCGAGCTAACAAACCTGCAGAGTAAGATCCAGCGCCACACGGCGTTCGAGGCGGAACTGTCCGCTAACAAGGGACGGATTGATGCTGTCGCCACGCAGGGGGAACAGCTTATAGGTCAGATATATGTAGTACTAGCTTCGCAATGGTGTAATTTTGGCCGACCTGCTCACGAAACATTGAATTTTGGCAATTATAAAGGATCTTTTTTGAAATGTTCTATATTTACAAACTTAAATGAATAAATTCCCTAACAGATGGCGAAAACCGCATTAAAACATGTTACGTAGTTTAAGAGAAAGATAGGGGTCAAACATACAAACAGACAGAATTAGCGACTTGGATTTATACTATGTAATAATGATGCTAATGATGATACTATGTGATGATTATGGATTAATAATGTATATTGGAAAATTATGTCCTATAACTTTGTCATGATCATGATAAACATGATTATCTTGTTAGATGCAGTCGTTTAGTAGTCATAGATTTCGGTGATTTATCTTTCATTGTATAGTTTAGCGGCCTGTATCACCTGTGTGGTTTTTTCAAAGTAGCGTTTGTCCTTAACCATGAAAACGTAGTATTAATATGATTAGATTAAAATTGGTTGTTGTTTCAGAGTCGAAGCACTACGCGGCGGCTGAGATCGCTCTGCACGTTGAAGAGTTAGAGAATGAATGGCATGAGCTACAGGTATGAACGTATTATAACTTTAGTTCAGTTGTTATTATTTTTCACTTGTTATGAAGATGCTTCGGAAGGCACGTTAAGCCGTTGGTCCCGGGTACTTTTCCACCTCGTACTCGTCAAGCCAAGTCAGGTGCCTAGTAGACAGGCGGCTTGAAAAATACTGACAGTGGGGTGGCCACTACCCTACGGGAACTGACACTCGATGAATATGTGCTGCAAAGTGCATACTCATCACACGAAGAAGAAGAAGAAGAAGAAGACTTGTTATGAAAAATAATGAATGTTACGGACTCGTAAATAAAGATTTTATAGATAACTACGACTCCGTTTGCGTGGAAGTTGGTTTCCCGTGGGAATGAGAAGTTTTCCCGCGGTAAAAAGTACCCTATGTCCTTTCCCAAGTTTAGTTCTTTCTTCATACCAAATTTCATCAAAATCGGTTCAGTGGTTTAGGCGTGAAAGCGTAACAGACACACACAGAAAGAGTTACTTTCGCATTTATAATATTACTAGTGGCCGCCCGCGACTCCGTTCGCGTGGAAGTCGGTTTCCCGTGGGAATGAGAAGTTTTCCCGTGGTAAAAAGTACCCTATGTCGTTTCCCAAGTTCAGTTCTTTCTTCATACCAAATTTCATCAAAATCGGTTCAGTGGTTTATACGTGAAAGCGTAACAGACAGACAGACAGACAGACAGACAGACAGACAGACAGACAGAGTTACTTTCGCATTTATAATATTAGTAGGGATATAGTAGAGATTTCAACTTGTACTTTGTAGTTTGTAACCGACTACATTTTTCGTTGTATTATGCTTCTAAGGGTACTTACAGCTTTCCGGCCTGTGGTTTCACTCACAGCTAAATAGCTTTTCAAATTAGGTACTTTGCGGCAGTAAAAAATAGTCAATAGCCTTCCTCAATAAATGGACTAATTAAACAAACATTTATTTTAACTAGTGGCCGCCCGCGACTCTGTTCGTTTCCGACTTCCGGTTTCCCGTGGGAATTAGAAATATTCCCGCCGTAAAAAGTACCCTATGTGTTATCCTGATGTATAACCTATATTACTGCAAAGATTCATCCAAATCCATCCAGTAGTTTTTACGTGAAAGAGTAACAAACATCCATCCATACAAACATACATCCATACATCCACACATCCACACATACTCACAAACTTTCACGTAGTAGGAAGTATATTTATACACATCGTTTGCCTGGTACAGTCAGCAGCGGAGACCCGGCGCGTGCGCCTACAACAAGCCTACCAGGCGCGCGTGTTCCTCCGCACAGCCGACGAGCTGTCGTCGTGGCTGCAGGACCTGGAGACCAGCCTGCTGAGCGACGACCACGGTGAGTGCTGGGGGAGTTAGGTACAGAGGGGTGATGAGCAGCCCTTCTACCGCGTAACTAGCGTCGATTTGAACTCGACGTCGACAACTGTTTTCATTGGCTAAAGACCCGCCATTGTTAACAATTTAGCCTATGAAAACAGTTGTCGACGTCGAGTTCAAATCGACGCTAGTTACGCGGTAGGGGGGCTGATGGATATGTCCCAATCAGTTAGGTTAGGTTATGTAATATGTAATAGTAATAAGGTTATACAGAGAGGTAATGAGCTGATGGGTATCTGGTCCCAATCAGTTAGGTTAGTTCAGACGGCTGCAGGACTTAGACTAGTCTGCTGAGCGACGACCACGGTGAGTGCTTTAATAGTAATACCACACAATAGACTAGGGGAGAGCCTAGTTACACCCAGACACGAGACAATATCGAAAAACCATTTTTACGAAATTGGCCCGACCGGGAATTGAACCCGGAACCATCCGCTTAGCAGTCCGGTATATATACCGCTGCACCACAGAGGTCGTCTTTAGGATTTAGGTACAGAGAGGTAATGAGCTGGTGGATATCCGGTCCCAATCAGCTAGGTCAGAATGTATAGATGGCTGCAGGACCTGGAGACCAGCCTGCTGAGCGACGACCACGGTGAGTGCTGGGGGAGATAGGTACAGAGAGGTGATGAGCTGCTGGATATTGACGACATCTGTAGTGCAGCGGTATGTTTACCGGACTGCTAAGCGGATGGTTCCGAGTTCCGAACCTTTCCGAACCTTTCAACCCCAGCGGTTGACAGTTCTTCAACATATGTAGCCGGCCCACTGAAACTTCGGCTTTCTAATCCGATGAAATGAGTCGATTACTTACGCTGTCACTATTATACAATATAATTTCATACCACCTTCTAATTACCTTGTATGTTTTGTCCAGGCAAGGACCTATCATCCGTGCAGGCTTTGTTGAAACGACATGCGCGACTCGAGCAGCAAGGTAAATATATTTCCAGAAAAATGCTTTTAAAATGTCAACTTTGGTTAGTTTAATTTTGGTTTAACATAACTTGATAGGAGTTTTATACAATTATGTATGTCTAAATTAGTACGTAACAATAAAAATGAATTTTCATATTATATGTATTCAAAATGCAGTGCTATTGCAATTTTTTGCGGTTACCATACAGACTACAACCATATTTTCTTACTTCACTTTTATTCTGATCAATCTTGATAATATTACTTTGCGTTAACGCAATACTTCCCCACTAAATATACCGTTTTTCATAAAATTTCTTCAGTTTTAAATTTTGAGTTTTTTTAACCTCTTTTCTAACAATATTCATCTCTTTCTCTCTCTCTACATCAGTGGCTAGTAAAAGCGAGGCGGTGAGTCAGCTATCGGACACGGCGCGCGAGTTGGCCGCCACCGACCACTTCATGGCCGACGAGATACTCGAGAAGGCTGAGAATGTCGCCACCAGGTTAGTGTTATGTAGCTGACAGTAGGATGGTTTTATTATGTATACTTACACATTGATTAAATAGTTTGTTTGTGAAATTGATAAAAAATATAAAAAATATATTTTGAATCAAATGAGTTCGTTGAAATTGTAGAATCGCTGTGTCGCTGTATATAATGTGCAAAAGCAAGTTTATAAAATTGTTACTCAAAACTTGGTCTCTATACTCATTTTGTGACCAAGCATGACTTCGTTTTCATAGGAAATTCACCACAGAACAGCACCTCTGTCTGCTATTAGATATCTATGTAAACTCATACAAAAAATGTGAAGTCTGAGTTGATATCTTCGAAGTAATCTCCGTAACCACTGAACAGATTTCAAAACACTTTCACCTATCTTAACCTACATCATCACCCAATATGCCCTACTTCCACGTACTATTCCCCTCCCTACAAACTCTTGAACTCTTGGATCTGAACCCCCTATTTCCTGGTAGATACTGTTATGATTGTAATGAAACACGACCAGTGCTAGACAACAACTGCCCTGTATTCAGTACCCTCCTAATATTATAATACTACCCACAACAGATACCGTCAGCTGCAGGAGCCGATGCAGATCCGGCGCGACAACCTGGAGGACGCGGCGCTCGTGCAGCGCTGGACCCGCGACCTGGCCGACGAGACCTCCTGGTGAGTGGCACTTTAGCACCCCCCCGGTAGGGTGGCGGGGGCGGGACTCCCACAGCAACTGGCCCCGATGCCGAAAACACTCTCTAAAACAAAATTAAAA
Organism: Emmelina monodactyla; assembly: GCA_916618145.1. Lineage (NCBI taxonomy): Eukaryota > Metazoa > Arthropoda > Insecta > Lepidoptera > Pterophoridae > Emmelina > Emmelina monodactyla. The sequence goes on along the minus strand of OU745296.1, from coordinate 263,107 downwards.
ATATTGCTGCCACTTTCCCATGCTTTGTATTAGAAAAAGACAGGTCTCACTAAATTTAGCCCACATCATTGTAAAATTGAACGAAATGCGCTGAGGACGAGCCTAAAATTGCCTTCGCTGTGTCATAATGCACGTGCATTTTAGTTTGACAGGACTAAAATGATTACCTGCCTCTGTCTTATACTATTGATGAGTAAGTGACGGCGATAGTTTTAATTTAGTTTAGCGAGTGTAGTCAGAATTGGGGCCACTGACACGTCGCCCAGGGGACTACCCACTAAAACCCCGCGGCGCTCCGTTTGAGCCTTTGTGGTGGAGTCGTGGGCCGGCCGTCGGCCCTAACACCACAAAGTTCCTGGTAAGAACACTGGGATATCACTCTAGTCTTGTTCTGTATGACACTTACTGTCAAAGGAGAATGGGCAAAAATGTATGAAACCTGGGAGCACCCTCCAATAGCATTGAGATATATGTCGTTGGATAGGTCTTTTTTATTGGAACAACTATTGCTATGACAGCTTTGTTGTAACAACTGTCCGTTTTGAGTTATAAGAAAGACATTTTATAACCTATGAAAAATAAACTGTTTTCAAGTATAGGTTTAATATCTTAGATATCTATGTACTTTTCAGGTACAAAGATAAGGGTAAAGGTAATTAATATTTTTGGAGAGAAAAATAGCAAGAACCCACAACAACATTATTAAATTATTTTTTATTTTAAATGTACTAAGCATTACATCTAGCAGGGTGTATGATAAATAAATAAATCTCCAGACTAACACACCAATTGTATGGCCCTCAAGTAAGCACAGAAAGCGCTTGTGTTATAGGTACCACACAACTGTTAATATAACTAACTTAAAGATACATACATAAAACATAACTTAAGAACTTCGTTTGGGTGCCATAAAAATATAGCCTGTTTCCCCTTTGATTTGGGTTTTAGAGTAAAAACACTCTTAAAGATGGTTATAATAAATACAACACACTCAACTCAAATAATGCATGTTGTTGTGTATATGCAGCAACCTCTGGTCGTTCTCTTGGGAGATTATCTGACAAAACGTGTTGTTAATATGTTCCGCGATAGAGATTTTCCATAGCGGATCAAGATGCAAAATAAAAGTTCTGTGTGATATCCGAATTCAATAAACAGAGAACAGAGGACCAATAAAAGTTTTTTTGAGGTGGGTGGGCTGCCCGTGCCTACCAGTACGCGTACGCGCGTTCGTTTCTAGTGTCTAATGGAGTTAAAAAGCACATAGATATAAATATATTAAACATAAATAAACTTGAAAAGTAGTATTTTTAATATTTTTATTTTGTCTCATAACTCAAAACGGACAGTTGTGACAACAAAGCTGCTATAGCAATAGTTGTTCCTATTGAAGAGACCTATTCAACGACATATATCTTATTGCTATTGGAGGGTGGTCCCAATTTGCCCATTGTCCTTTCATGTCTGTATGTATAGTCTAGTTGTGGTTTTGTGTTTGAGAACAGAGTGCTTTTCTTAGTGAGAGTTTCTTTTCATTGATTTTTTTCTTTAGTTCCATCGATTGATAATTCTCAATAAATCGTTTTTAGAATTTTCGTCGTTGAAAAGTTAATGAGCATTTTGATGATTACTACTACTCATATTTCAAATACTATTTGTAAAATTCATGAGAGATTTTGTATTCCGTATTTTTTTAATATAAAACAAAGGACAACGATCTCTGTTTCCATTAGTTTAAAACACTCTCTTCTCTAATAACTTCTCATTCTCATCTCAGTAATATAAATCTCTATAACCACGTACCCTCATCCTTCCACCACAGGATCGAGGAGAAGATGGCGATCCTGCAGCAGGACGAGTGCAGCTTCGCGTCGCTGCAGGAGGCGCAGGCCGCGCTCAAGAAGCAGCTCGCCGCCGAGGCCGAGATCATGGCCAGGTACCAACTAAATAAGATAATTGTTTCAGACATCGACTACATTTTTTCCCATCTTAAAGGTCGGCAACACTCCCCCAACACCCACAGTGTTGTGGGTAGTCATGGGCGGCGGTGATCACTTACCATCAGGTGACCCGCATGCTCGTTTGCTCCCTGTTTATATATAAAAAGAAAGACTAGGACCTAGACTCTAGGTGGATGACTGGTTAGCATTAGTGTTCTGAATTCAGTTTGTAATGTTTGACAAATAGAAATTGGTTATTAAAAATCAAACTTGGAGAGTTCATTGAAAATATCTATAAATAATATTAATCAGTCTGAGGCATATTTTTTATTGATTGAGTAATCAAATTTAGTCTTGATCAATAAACCTTACACAGGTATTGGTAAAAACAAAATTGTAACTTATTAAAATAAAGACATTTGAAATCATACTGTTTCTTTTGTAGTTCAGTTGGATAGTTTTAAAGTTTTATCCTTTTTATCGGTTTATCGATATTGGCTCGTGTCTGGGTGTAACTAGGTACTTGCCTATTCCATTGTGTGGTGCTTAATGCAACTTACTTTAGGGCCACATAATTGGTGTGTCAGTCTGGAGATTTATTTATTATTTTTTTATAATAAACATCACCATCCATCTCTCTCCACCCAGAGAGCCAGCCATGCAGGCGCTCGTCCAACGCGCCTCGGTCCTGTCCCGCCGCGGCCCGTACCTCGCCGCCGCCGTGGAGAGGGCCGCGAGGGACGCCGCGGCGCAGATGACTAGTCTCACGGACGCCCAGCATCAGAGGACGGAGGCGCTGACACATACGTGCGAGGTTATGCAGGTAGGTGGTAACTAGGCACACCTGCGAGGTTATGCAGGTAGGTGGTAACTAGGCACACCTGCGAGGTTATGCAGGTGAGGTTATAATTGATTTACAGGTTGAGATTTTTACTTTTAGTTTTGCATTTAAAATGCTAAATTATTAATTTTGAAGATATAGATACTGGAAAAAGGAATGCGGGTGTCCGAGCATTACGCGGCTGGGAATCCAACCCAGGCCTTTGGATAACCGGTCCAATGGTCCAATGGTCAGTGGTCAGAGCATTGGACCGGTTATCCAAAATTATTGATTTACAGGTGTTCCTTCTTTTTTATGTTTTTTGAACTGTCGTTTGCTGTTGGCTACTTGACGGCCTTTACAGCTTCACCGGGCTTAAGGCTTTACTTCGTCGTCCTTATAAGTATATTTATAATTTTGTCCACTTGTTGATATAGTGTAAAGTGAATTAGGCTTTGATTATCAATTTTGAATGTTAAGTCAATTAAGTAAGATTGCAATAGAAGTAACTAGTCTGACGGTAGCCCAACACTAACGGACCGCGGCGCTGACGCACACCTGCGAGGTCATGCAGGTGAGGTTACCTGAACTGAAAGGTTTACTTCGTCGTCAATATAGGTGTATTTAGGATTTTGTCAACTTGTTGATATAGTGTAAAGTTGATAAGCTACCAAAGATTACTTTTACTTTCTAAGCTATGTAATGGATTTTAAAGCGTGCGTTACAAATTAGGTTTGATTACCAATTTAGAATGTTAAGTCTATTAAGTAAGTTTGCATTAGAAATAACTAGTCTCACGGACGCCCAGCACCAGACGACACGTGCGAGGTTATGCAGGTGAGGAACGACTCTGCAGATTTTACTTCGTTGTTCATGTTCCTTTGTGTTTTGATCTTCTTGTTGAAGTAACTTCTTGTGTAACGTGGATAAGCTACCATAGACATATTTCTTAACTTTGAAACGGATTTTAGAGCGTGCAAAGATGAGGTAGAAGTAAAATAATTTGTAAAAAAGTTATTAATCAAATGCTATCCTTAATCAAATTCAAAACACTTATAAGTCTGAAACGCAAATTTCTTGATACTTACTCTTAAACTGATGAACTGATTTCGCATACATATCTGAAGTTTCTTAAGTTTCAATCAGTGATGACTTACGCCAGCTCCCAATATCGAATATTCGATCTAAGAGTAGACGCAACTTGTAAACGATTAATAGATGATCTTTCAATCGATCGTCTACCAGCGGTCAGTCCCAATAACAACAATCTGGCGACGGTTTCAGTGGTTCAAAACTTATATACCTATAGATCTCACACATCGTTTACGATCCGTGGATCGTTTATTGGAACAGTATTGAGAAAATTTAGACCGGTTTGTTTATTTTTGATGCGTAAAAATAGATTAAGATCGTATCTCTATTGGGACCGGGCGTAATTCTATTACCCCTTAATCCCCGACTTCGAAGATTCTTAAGCTCCTGACGACTATATCTTCAACCCCCTAACATCTACCTCCTTCTGCAGCTCCTATCAGAGATCCAGGAAGCCGAGTGGTATCTCTCCGAGCGGCGCGCGCGCCTCTCCACCACGGACGTGGGCCGCGACGAGGAGTCCGTGCTGACGCTCATGAAGCGGCTGGACGCGCACCAGCGGGAGCTGGCCGCCTTCCAGCATATCTACAGCAAGCTGGATAAACCACATGCTGCTATCCTCGTAAGTTACTTTTTTATGGTAGGTATAGGTAGCAAACGAGCCTGCGGGTCACCTGATGGCAAGTGATCACCGCCGCCCATGACTCCCCGCAACACTGTGGGTGTTGGGGGTGTGTTGCTGACCTTTGAGAAAATTGGGCACCGGATACCGCACTCACCGAACGAAGCGCAGGAACATCGTCCCTACTTCACGATGGTTTTCTGTGCGACGGTGGTATTTCACCGGTCGAGTCAGCCCAGCAATCGCTGCAGACAGAGCCTACAGCTATAAAGAAACTTATACAGTAGGTAACGCTCCTGCACGGATGAAGAAATGGTTCAAATTGCTTTGTCAAATTACCTCTTAATTGTGAAAAGAATGACGACCTCTGTGGTGCAGCGGAGATATACTGGAGTGCTAAGCGGATGGTTCCGGGTTCGATCCCCGGGTCGGGCCGATTTTGTAAAATGTTTTTTTCGATATTGGCTCGTGTCTGGGTGTAACTAGGTTCTCCCCTAGTCTGTGTGGTACCTATAACACAAGTGCTTACCGCAACTTACTTTAGGGCCACATAATTGGTGTCTTAGTCTGGAGATTTATTATTATTATTATAAATTCAATGTAGTAAAGTTCATTTTTGCTTATCAGGAGCGCGGCGGTCCTGAAGCCGAACAAATCAAACAACGTCTGGAACAGTTGAAGACGAACTACGAAGAACTACAGCTGCTGTCGGCCAAACGAGAACAGAGGTTGCAGCAAAGTTTGAAGTACTTCAAGTAAGTAATGAGAAGTTAAATGTTATGTGTGTTTTATTGGTTTTTAAGTAAGCGAACGTAATTTGGTTAAATAGCCGACGTTGCTTCAAGAAGTTTTCTGTATGGTGTTGGGAGAGAATTTGTGACGTGCGTGTGGCACGCCATTAGTTTTTGAAGTGTCAATTCGTACGAACATAGCGTTTTTCGTTGTCGTTTTCGTCTCACATATTGGCTAGGCTATATGGACCCAGTAGCTTTCCAAACGTACAAAATCGGTACTCCGGGGGGTTTCATTATGGTATCATGGCCCAAGTAAAAAAATGGGTAAACAAATATTTTAAATCCAATGCTTGGTGATACATTTTCTTTATCTTGACATCATTATCACTGTCAATGAAATAATTTTGACAAAAGCATTAGATATCACCGATGCTTGTAAAAATGCTACCTTTTAAATTCTTCGTCACTCCGTGTTGATATCTGAATATGTCAAAAATGAAAAAGCTATTAGTTGTAATGATAACAGATCGTAATAACCATATTTTATACACTTAATTGTGTTTATGTACCACTGTTTTATATCCCTTTTCGTGCCAACTTACATGTAATTTTCCACGGACAAGCCATCTAGCAACTGTAGCAACCACATGCCAAACTACTAATAACGATGCATGACTCGTATCCCTACCGCGGTTGTCCTACGATTCCTGTTAGTCCTACTACCCGTCAAAAACCATGACTCGTGTCCCTACCGCGTGGTAGGTCTACCAGGCATGGTCTAAAAGTACGACTCGTAGCCCTACCGGGTTACTTGTTTAAATTCGTATTAACAAAGTTTAGTAAGAGTTTAATTGAACATTATTATACAGATTCGCGCAAGAGTGCACGGAGACGTGTCAGTGGATGAGCGAGCAGGTGTCCACGGCCGCGTCGGAGGAGTACGGGGTGGACGCCGAGCACGTGGACGCGCTGCAGAACGCCTTCAGGGTGTTCGCCGACCATCTGTACGGTGAGTGGGGGGGGAGGGAGTTGTATACAACACAAGAGTCACGGAGACGTGGCAGTGGATGAGCGAGCAGGTGTCCACGGCCGCGTCGGAGGAGTACGGGGTGGACGCCGAGCACGTGGACGCGCTGCAGAACGCCTTCAGGGTGTTCGCCGACCATCTGTACGGTGAGTGGGGGGGGGAGGGAGTTGTATACAACACAAGAGTCACGGAGACGTGGCAGTGGATGAGCGAGCAGGTGTCCACGGCCGCGTCGGAGGAGTACGGGGTGGACGCCGAGCACGTGGACGCGCTGCAGAACGCCTTCAGGGTGTTCGCCGACCATCTGTACGGTGAGTGGGGGGGGAGGGAGTTGTATACAACACAAGAGTCACGGAGACGTGGCAGTGGATGAGCGAGCAGGTGTCCACGGCCGCGTCGGAGGAGTACGGGGTGGACGCCGAGCACGTGGACGCGCTGCAGAACGCCTTCAGGGTGTTCGCCGACCATCTGTACGGTGAGTGGGGGGGGAGGGAGTTGTATACAACACAAGAGTCACGGAGACGTGGCAGTGGATGAGCGAGCAGGTGTCCACGGCCGCGTCGGAGGAGTACGGGGTGGACGCCGAGCACGTGGACGCGCTGCAGAACGCCTTCAGGGTGTTCGCCGACCATCTGTACGGTGAGTGGGGGGGGGAGGGAGTTGTATACAACACAAGAGTCACGGAGACGTGGCAGTGGATGAGCGAGCAGGTGTCCACGGCCGCGTCGGAGGAGTACGGGGTGGACGCCGAGCACGTGGACGCGCTGCAGAACGCCTTCAGGGTGTTCGCCGACCATCTGTACGGTGAGTGGGGGGGGGAGGGAGTTGTATACAACACAAGAGTCACGGAGACGTGGCAGTGGATGAGCGAGCAGGTGTCCACGGCCGCGTCGGAGGAGTACGGGGTGGACGCCGAGCACGTGGACGCGCTGCAGAACGCCTTCAGGGTGTTCGCCGACCATCTGTACGGTGAGTGGGGGGGGAGGGAGTTGTATACAACACAAGAGTCACGGAGACGTGGCAGTGGATGAGCGAGCAGGTGTCCACGGCCGCGTCGGAGGAGTACGGGGTGGACGCCGAGCACGTGGACGCGCTGCAGAACGCCTTCAGGGTGTTCGCCGACCATCTGTACGGTGAGTGGGGGGGGAGGGAGTTGTATACAACACAAGAGTCACGGAGACGTGGCAGTGGATGAGCGAGCAGGTGTCCACGGCCGCGTCGGAGGAGTACGGGGTGGACGCCGAGCACGTGGACGCGCTGCAGAACGCCTTCAGGGTGTTCGCCGACCATCTGTACGGTGAGTGGGGGGGGGAGGGAGTTGTATACAACACAAGAGTCACGGAGACGTGGCAGTGGATGAGCGAGCAGGTGTCCACGGCCGCGTCGGAGGAGTACGGGGTGGACGCCGAGCACGTGGACGCGCTGCAGAACGCCTTCAGGGTGTTCGCCGACCATCTGTACGGTGAGTGGGGGGGGAGGGAGTTGTATACAACACAAGAGTCACGGAGACGTGGCAGTGGATGAGCGAGCAGGTGTCCACGGCCGCGTCGGAGGAGTACGGGGTGGACGCCGAGCACGTGGACGCGCTGCAGAACGCCTTCAGGGTGTTCGCCGACCATCTGTACGGTGAGTGGGGGGGGGAGGGAGTTGTATACAACACAAGAGTCACGGAGACGTGGCAGTGGATGAGCGAGCAGGTGTCCACGGCCGCGTCGGAGGAGTACGGGGTGGACGCCGAGCACGTGGACGCGCTGCAGAACGCCTTCAGGGTGTTCGCCGACCATCTGTACGGTGAGTGGGGGGGGGAGGGAGTTGTATACAACACAAGAGTCACGGAGACGTGGCAGTGGATGAGCGAGCAGGTGTCCACGGCCGCGTCGGAGGAGTACGGGGTGGACGCCGAGCACGTGGACGCGCTGCAGAACGCCTTCAGGGTGTTCGCCGACCATCTGTACGGTGAGTGGGGGGGGGAGGGAGTTGTATACAACACAAGAGTCACGGAGACGTGGCAGTGGATGAGCGAGCAGGTGTCCACGGCCGCGTCGGAGGAGTACGGGGTGGACGCCGAGCACGTGGACGCGCTGCAGAACGCCTTCAGGGTGTTCGCCGACCATCTGTACGGTGAGTGGGGGGGGGAGGGAGTTGTATACAACACAAGAGTCACGGAGACGTGGCAGTGGATGAGCGAGCAGGTGTCCACGGCCGCGTCGGAGGAGTACGGGGTGGACGCCGAGCACGTGGACGCGCTGCAGAACGCCTTCAGGGTGTTCGCCGACCATCTGTACGGTGAGTGGGGGGGGGAGGGAGTTGTATACAACACAAGAGTCACGGAGACGTGGCAGTGGATGAGCGAGCAGGTGTCCACGGCCGCGTCGGAGGAGTACGGGGTGGACGCCGAGCACGTGGACGCGCTGCAGAACGCCTTCAGGGTGTTCGCCGACCATCTGTACGGTGAGTGGGGGGGGAGGGAGTTGTATACAACACAAGAGTCACGGAGACGTGGCAGTGGATGAGCGAGCAGGTGTCCACGGCCGCGTCGGAGGAGTACGGGGTGGACGCCGAGCACGTGGACGCGCTGCAGAACGCCTTCAGGGTGTTCGCCGACCATCTGTACGGTGAGTGGGGGGGGAGGGAGTTGTATACAACACAAGAGTCACGGAGACGTGGCAGTGGATGAGCGAGCAGGTGTCCACGGCCGCGTCGGAGGAGTACGGGGTGGACGCCGAGCACGTGGACGCGCTGCAGAACGCCTTCAGGGTGTTCGCCGACCATCTGTACGGTGAGTGGGGGGGGAGGGAGTTGTATACAACACAAGAGTCACGGAGACGTGGCAGTGGATGAGCGAGCAGGTGTCCACGGCCGCGTCGGAGGAGTACGGGGTGGACGCCGAGCACGTGGACGCGCTGCAGAACGCCTTCAGGGTGTTCGCCGACCATCTGTACGGTGAGTGGGGGAGGGGGAGGGAGGGAGGGAGTGAGTGAGTGAGTGAGTGAGTGAGTGAGTGAGTGAGTGAGTGAGTGAGTGAGTGAGTGAGTGAGAGAGAGAGAGAGAGAGAGAGAGAGAGAGTGTGTATGAGTGAGTGTGTGAGTGTGTGAGTGAGTGAGTGAGTGAGGGAGTGAGTGTTTGTATGTGAGTGAGTGAGTGAGTGAGTGAGTGAGTGATTGAGTGAGTGAGTGAGTGATTGAGTGAGTGAGTGAGTGAGTGTGTGTGTGTGAGTGTGTGAGTGAGTGGGTGAGTGAGTGAGTGTGTGTGTGTGTGTGAGTGAGTGAGTGAGTGTGTGTGTGTGAGTGAGTGAGTGAGTGAGTAAGTGATTGAGTGAGTGGGTGAGTGAGTGAGTGAGTGAGTGAGTGAGTGAGTGGGTGGGTGAGTGAGTGACTGAGTGAGTTATATATGTCGCGGAATCCGTTATCTCTGGGTTCGATCATGGCGGGAACTCCGAAATAAAACGTGGAACTTGATGTAGGGGAGTGTATTAATCACAACGTTTAGCAACTTTACAATAATCATCAAGAATAGTCAGGATGACAATGGATAGAAGCAGCGCGGAGAATTCGGCGTGTGACTGTCACTGATTTATTCACTACACGTCTACACTACCCCACGGACCAAATCCGAATGATGTCCATTCAACAAGAAAGATGGGCTAACTAGACACAATGGCAAACGATAGAAACTCATTCAGTCGTTCACTCATAAAGCCTCGCACCGACTACACCCAAGTTAGACAACTCGACGCAACCAATATCACATTTTAACGCTGACATTTACATTGACTATACAAAACATAGACAAGGTAGTTTGTAAAGTAGTTCTTCAACTGGCCAAGTCCATCGAATCTGTGTTCTCTCAAACCTATACAGGGTGATTGGTAATGCGATACATTCCTTCTAAGACGTTAAAGTAGAGCTTATTTGCAGTCAATTAAGTCATATCATACCATGTCCGAAAATTGATCATTTCTGAGAAATGCAACATTTAATATTTTTTATAAAACACCCCATTTTCGAAGTTCAAATGAATCCTTTTAGTGAAAAATTCCAAATTAAGTTTAATGTTTTGTTGTTTTATGGTAGCTTGATAACTAAAATGATATTATAAATTAAAATTTGCTAAAAAAATCGTCCTTATTTTAGGAAAAGTCTAGAAACCAAGAACAACTTTTTAAAAAAGTTAAGTCTTATGGCAATAAAAAGCGATTTTCAAAAAAGAAATCCAAATAATGTTGCGTACAAATTACATAAAAAACTTCTTGTAATGACAGCCTTTCCACACTTGTATTGAAATATACTATTCTCCACTATCCAGCGAGTGAGAGTCGCATAGAAGCCGTGTGTGAGGCGGGCGCTGCTCTCATAGAAGAAAACGCGCCGGAATCGCAGCGTGTGAAACAGCGCGTCGACGACATACGCGGCCTGTGGGAGGACCTTAAGGAACTGACTCAGGCCAGGCAGGAGGTATGTTGTAGTCATTTACGTCTTAGAATTAAAAAATTAAGAGAAAAAGTTTAAAGAAACAAAATACAAAATATATTTACTATGTAAATTATTAATACATTTTTTTATTAAAAACATTTTACAGGAATTCTTCTTTGAATCTACATTTTCTAAATAAAAAATTATAATGATGGTTAAAAAATCTATCATGTTGCTAAGAACGCGTCAAAGGACATACAGACAAACAGATACTAGTTACGTGTTAAACTTGGTCAGTAATTGCAAGCATTACTGAATCGATTTCTTTACCAGAAAGTTATTTTACCAGAGCTTTGAATTTTGGCCGACTTGCTAACGAAACATTGAATTTTGGCTAACTTAAAAAACTTTTTCCGATTGATCTTTAATATAAAATGAATAAATACCCTAAAAGTTGGCGAAAACAAAATAAAAATCTGTTGTGTTTTTTAAGAGAATATAGTGGACAAACATACAAACAGACACAATTAGCGACTGGGATTTATACTATGTAACTAGCAACCAGCCTACGCTTCGCAATGGTGTAATTTTGGCCGACTCCCTTACGAAACGATGAATTTTGTCTACCTTAAAAATACTTTTTCTAAATGTTCTTTATTTACAAATTTAATTTAAAAAATTATCTAAATGATGGTTAAAACCGAATTCAAATCCATACTCTGGTTTAGGGGGAGATAGCAGACAAACATACAAACAGACCCAATTATCGACTTGGATTTATACTTCTTCTTCTTATGCCCACTGCAGGGCATATGCCTCTCTAATAACTCTCCACTCGGTCCTATCACCGACTTTTCTTGTCCACGCTGTCCCGGCGCGTGATCGTATGTCATCGGACCATCTGACTGGTGGTCTTCCTGCGTTTCTACTTCCCACTCTAGGTATTTATACCATGTAATGATTTCCAGGCGCTAGCGGGCGCGCGGCAAGTCCACGAGTTCGACCGCGCGGCGGACGAGGCCATCGCGTGGATCCGCAGCAAGCAGGCGGCCGTGGACTCGGAGCAGCTGCGGCCGCTGCGGGACGAGCTGTCCGCGCTCGACCAGCAGCGCGCCGCGCTCACCGACCAGTGCGCCAAGTACGTATACACTACATGGGGCGGGGACTAGAGAATGCACTTCACCAGACATCGCAGGAAGCAGCAGGGAGATAGCTGATGGCCTTTTGTGCGGTGCCCCAAGCCCGGTGAAGCTGTGAAGGCCGTCAAGGAGACAACCCGGGACGAACTGACCGCGTTCGACCATCAGCGCGCCGCGCTCACCGACCAGTGCGCCAGGTACGTATGTAATATAGCTAGCCGCAACACTGTGGGTATTGGGGGTGTGTTGCTGGCCTTTGAGATTGGGTTCCACCGAACGAAACGCAGGAACATCGTCCTTACTTCACTATGGTTTTCTGTGCGACGGTGGTATTTCACCGGTCGAGTCAGCCCAGTAATCGCTGCAGACAGAGCCTACAGCTAGACTCTACCACTCTAGACATGAATCTACACAACATGAGCACTGCTGGAGTCCAAGCAAGCAGGGAGATAGCTGAGTGCCTTCTGTCCGGTGCCCCGAGCCCGGTGAAGCTGTGAAGGCCGTCAAGGAGACTACAGTAATCGACGGACAGAAAATAAATGAGGCGAGGACTGGTGGATAACATGCAAGATGGGTGGCGCTGCCGGGAAGTAAACTAGGCGGGTGATGATGAAAACGGGTGCAAGTTAAAAACAAAAGAGTGAATACTACTCGCTATAAGGCGCTGGTTGTTAACCGCAAGGGCGGCTGGTCGCTTCTCCAGTTTAATAGGCAACCGCTTGTGATGATTCGCGCTTAACCGTCATAAAGTTTTGCCGTGAAACGAAAAAAAACGAAAAGCTATTTAGAATTGTGAAGGGGCAGTTTATAGGAGTATAGTTTAATACTGAAACAATGGATAGTTTTCAGTTCTTGTAATCAACTTGCAAACTGGCCAAATTCGTCGCGTGTTTTTAATAGAGGATACATCCAGTATCTTCTTTAATTCCATTGTTTTCGATGATAAATAAAACTAGATAATAAAGCTACCCCGATGACGTACATTTATTAAATGGATACACGTCTTCGAGAGGTCGACTTTACGTTATTTTATCAACCTTTACGAGTCAGCATAACACTAGCTTACCGCTAGTGCTTAACGATCCTGTTTTTTTTTAACATTTTCTTGCAGTTTTATGCTGTATCTTTCATCTTGTGTATGAAACTGTGCTTCATAATAAGTATGCTAGTCTATATAAACGTGCAGCACGGATAAGTTATCATTTCCATTTACATGTTGAAATGTGCATCATTAAAGCTGTGTCTTTCATTTAATTTTAAAGAACTAGATTCTTTACAAACTAAACACACAGTCGAATAGAGTCTATTCAATAGACAATCAAATTACCCTTTTAAAATACTTCTGCCATCCACTATCTTAAAAACCTTTCAACAAAAATTCACCTAAACTTTCCTACACCTCCCCTTTGCCTCCAACCTCTTTCAAATCACTAACGAACTCATTCCCCCCCAGACTGGGCGAGGCGTTCCCCGACGCGCGCGAGCACGTGACGTCGAAGCTGGAGGACGTGACGTCATCGCTGGAGGCGCTGCGCCGGCAGGTGGCCACCGCCGCCGCGCAGCAGCTGCAGCAGGAGCACCTGCAGGCGTACTTCCACCGCCACCAGCAGCTGCTGTGAGTACAGACACACACGCACACACATATATACAGACACATACACACGCATGCACATATACACCCATATAGACACATACAGACACGAACAGACAGATACACTTATACGTAAAGAGACGTGCGACGTTCCTTTGACACAGCCTTTGCAGCTGCTTTGAGTATGATAGTGAATGTAAGTAGGAGATACTCACACAGCATACAGACACACTCAGATACTCGCAAATACACTAAAATATACATTAACATATACTGAGTATAACTGTGTTATTCCATCGTATGTGTGTTGGTTGTCTTGTTATTTGACGCTAATCGTGTCAGTTCTATGTTTATGCTGTAACTCTTCCTGCTACTTAACAGATTTTTGTGTAATTTTCGTTAACCATTAGGTATTCTTTCCCTTTTTGTAAATAAGGACATTCAACTGTAAGATATTGAAAAGATATCCAAACATGACACTAATGCGAAGCGTAGGCGGGCAGTAGTAAGGTAATAAGTTTTTCTTTTTAAAAATGGTGAAAACCGCATTAAAATCCGTTACGTGGTTTAGAAGAAGTTAGCGGATAAACAGACACATTTGGATAATGATAACCCCTCAGTGCCTAGAGTAACGAGATGCTAGCTTATTCTTACAATAACTTGATATATTTAGCGCGTGGACCAACGAGATGCTGGCCCGAGTAACCGCGGCCGAGCTCGCCACCGACGTGGCCGGCGCCGAGCGACTACAGGCGAGGCATAACGACTTCAAGGAGGAAATCGACGCCAAGCAGGACGCGTTTAACGCCTTCTATGCTGACGGTACGTTGGGGTTGAGTGGTTGAGGACTCGTAGATTGTAAGATCATAGTAAAGGGTCATACGTTATGGTTTTCATATTTTTTTCAGCTCTCCGTTGTAGCGTTACCACATTATTTTTGTTAATAGTTGAGTACAATGAAATAAGTAAGTTAAGTAAGCCACTACCGGCTTGTCTCAATGTTGTTTCAGTAGATAAAACCTCAGTTAATGGAAACGGCTTGTTATTTTTTGATGTTACGATGACGTACGCCTATCGGTTACTGTCATTTCCTTATCAACAGTTTAATGAGACTCGAAGACGTGGACAAACGTTACTATATCGTAACACATTAAACTAGGTGTCAATGGTTAGTTGACTTCTTAGACTGGCTTCAAGAATAATCTTTCCTAGAAGCACCTACAACATATAAAAATATCATTTATATACCAAAGATCTGCTTATAACGCAATAATTACAAGCGGCTTCTTGTTTGATTATAAAGATCTTTCATAGAAGCACCTACACCTAAATCATATACCAAAGAGCTGCTGATAACGCAATAGTTCAATCAGCTTCTTAATGATTATAAAGACTGATCATAATTACATAGTTCTATTCGTACCACATAATCTTCTCTCACACATCTTCTCCTCCCCCCCCCAGGTGAGAAGCTAGTCTCGGAGGGCCACTTCATGTCCTCGGAGATCTCCTCCCGCGTGTCCTCCCTCAAGTCGCGCGTGTCGCGGCTGCAGGCGGCGTGGGATGCGCGCGCGACGATCTACGCGCAGCATTTAGACGCGCTGGCGTTCAGACGGGACGCCGATGCGCTGGAGGCCTGGATACAGAACAAGTAAGTATAGAGTGGAGGGTGCGGAACAAGTAGGTGGAGTAGAGTGGATGAATGACAAATTAGTAGTGTTGTTAGATGACTGGATACAGAATTAGTAGGTGTTGTGTGGTGGATACAGAACAAGTAGGGTGATAGACTAGTGAGTCTTAATATACAGGACAAGTCAGTAGAATGAAAGGAGACCATTCACGATCCATACAAACTTGGGCCCTTTGACTTGAGATGTTGGTGTGATACAATGAAATAACCAGATTAATGTGGCCTATCATTTGAAAGCTTTTTTGTTTGGCCCGCACTTTTGTATTAGAGCCCAAAATTATTGGTCTCCTTTAGTGTTGTGTAGATTGGATTGGATTGGATAGTTTCAATGTTTTACTGTGTGTGTTTTGTTAGGTGTATGTTTGCCAGATCTTATCTAATCTTAAGTGAGGTCTCCATTTCCATACTAAATTTGTTTACTATGTTCAAGATTTCTACAATATTACACTCTTAAACTGTAAATACTCATCAAATGTGATGGGGTTTTCCTTTTCCAATTTTTGAGGAAATATATCATCATGTTATATTTATCTTATAAGGAAGCAACAAAATCAATGATTTAAACAATCTAGTAAAAAACACCTAAATTGTATGAATGAGACTATTTTAGAGTTATGTATTGCCGTTTTCCTCGATTCATTTACTCGCGACTTGCTTACCAATTTCACCCGCAGCTAAATGGCTTTCACCGAGAGAATTAGATACTCAATACGTTATTCCAGTTAAGAGTTTGTTTATATACCTAATTCACAAGTACTATTTAACTTCATTAATTTAATGAGACACGAACACTCATATCCACAAACATTCGTATTAGTAAGAAGGCTATACCTTATTCTCTGTTCGTCCCCCAGACAGCCCATGGTGCGGTCGCCGCAGCTGGGCTCGTCGGTGGCGGCGGCGGAGGCGCTGCTGGCGCAGCACAAGCAGCTCGAGGACGCCATCCACGCGCAGCGGGACAAGGCGCAGGCGCTGCACCGACTCACCCTCGTATGTAGTCATAGATAGATAGATGACACTAACAAACAAACAAACACAACACAAGCAGCTCGAGGACGCCATCCACGCGCAGCGGGACAAGGCGCAGGCGCTGCACCGACTCACCCTCGTATGTAGTCATAGATAGATAGATGACACTAACAAACAAACAAACACAACACAAGCAGCTCGAGGACGCCATCCACGCGCAGCGGGACAAGGCGCAGGCGCTGCATCGACTCACCCTCGTATGTAGTCATAGATAGATAGATGACACTAACAAACAAACAAACACAACACAAGCAGCTCGAGGACGCCATCCACGCGCAGCGGGACAAGGCGCGGGCGCTGCATCGACTCACCCTCGTATGTAGTCATAGATAGATAGATGACACTAACAAACAAACAAACACAACACAAGCAGCTCGAGGACGCCATCCACGCGCAGCGGGACAAGGCGCGGGCGCTGCATCGACTCACCCTCGTATGTAGTCATAGATAGATAGATGACACTAACAAACAAACAAACACAACACAAGCAGCTCGAGGACGCCATCCACGCGCAGCGGGACAAGGCGCAGGCGCTGCACCGACTCACCCTCGTATGTAGTCATAGATAGATAGATGACACTAACAAACAAACAAACACAAGCAGCTCGAGGACGCCATCCACGCGCAGCGGGACAAGGCGCAGGCGCTGCACCGACTCACCCTCGTATGTAGTCATAGATAGATAGATGACACTAACAAACAAACAAACACAACACAAGCAGCTCGAGGACGCCATCCACGCGCAGCGGGACAAGGCGCGGGCGCTGCATCGACTCACCCTCGTATGTAGTCATAGATAGATAGATGACACTAACAAACAAACAAACACAACACAAGCAGCTCGAGGACGCCATCCACGCGCAGCGGGACAAGGCGCGGGCGCTGCATCGACTCACCCTCGTATGTAGTCATAGATAGATAGATGACACTAACAAACAAACAAACACAACACAAGCAGCTCGAGGACGCCATCCACGCGCAGCGGGACAAGGCGCGGGCGCTGCATCGACTCACCCTCGTATGTAGTCATAGATAGATAGATGACACTAACAAACAAACAAACACAACACAAGCAGCTCGAGGACGCCATCCACGCGCAGCGGGACAAGGCGCGGGCGCTGCATCGACTCACCCTCGTATGTAGTCATAGATAGATAGATGACACTAACAAACAAACAAACACAACACAAGCAGCTCGAGGACGCCATCCACGCGCAGCGGGACAAGGCGCGGGCGCTGCATCGACTCACCCTCGTATGTAGTCATAGATAGATAGATGACACTAACAAACAAACAAACACAACACAAGCAGCTCGAGGACGCCATCCACGCGCAGCGGGACAAGGCGCGGGCGCTGCATCGACTCACCCTCGTATGTAGTCATAGATAGATAGATGACACTAACAAACAAACAAACACAACACAAGCAGCTCGAGGACGCCATCCACGCGCAGCGGGACAAGGCGCGGGCGCTGCATCGACTCACCCTCGTATGTAGTCATAGATAGATAGATGACACTAACAAACAAACAAACACAACACAAGCAGCTCGAGGACGCCATCCACGCGCAGCGGGACAAGGCGCAGGCGCTGCATCGACTCACTCTCGTATGTACAACTGTTTGTTTACAGGGATTAGCTTTAGGATCAACTACCTTTATGATCAACTAGCTTTACGATCATCTTGTTTGATGATTAACCAGCTTTATGATTAACTAACTGTTTGACCAACTAGCTTTACGATCATCTAGCTTTATGATCAATTAGCGTTATGATCAACTAACTGTATGACCAACTAGCTTTAAGATCATCTAGTTTGATGATCAACTAACTGTATGACCAACTAGCTTTACGATCATCTATTTTTATGATCAATTAGCGTTATGATCAACTAACTGTATGACCAACTAGCTTTACGATCATCTAGTTTGATGATCAACTAACTGTATGACCAACTAGCTTTACGATCGTCTAGTTTGATGATCAACTAACTGTATGACCAACTAGCTTTACGATCGTCTAGTTTGATGATCAACTAGATTTATGATCAACTAACTGTTTAACCAACTAGCTTTACGCTTATCTAGTTTGATGATCAACTAGATTTATGATCAACTAACTGTATGACCAACTAGCTTTACGATCATCTAGTTTGATGATCAATTAGCGTTATGATCAACTAACTGTAGAACCAACTAGCTTTACAATCATCTAGTTTGATGATCAATTAGCGTTATGATCAACTAACTGTATGACCAACTAGCTTTACGATCATCTAGCTTTATGATCATCAAACTTTATCAACTAGCTTTTCCTCCTGCGTTTTCACCAACAGCTTAATTGCTTTTCCTAAGGGAATTTCTAAAAATCCTTTCTTTCACTTGCATTATAGAAGGAACGCCTGTGCCAAATTTCATGGCCCTAACTTTTAACAGTTTTCGCTCGCAAATTATGAATCAGTCAATCAGTAAGTTGGACAGTCAGGACTTGATTACAAATGTAACTTGCAACACAATTCTACTTTTGAGAATAAGACAAGAACTTTAAATTGAATGTTAGGGGCGTAGTCTATACTTAGCAGGATAGATTTAAATAATGTACATACTGTAAATGACTACCATTTTAATTGTATTTGAATCAGATCAATAAGGCTCTATAGTTGTGTCAATTTCTTAATCTAAATAAACGACTTTAACTTGTGTGTTGTTTAGATCGAGCAAGCGTTCAAAGCGCAGCAGGACTCGGAGGCGGCGGCTCGGCTGGCGGCCGCGGAGAAGGCGGAGGCGGAGCGACTGGAGGCGGCGCGCAGGCGGGAGCGGGAGCGGATAGCGGACGAGCGCCGCCGCGAGCAGAGCGAGCGAGAGGTGAGGGTGTAGACGACTAGTGGCCGCCCGCGACTCCGTTCGCGTGGAAGTCGGTTTCCCGTGGGAATGCGAAGTTTTCCCGCGGTAAAAAGTACCCTATATGTTATTCTGATGTATAACCTATATTACTGCAAAGTTTCATCAAAATCCATCCAGTAGTTTTTACGTGAAAGAGTAACAAACATCCATACATCCATATTCACAAACTTTCACGTTTATAATATAAGTAGGATTTGGAGAAGGCATTTGTTTAAATGAGGTTGCAGTCAAATATGGATGTTATAAAAAATTCAGAGTTTGTCTTTGTCGGGTGATGAGAGAGATAGTAACTGTTTCATGAACATGAAGTGTTTCCTTAATATAAACGTGGTGCCGATATGTTTTCTAATACCAATCATTTTTTTGGGTGATAAAAGAATAATTTAAAAATTGCTTTAATTGAACTGTGTTTTCTAGCAGCTCTTAAAAGAACACCCTTTTACCACATCACAATTTTTCTGTTAAAAATATTTACCTCGTCATATACATTTTTCATGTCTTCTCTTAATTGTTTTATTTCATTACCGTAACTAAACCCTTACGTTATTTCCAGTCGGGTCACCCGTCCCCGCTCGTCTCAGCTACTAAAATCCCCGAGGACCGCACTGTGAGCGAGAATCAGCCCGCTGAGCACGGGGTCAAGCGAGCTGAGAGCATGAGTGTGAGTTTGTATAGTCTTTTTGCATAGGTATTTTGTTATTTGTAAAGTTGTTGTATAATTTATGTTAGGCGAAATATTTGTGCTACAAATGTCTTTTGAAACAAAATTAAAGATAGTGAAGTAGTAGTATTTTTGTAATTTGGTATGTATCTTTCTTTACGGAAATCACAATAAGTTGATGTCAATGTTTTGTACTGTTTTACTATATCAATCAATTTTACACAGTCTTTGTATGTAAGTGAACGTTTTATGTATTTTTAAGAATAAAAAGTCGGTGAATTTATTTTGTGCGTGCTATGTTTAACAAAGTTTGTATTTATTACCAATACCATTAGTTCACTGTTATTCTCGAATGTTCTCATTATAATGGCGTACACGTCCCACGTCTAACCTAACATTCACCATCACTTCTTGCTACAAGCAGGTGGTGAAGTCTGCTCGCCGCACGCCCTCGTTCACAACTCGTCGTCGCACACAGAGCTTCAGAAGACACGCCGCCGCGCAGCCCGCCGCGCACACTGACATGCAAGGTATGTTGTGATAGAGGAATAACTAACTATAAAGAAATACTATGTAAACTCCTTAATTTACAGTCCTACTCCGAGCAATACCGTAAAGAGAGCACCTCTATTTACTTCCCTTCTTGAAGCAATACCGTAAAGAGAGCACCTCTATTTACTTCCCTTCTTGAAGCAATACCGTAAAGAGAACACCTTTGCTTTCCATCTCATTTCCTACATAAGCTATTATTTATTTGTTGTTATATAGTTATTCTACACTTGTAACTAAATTAATCTCTACTGACTTCCGTTCGGTGCGTTTTTTCGAGCTCCTTACGACCTGACTGTAACTTCTTCTTCTGTAAACCTTTGACAATGTTATCTTATATTACAGGCATATATTATCGTGTATTGCAGGCTACCTAGAACGCAATTTTTCGTACACCTTACGCACTGACTGTAACCTCTTCTGTAAACCTTTGCCTGTGTTATCTTATTCCTTGTTGTTTTTCGTTCACCTTACGGACTGACTGTAACTTCCTCTTCTGTTTAAGGCTACCTAGAACGCAATTTTTATTTGACTTTACGACCAGACTGTTACTTCTTCTTCTGTAAACTTCGCCAATGCTATCTTGTTATAATCCAGGCATCTTCGCCAATGTTATATTCGTATATTCCAGGCTTCCTAGAACGCAATTTTTCGTACACCTTACGACCCGACTATTACCTGTTCATCTGAAACTCTTGCCAACTCCATCTTCTTATGTCCCAGGCTACCTGGAGCGCAAGCAGGTGTGCGGCGTGGGCGGCAAGCGCGCGCCGGTGCGCTCGTGGCGCGGCCACTACTGCGTGCTGTGCGGACAGCTGCTGTGCTTCTTCCGCGACGAGGCGCACTTCGCCGCCAGCAGCGCCGCCGCGCCGCCGCAGAACATACTCAACGTGAGTGGATGTAGATACGAGGTTGTAGGTTGAAGAGAATGCGGACAGCTGCTGTGCTTCTTCCGCGACGAGGCGCACTTCGCCGCCAGCAGCGCCGCCGCGCCGCCGCAGAACATACTCAACGTGAGTGGATGTAGATACGAGGTTGTAGGTTGAAGAGAATGCGGACAGCTGCTGTGCTTCTTCCGCGACGAGGCGCACTTCGCCGCCAGCAGCGCCGCCGCGCCGCCGCAGAACATACTCAACGTGAGTGGATGTAGATACGAGGTTGTAGGTTGAAGAGAATGCGGACAGCTGCTGTGCTTCTTCCGCGACGAGGCGCACTTCGCCGCCAGCAGCGCCGCCGCGCCGCCGCAGAACATACTCAACGTGAGTGGATGTAGATACGAGGTTGTAGGTTGAAGAGAATGCGGACAGCTGCTGTGCTTCTTCCGCGACGAGGCGCACTTCGCCGCCAGCAGCGCCGCCGCGCCGCCGCAGAACATACTCAACGTGAGTGGATGTAGATACGAGGTTGTAGGTTGAAGAGAATGCGGACAGCTGCTGTGCTTCTTCCGCGACGAGGCGCACTTCGCCGCCAGCAGCGCCGCCGCGCCGCCGCAGAACATACTCAACGTGAGTGGATGTAGATACGAGGTTGTAGGTTGAAGAGAATGCGGACAGCTGCTGTGCTTCTTCCGCGACGAGGCGCACTTCGCCGCCAGCAGCGCCGCCGCGCCGCCGCAGAACATACTCAACGTGAGTGGATGTAGATACGAGGTTGTAGGTTGAAGAGAATGCGGACAGCTGCTGTGCTTCTTCCGCGACGAGGCGCACTTCGCCGCCAGCAGCGCCGCCGCGCCGCCGCAGAACATACTCAACGTGAGTGGATGTAGATACGAGGTTGTAGGTTGAAGAGAATGCGGACAGCTGCTGTGCTTCTTCCGCGACGAGGCGCACTTCGCCGCCAGCAGCGCCGCCGCGCCGCCGCAGAACATACTCAACGTGAGTGGATGTAGATACGAGGTTGTAGGTTGAAGAGAATGCGGACAGCTGCTGTGCTTCTTCCGCGACGAGGCGCACTTCGCCGCCAGCAGCGCCGCCGCGCCGCCGCAGAACATACTCAACGTGAGTGGATGTAGATACGAGGTTGTAGGTTGAAGAGAATGCGGACAGCTGCTGTGCTTCTTCCGCGACGAGGCGCACTTCGCCGCCAGCAGCGCCGCCGCGCCGCCGCAGAACATACTCAACGTGAGTGGATGTAGATACGAGGTTGTAGGTTGAAGAGAATGCGGACAGCTGCTGTGCTTCTTCCGCGACGAGGCGCACTTCGCCGCCAGCAGCGCCGCCGCGCCGCCGCAGAACATACTCAACGTGAGTGGATGTAGATACGAGGTTGTAGGTTGAAGAGAATGCGGACAGCTGCTGTGCTTCTTCCGCGACGAGGCGCACTTCGCCGCCAGCAGCGCCGCCGCGCCGCCGCAGAACATACTCAACGTGAGTGGATGTAGATACGAGGTTGTAGGTTGAAGAGAATGCGGACAGCTGCTGTGCTTCTTCCGCGACGAGGCGCACTTCGCCGCCAGCAGCGCCGCCGCGCCGCCGCAGAACATACTCAACGTGAGTGGATGTAGATACGAGGTTGTAGGTTGAAGAGAATGCGGACAGCTGCTGTGCTTCTTCCGCGACGAGGCGCACTTCGCCGCCAGCAGCGCCGCCGCGCCGCCGCAGAACATACTCAACGTGAGTGGATGTAGATACGAGGTTGTAGGTTGAAGAGAATGCGGACAGCTGCTGTGCTTCTTCCGCGACGAGGCGCACTTCGCCGCCAGCAGCGCCGCCGCGCCGCCGCAGAACATACTCAACGTGAGTGGATGTAGATACGAGGTTGTAGGTTGAAGAGAATGCGGACAGCTGCTGTGCTTCTTCCGCGACGAGGCGCACTTCGCCGCCAGCAGCGCCGCCGCGCCGCCGCAGAACATACTCAACGTGAGTGGATGTAGATACGAGGTTGTAGGTTGAAGAGAATGCGGACAGCTGCTGTGCTTCTTCCGCGACGAGGCGCACTTCGCCGCCAGCAGCGCCGCCGCGCCGCCGCAGAACATACTCAACGTGAGTGGATGTAGATACGAGGTTGTAGGTTGAAGAGAATGCGGACAGCTGCTGTGCTTCTTCCGCGACGAGGCGCACTTCGCCGCCAGCAGCGCCGCCGCGCCGCCGCAGAACGAGGTTGTAGGTTGGCGATAACGCGGGTAGGTTTGGGCGGCTAACGAATATAGGTAGCAAACGAGCATGCGGGTCACCTGATGGCAAGTGATCACCGCCGCCCATGACTCCCCTGTGTTGCTGAGCCTTTAACAAAATTGGGCACCGGATATCGCACTCACCGAACGAAACGCAGGAACATCGTCCCTACTTCACTATGGTTTTCTGTGCGACGGTGGTATTGCACCGGTCGAGTCAGCCCAGTAATCGCTGCAGACAGAGCCTACAGCTAGACTCTACCACTCTCGAAAGTACGGAACTAGTGGCGAAGAATCAGTGGGTACAATGTTGTAGGTCTCTCAATATGAGTGGGAGTTGTATGTGAGTGTCTAGTGTAGGTCATTCAATGTAAGTGTGAATTGCCACTTAAGAATTGATACTAAGTGATTTGTAATCATAAAAGACGAACAAAAAATCTTATGTGTCATAACTATGGTGTAATTTTATTTTTATTTATTTATATATTTTTGTATTATTTAGTATTTATTTTGGTATAACTTTATTTTTATTTAACCGACTTGTTGACGAAACAATGAACTTTCGCGTTTCAACAACTTTTTCTGAATGTCCTTTAATTACCTAATTAATTGGAAAAAAACAAAAACCTCAATGATTGCGAAAATCTCATTTCCACCTTTAACCAACAGCCACGATTAGCGGATTTGATTTATATCATGTAATGATGAAATGCAATAACGAATTACTTCTACAAACATTATATCTCCCCCCAGGCGCACTGCTCCCCGGCCACCGACTACACGAAGCGGCCGTTCGTGTTCCGGCTCGTGTGCGGCGACGGCGCGCAGTTCCTGTTCTCGGCGTCGTCGCGCGCGCTGCTGCAGGAGTGGTGCGACAAGATGACGTTCCACGCCGCGCTGCCGCCCGAGCTGCAGCTCACGCCGTACCACGCCGAGATCAGGTGAGGGCAGGTGAAGTGTGGAGAACCGGGGGGAGGTCAGGAGAAGTGTGGAGAACCGGGGGGAGGTCAGGAGAAGTGTGGAGAACCGGGGGGAGGTCAGGAGAAGTGTGGAGAACCGGGGGGAGGTCAGGAGAAGTGTGGAGAACCGGGGGGAGGTCAGGAGAAGTGTGGAGAACCGGGGGGAGGTCAGGAGAAGTGTGGAGAACCGGGGGGAGGTCAGGAGAAGTGTGGAGAACCGGGGGGAGGTCAGGAGAAGTGTGGAGAACCGGGGGGAGACCGGGGGAGGTCAGGAGAAGTGTAGAGAACCGGGGGGAGGTCAGGTGAAGTGTGGAGAACCGGGGGGAGGTCAGGAGAAGTGTGGAGAACCGGGGGGAGGTCAGGAGAAGTGTGGAGAACCGGGGGGAGGTCAGGAGAAGTGTGGAGAACCCGGGGGAGGTCAGGAGAAGTGTGGAGAACCGGGGGGAGACCGGGGGAGGTCAGGAGAAGTGTGGAGAGCCGGGGGGAGGTCAGGTGAAGTGTGGAGAACCGGGGGGAGGTCAGGAGAAGTGTGGAGAACCGGGGGGAGGTCAGGAGAAGTGTGGAGAACCGGGGGGAGGTCAGGAGAAGTGTGAGGAACCGGGGGAGGTCAGGTGAAGTGTGGAGAACAGGGGGGAGCTCAGGAGAAGTGTGGAGAACCCGGGGGAGGGCAGGAGAAGTGTGGAGAACCGGGGGGAGGGCAGGAGAAGTGTGGAGAACCGGGGGGAGGTAAGGTGTAGTGTGGAGAACCGGGAGGAGGTCAGGAGAAGTGTGGAGAACCGGGGGGAGGTCAGGAGAAGTGCGGAGAACCGGGGGGAGGTCAGGAGAAGTGGGGAGAACTGGGGGGAACCGGGGGGAGGTCAGGAGAAGTGTGGAGAACCGGGGGAGGTCAGGAGAAGTGTGGAGAACCGGGGGGAGGTCAGGAGAAGTGGGGAGAACCCGGGGGAGGGCAGGAGAAGTGTGGAGAACCGGGGGGAGGGCAGGAGAAGTGTGGAGAACCGGGGGGAGGTAAGGTGTAGTGTGGAGAACCGGGAGGAGGTCAGGAGAAGTGTGGAGAACCGGGGGGAGGTCAGGAGAAGTGCGGAGAACCGGGGGGAGGTCAGGAGAAGTGGGGAGAACTGGGGGGAACCGGGGGGAGGTCAGGAGAAGTGTGGAGAACCGGGGGAGGTCAGGAGAAGTGTGGAGAACCGGGGGGAGGTC
Source organism: Emmelina monodactyla (assembly GCA_916618145.1). Lineage (NCBI taxonomy): Eukaryota > Metazoa > Arthropoda > Insecta > Lepidoptera > Pterophoridae > Emmelina > Emmelina monodactyla. The sequence continues at coordinate 237,630 of OU745296.1, read as the reverse complement.
AGGAGAAGTGGGGAGAACCGGGGGGAGGTCAGGAGAAGTGTGGAGAACCGGGGGGAGGTCAGGAGAAGTGTGGAGAACCGGGGGGAGGTCAGGAGAAGTGTGGAGAGCCGGGGGGAGGTCAGGTGTAGTGTGGAGAACCGGGGGGAGGTCAGGTGTAGTGTGGAGAAACGGGGGGAGGTCAGGAGAAGTGTGGAGAACCGGGGGGAGGTCAGGAGAAGTGTGGAGAACCGGGGGGAGGTCAGGAGAAGTGTGGAGAACCGGGTGGAGGTCAGGTGTAGTGTGGAGAACCGGGGGGAGGTCAGGAGAAGTGTGGAGAACCGGGGGGAGGTCAGGAGAAGGGTGGAGAACCGGGGGGAGGGCAGGAGAAGTGTGGAGAACTGGGGGGAGGTCAGGAGAAGTGGGGAGAACCGGGGGGAGGTCAGGTGAAGTGTGGAGAACCGGGGGGAGGTCAGGTGTAGTGTGGAGAACCGGGGGGAGGTCAGGTGTAGTGTGGAGAACCGGGGGGAGGTCAGGAGAAGTGTGGAGAACCGGGGGGAGGTCAGGAGAAGTGTGGAGAACCGGGGGGAGGTCAGGAGAAGTGTGGAGAACCGGGGGGAGGTCAGGTGTAGTGTGGAGAACCGGGGGGAGGTCAGGAGAAGTGTGGAGAACCGGGGGGAGGTCAGGAGAAGGGTGGAGAACCGGGGGGAGGGCAGGAGAAGTGTGGAGAACTGGGGGGAGGTCAGGAGAAGTGGGGAGAACCGGGGGGAGGTCAGGTGAAGTGTGGAGAACCGGGGGGAGGTCAGGTGAAGTGTGGAGTACCATGGGGAGGTCAGGTGAGGGAGGTTTACGAAGGGTTTTTTCAGGAATAGGGTCTTACGACAAGGTTTTTATATCATGCCTTTGGGAACCAGCAGTAAGATATAGAAACTAGCGTTAACAAATTTGTCGATCGACATCGGAAATAAAATCTTACATTCTAAATCTTATCTTCCTAGCTAATCAATGGGTTATTTTGGCTTCTACCCAGTCGGGTAATCTGGCCAATGTCAAGTTTCAGGAACAACACTGATAACTAAAAATGAAAATGTAACCGGTTTCCAAAAAGCGATACAACACAAGTGGCTTAAGCGGCGGCGCCTTGAAGTAGGTAGTGTAGGGTTATCAAAACGAGTAATTGTTTTTCTATCTTCCTAGCTAAATAAACAGTTTGTAAGCTCAATTTGACAAAAATTCGTTAACAAGTCTCGGTAAAATTTATAATTTAAAATTGTATTGCAGCAATGGATTTACATCAACTTCGTATTGCAGCCTATTTAGTTAATATTAAATGTCAAATTGGAACCAGAAGGAACCTTTCTTGCATTGTTGTGTTGTGTAAATTATCGCGACAAACTAAACCGAATTAAAAAATGGTCTCCATTTTGTATCATTAATTTCTTGACCATGACATAATAGATTCACCACCTTACCTTTTTACCGCGTACTGTAGGCCTACCATCAACTTTTAGTTTGCGATTCAATTCCGTTGCTATTTAGTTTAGGTTCCTAAACTGAATCGCTAAGATTCGTACCATGAAGTGTTTAATGGTGAGTGGCGTTTGAATCGCGCACGGAGGAACTAATGAACGAGATTTGTCTGTGGTCCGCAATGTGAGAAAGAAATGACGCTCTATAGCCGTTGCTTAATTCTATCTCTTTTACTCGATCTAAATAAGTTGCGTTTCGAAACTATCTTTTAGGTTTTTATCTATGAAAAAAAAATACAAAATACATTTTAAACTATTTTAGCACTAATTAAATGATAGTAATTTATTTAATAGTCTGTTTAGTGTTGTCGTGAAAAAGAATAAAATACGTTTTTGAACGTACATCCACTCAATTCCTGGCTTGCCAACTTAGGGCTTTGAGTTCCAAATTTAGGGCGCAGAAAGAGATATTTAGAGATTTTTTTAGGGCCGTAAATATTTTCATAAATGAACCGTCAAAAAAACAATAAACTAAACTTTAGTTGTCATACACTATTTTTAAAATTTACTTATAAAACCCACTAAATTCACAAAACAATTCACCTCACGCAACGAAAGAAGCAACTTTTTTTTGATCGCTTAATTTGACATTTAAGCTATTCAATTTAGGTTGATATGTCACGTCATGGTACGAATTTGCTTGCAAAAGAATGAACTATTTCAGCTGAATCGCTTACAAACTAGCGACCCAGTTTAGGTTTGTTTAAGTAACGTTGTGGTACGAATAAGCGAAGCACTTCAGTTTAGGTCCTAAACTAAATCGCAATAAGAGTTCATGGTAGGCCTCCAGTTCTATCTAGTTGTATGCCTACTGATATTATATGTTTTGTGTTTAACATAAGCGTGCTGACAGCTTGTTTTCAATTGTTTTAACCCAATGTTCCAAATATCTACTATACGAAAATATATAAAAAAACTTGTACTTATAACCCATTGATCTCTCTACCCAGACCGCACTCCACCTCGTCATCGGCGGCGTCCTCGCCCGAGACGAGTCGTCGCTCGCAGACCGAGATCCTGCAGCAGCACCGCGCCGCCAGCAATAACAATACCAACAATAACACGATCAGCGAACAACCCGAGCAACTCAACAACAATGATGATAGTAGCAACCGGGGGTCCGCGACGCCCGATAGCAATAGGAATATAGGTGTGTTGGTTAGGTGTTTTTTACATTATATTGACGTTCATTGATGTTTGTTTATTGAATGTATTGTAAGTAGCTATGTGATGAATTGTAATTTTACCTTTTTATGATATGGCCTTAGTGAATGCATTTTAACTTTTAAGCTATGATTTGCTGGATCAAAGATCTTATATCATATGTTTTATAACTGGAAGAGACAAAACCTATTTTGACTATTTTATGTATCTAGTTTATAAATTAAGTTGCGCAGATAAAAAGTAAGTAAACATTCTACAATATACATTACTTGCTACTTCTTTCTTGTAGTCGAGATTAGGTTTATCCTCTTTATACAGTGTATTTCTTTATTTGAATGGATTATTGTCGTTGTGTAGAGTCGGCCGTGTTGCCGTCGTTGCCGCCGCGACAACCGACACAAGACGACAACGCAGACGTCGTGTTGAGGTATGTTGTATATTATCTTTAACATGACATATTGATTCAACTGTCAGCTCTATGTCGTTCTTCATGAATGTCAACTTACTCTTTCTAGATGACGTAACAGAGTTATGACGACATAATAACCAATGTCAAAATATAAATGTACTTTACATAACACTAACGGTACGTTTTAGATATTGAAGTTAAGATTGCAAAACCTTGTAATCGTCTTCTAATTTATCGACTATACTTACTATATAATACATAAGTTAGAATAATAGGTACTAAAAACTTATAAAATATGCAACAAAAGAATAAAATAGAATTGACCTCGATGTATTTCTATCGATTTATAGAAACGTTTATAATTATTATATAAATTATATAAACATTCTGTACTTATTTTGTTTTAGGAATCAAGAGCAATCGTCGTGGGGTAGAACTAGATTCTCTAACGGACGGGACTTGAACGCCGAGTTTATTAGACAAGAAGGTAAATTATCCATTTAATAATAAAACTAAATCTTGGTTTTAATGAAGAAGATTCCTTGCTTAGGTTTGGAATGATTCTAATTGTTTTATGTTTGGTTTTGACATTGTGAGTGTCAAAATATATGGTTATTACGGTTTGCATGAATATGTGTTAAAATAAATCATTAAGGTAATTTAAGAATGGTTAATATTATATTGGTCTTTGTCATGTCTTATTTGTGTGTGATTGTATTGTATTGTGTGGTTGTCTGCGTAGGGACGTTTTCATAAAACACGCTGTACACTATATACTATTCATTGGTATTCTTTCTGACACTAAAGTTATGTATGTAATAGATGCAAAGTCATACACGATAAATAGATCACTTAATGGTTGCAGTTTTTATGAGTAAATAGGAAATTTGGTAAATTTGGTAAATTTGGTATAGCCAGTTAATATAAATCGTTTACAATCAAGTTATTTATTTCTCACCACAAATTATTATTATGAAGTTCATAATGAGTAGTTGAAAGTTAAGTCACAGATACATAGAAATACATACATACACAAAAGCATAAACACACCTACACATAAAACTCATAAGTTTAACACGAAGCGTGTGAATACGTCCCGTGCTTACCGTTGTGTGAACGCCAGCGTCCCACGGGGCCCCCGCGGTGCCCCCGCGCGCCCCCGCCCCGCCGCCCGGCGCCCCCGCCCCCGCCCCCGGGGCGCCGCAGTCGGTCACGGCGCTGGTGAACAGCTACCAGCAGCGCGTGGGCGCGGGCTGGCAACAGCGCCCGCCGCCGCCGCCGGCCTGGCAACAGCCCGCGGTGGAAACGGCGCACTTCTACTCCGCCAGCGAGCTCGGTCAGTCCGCTGGCGAACGAGTAGATGAGATCGCTGGGGTGTGGGGACGCTTGTTGGGAGATTTCTTCTTGTATTGTAACTGTATTATAACGACTCACTTTTAATCCATAAAATTAATGTGTCAACGATGAATCATTTTGTAGTTAATGTGGTCAGACGATATAGACCAATTTGTTACGATTCGGTTTTCTATTTATAGTTTTTCCTATGTATATCAAAACATGTCAAAATGTATGTCAAAATATGTCAAAAGAAAATGGAAAAGGTCTAAAATAAACTTAAAAATACATAAGAAATTTCCCAATAGCGACGCCAACACTCCTAGTGCTCGTTTCTTTGTAGTATTCCCGCTGTAACTCGAGGTTTCTTTGGTGGTGTTGAACTAACTATCTCCGTCGCTTGCTGTCTCTTGTTGTCTCTTTCTCTTCCCTTTTTCTATTTCAGGAGTTTCTGTACTTTATATATGTGGTGTGCAGTCTGTGTTATGCTTTTTGATTATATGTTTTAGGATCGCGTAATTCTTGTTACTTGTGTTATGAACTTATTTGTAACCCATTTCTTTTTATAGCTACTATTGACGAATTACCCAGCGTTTATTGTTTATTTGTCTTAAGATGTATTTTTATTGTAACATACACTTTTATATATGTTATTTTGGATCTTAAAATATGTTCTTCTAGACGTACAGATTTTTTTATAAAAATGTTAAAACGTTGTATCCATTCTGCTTACTATTAACATAATTATAAATACAAATAACGTTATATTTCCATGCGGCCAGGGTCCGAGCAACTCCTGTATGTGTTACATAGAATACGTAAGGGTTTAAGTATTTATTATTACTTCTCACTTCATAATAGACATAGACGAAACTATGTTTACACTCACGTCTATATGTTGTTAAACACTACGTTTAATGCCAGATTCATTTCGTTTTGTTTAATTAGTTTCATTGTAGATTTAAGACTATAAAATTTCATAGTACTTATCGATTTCATAGATTCATATATACTTGTTCCTTCATGCTGTACTGATATTTGTAGATTTACACGCTTGATTTAACTTTCTAAGCTTTTTTTAAATTTAGTTTTTAGTCATTATCTTTAGATATCATTTGTAGATTTCAATGTCCAATTGTTTCATTAGCTCAGTAATTTCAGACAAAGAATGGGTAAATCTCGAAAACAAACAGAAACTTATACTTTGCTGTAAACTTGTATGACCTTAATTTTGGCTTTATAATTTGTCACAACAATAACAAAGAATCTTGTGACCATATAATTTTACGGTGAAGATAAGTAAGCGCTGCCGCCTTTATCTTTTTCGCTCATCATAGAAGGCTAAAATGCCTTAAGACATTAGGTTCACCACGACTAGATTTGAGATAACTTACAGAACGTCAAAATTAATCTTCATACGAGTTTGCAGCTTATTAACTCTTATTCTGAAATCAAAGCTCTATTATGACTGGGCTACATATCTTAAGACTTACACGCTTGACTTTACTTAAGCTGAGAAAACCTTAACTGGGCTACATATCTTAAGACTTACACGCTTGACTTTACTTAAGCTGAGAAAACCTTAACTCGGAATAAATTCACTAAACTTTACTAGTTTTAAGTTGTGAGTGTATATTTGCAGCGGTAATCACTTACCATGTGTCTCGCTTGCTCACTTTTCATTCGTCATTAATCTACTTCTAGATAGCTCTCCTACGTTATCTTTAAGAGCTCCCAACATGTGGATATAGTAAAATTTAGTGAGTTTAACGCCACACTTGGTTATAATGTGTGAAGTAAAATGAGTCTTATGTATCGCAGCATACGGTGGCAATCGGCCCGCGTCGGTGGCGGGCAGCGGCGGCTCTCCCGCTCTGGACCAACGACCTGCCTCTAGGTATTATTATCATCATTTTGATCAATCTTCTTCATTATTATCATTATCATCACCATCGTCATCATCATTACATAGTGTAAAGCAAAGTCTCTCAGAATTTGTTCAAACTTAGTTAAATCGCATGTTACCTCATTGAATGTTGATGTTATATAAGCATTAATAGTAGTCGATTTTTCTTTGTTGTGTGATCAACTTAATACAACATTTATTTGAGTTTCGGACTTAACTTTTGTTTAAAAATACGTCCATATGGTTATCAGTTATGTAAGTAAATGGTTTGTATTGCAGATCGTCAGGCGAGTCTGAGTTATCCATCGGAGGAACGCGCGAGAAGAAAGACAAGAAAGGAGTGTTTGGAGGTCTGTTTAGCCGGAAGAAGCGACCCCAGAGTCATATGTAACAACATAATAAACAATCATGTATATAATACGATGAACACTAGATGTAACTTTCCAATATCGTGCCTTGCAATCAATTGATATAAACGAATAAGTTTTTATATATACAGCGTTTTATAAGTGAACTTTACATTCCTTTTAGCATTTGTCACAAAATCATTGGGAGTGAATGCAGTCGCAAAACGAGATTAATAATTATGTTTGTGCACTAATTAAGAAAGCACGCGACTTAGTTTACGTTGGGCTGCATGAAATTCTAATTAAGTTATTAAACATTTGTTTGCGTATTTTAATCTTTTGCCATTTATTCTGCTTTTTTAGTTTGGTAAGTTAATTCGTGTGTAAGTACCGTTGCTAGATTCCGCCGCCAGACATTATTTTATAGCTCTGTTAACTAGTTGTCTTAGAAAATGGATCTATTGATTAATCGATGTCTATGAAAGAAATAAAGGAAAAAATAATAATACTTTACTGAAAAATAGTGAATAATTTACTTACGTCGTCGTGTCATACACGTATAAGTTTAGCTTGAAAGATTAAAAATACTACACGTTTCTGTCTTAAAAAGTTTACTTAACAATTTTTTTAGTTAAGTTTAGTGAGTTTTGTCTTCGAATCGACACCATTATCTATTGAACTCTATGTTTTATCTTATATACATAACTAGTTTAGAGATATGATTAATCGAAAGTTGAAGATCCATTTTCAGTTCCCTCCAATGATAAAAGTACAACTCTGCTCCTCGTCACGTTGAGTTTATTAAGTTTATTCTGTTGTTAGATTTATTAATTTGGCGGCGAATGTATTAACTTTGACTAGAAACCATCTTGTATCCAATAGCAATGTTGTATTGTACTGTGTCGTTAACATACGGTATTGGTTTATATAGTAATCCTATATTGAAATAAATATGTTTCAGTAACGATGAAAATATTTTTATTTATTACTTCCTCATCCTGGTTATTCTTGAATGACCCGTAGTATATTCTTAACCGTAGGGAAAATTAATTTTGCTTAGTAAAATATTATATGAAATATATTTTTTTTCTAATTAAACGCTCTCGAAAGTTTATGTAAATATTTTTTGCTCGATAATCTTGTAGCATACAAGCGCAGACGACTTATGTTCGTCGACTGCAAAAAAAACTTGCAAGTAAAATCCACGAAACTTTTTTTTATCAAGTAAATTAAAAACAACCATATTTCGTTTCCATACAGGTACCTACCACAAGTCGAACTCCTAACATTACTCTATTTACAAATACCACATAAACCACGGTGTTACATTCTTAGGTGAAGTGCAGCCTTTTTACTTGAAATTAAACTCATTCACGGGTATAAAAATATCGAAAAGTCAAAAGAAATAAACGAGTAAAAACCCGTTAAAAGGAGTTTTATTTTAAGTAATAATGCTCGCGTAAATCTCAGAAGTTACATTGCAACCTTTTTTAAATACAAATACGTCAAAGTTCTATATTTTTAATCTTGTTTATTCAATATACAGGGTTACTGGAAACTCGACGTACTTATTCCCGTCATGACGAGATAGAATAGCTCAAATGCAACTAATTTAACCACCTTTATGTATGGCCGAAAATTAACGGTTTCCGAGATATTCTGAATTGTGCGTTTTTTTTTTAAATATAAAATTTTGCTTCTGTACGAAATTATTTTAAAAGAATGGCGCGTTGTATGCTATTAAACTTATTTTTTATCAATATAGGACTTAACAACTAAACAGGCTCACAAATTACCCATGAAAGCTTAATTATGTAATAGCTATGACTAAAAATGTTTTTTTATCATTGAGAAAATTGAACATTACTTGAGTTAAAGTGCTGTATAGCTTACAAAAACACTATGACGCCAAGCGTACAAATTATCAATAAAACTTCCTCATCTAATAAGCTATCTATAAAGGTATAATAGTCCATATTTTACCACATAAATATAATTTAAGTAATTATTTTTACTGTTACAAGTATACCGTAGCCCATTGTAAATACATGCGGCGACCGGATTTTCTACCTGCTTTTGACCCTTTCGTGTGCCGAAAACGCCCGTGATTGCTGTATATATTTTATTACTAGCTTTCCGCCCTGCGGTTTCACCCGCAACTAAATGGTTTTTCCCGTGGGAATGAGGCTTTTTCCCGTAGTAAAATTATCGTATTTTCTTCTTCCCTGGGTGTTGAACTATCTATTCCAAAATCAAGACAATCGGTTTAGCCGTTTTTACGTGAAGCGAACATACAGACAGACGGACAGACAGACATACACATTTTCACATTTATAATAATTCTAGCAACCCGCATTTTCGGCTGACTTTGATCACGAAACATGAAATTTTGGCTAACTTAAAGATTTTTTTTAAATGTTCTCTATGTACAAATTTAAATGAATAAATTCCCTAAAATATGTCTAAAACCACATCAAAATCCGTTACGTTGTTTCGGAGGAGTAAGCGGACAAACATACAAACAGACAGAATTGGAGACTTGGATTTATACTATGTAATGATAATGATAATAATTATTTTACTTTTATAGTGTTGAGTTGAGGTACGAGAAAATAATTTATATGTTCATTGATTGTATAATTTTCAAAAAGAGTGCTGGGAGTTTTTTTCCGCCGGCTTTTTTCTCTCGGTCTACGGTTAGGTAAAGTCGAAGTTTGTAACATTGACGTTCATTAAGTATATGTTACATATCTATGATGAATAAAAGAATTTTGATTTTGATTTTGATAAAAAAATCCCTTCACAGTACCGATATACCTATCTTTATCTTAAGTGAAAGACATGTTAGCCTATAGGTAGGTACTGCAGAAGCTACCTATATGCCTAGGTGCTGCAGGGCTTTACAATATTATTAAGTTGTTATAAAGGGTTTCCACGCGAACGAAGTCGCGGACGGCCTCTAGTTTCACTATAACTTCAAAACCAAACGTCCAATTTCAATCATTCAAAAACCAAAAATTATCTACATAAACTGTACTTAGTGATGGAATAATTTTATTTTGATAAGTATTAATAGCATGAGTTAAATAAACGCGTTTAAATGTAGTCCAAAAAATATATATAGTGATATGTAACTTTCAAATGGTGAATGAATTTTTTAAATCGGTCCAGTAGATTTTGAGCCTATTCGTCACAACCAAACAAACAAAGTTTGCCTCTTTATAATATTAGTATAGATGATAAAATAAATTCAGGGCCAAAAATAAGATTGCATCTTGACGGAATCCTTATGCCGTACACACAGCACAAACACAGCTGGCAAATAGTAAGTATATCTTCAGAGGATAACGTCATTCATTATACGGCTCTAAAACCACCTGGAAGTGACGTGTATCCAGCTATTACATCAAACAATAGATGAAAAGGGATAAAGTATTTTATACAAAGCTGTCCTGCTTTTGCGCCGCATCAACTGCGTATGCGAGTGTTTCATTCCTGTAAGTGTGCAAACATTGCTTCCTACAGCTTTATGGCCGCCTGGTACTTTTGCTGGAATCAAGCCTAATACCACTGGACGTGAGTGACCCGTTTTTGGGCCTAAGTAATACATCAAACAATATGTAAGGTGTATAAGTCTCGTCATAGACCCCTGTCGAAGCAGACGCTAACGTGTTTTTCTCCGTAAACCGATGTACTCGGTGCATACAAATTTACTCATAAATAACTAAAGTTCAGTGGTTCATTAGTGCTATTTTACTGTACTGTCGTGTGCGCAAAGTCTCCCTACTTCAGAGTATACTCCCGACAATGATAAAAACCGCCTTAGCAAATGAATTGCAGCCAGTCAAGGAACAAATGAGTAGTTTAGCAAGGCAATTGTGTGGTTCTAAAGGAAGCACCAAAGTTACAGAAAAAAAATCTCCAGACTACCACACCAACTGTGTAGCCCTAAACTAACGCACAGTCCCAATATACCTACGATCTCAGTCCATTTTTAGGCATCTAAGATTGACAATCGGATCCAAATGTTTTTAAAACTGTTTCAATAAACGATCTACAGATTGTGAAACCAATCCAAAGACGCGAACGATCCATGGGAGGCAAGTTATCTTTTTTCTGGCATATTTGTATGAAAATGGTGCTAACCGCCATCCCAATAACCAATCTGTAGACTTTGACAGATCCATTGAACACCTTTTGAATACATTTTTGCGATACCTGGAATTGGGCAGTTCGATCTTTTCTTTGAGTGACTTTTTATGTCAGTCCATGTAAAACAAAAAGAGTAACCATTGCAACATACATTGATCTAAAACTTTTTAGTTACAAGAAGTGCCTTTACTGGAAGAGCGTGATGAAAAGTATCCTTTAACCTGCCCAGGAGTATGAAGAATAATTGTACCAAGTTTCGTTAAAATCCGTCCAGTAATTTTTGTTTCTATAACGGTCCGACAGACAGACAGACAGACATACAGCCAGACAGACATACAGACAGACAGACAGACAAAAATTTTACTGATCGCATTTTTGGCATCAGTATCGATCCCTAATCACCCCCTGATAGTTATTTTGGAAATATATTTCATGTACAGAATTGACCTCTCTACAGATTTATTATAAGTATAGATTAATAATTTACGCCGGAGCCCAATATCGAATCCTGAATCCGAGAGTTGGGACGATCTGAGATCGTACACGATCTGCGGTTCGACTCCAACCTGCGTCCCAATAACAATTATATGCAATCGATGTCAGTGATGCAAAAAGATCGTCCATCGATCTCTTCATTGTGAATAAAAAGTTAGTTTTACTAATATTTAAAAAGTTATGCATTAGTTTTAACTATTAACTTGTCTGAAAATAGTTTAATACACATAAATAAATACATCTTATGTAGTTATCTTGGAAAAATGGCCGGATATATTTTTTGTCCTGATCTTTGCTGTTTTTTGCAATAATTGCATTGTGTTTATACAAACATTTTAATTTAATCGAAAACATTAATTTTGAATTACACATCTAACGGGAAGGCGCATCCAGTAAAGGCACTTCTTGTAAAATTTAGATTTTAAAAGTTTTAGATCAATGTACGTTGCTATGGTAACTGATTTTGTTTTACATGGACTGACATAAAAAGTCACTCAAACAAAAGATCGAACTGCCCAATTCCGGGGTTCGCAAAAACTGATTCAAAGGATGTGTCAAAATTAATAGATCGGTTATTGGGATGATGGTTAGCACCATTTTCAAACAAATATGCTAGAAAAAAGATCGCTTGCTTCCCATGGATCGATTGCGTCTTTGGGTTGGTTCCACAATCTTGAGATCGTTTATTGAAACAGTTTTGAGAAAATTTGGCTCCGATTGATGGTCTTAGATGCCTAAAAATGGATTGAGATCGTATATTGGGCTCCGCCGTTAATACTTAACTTGGATTTTAATAATCGGGAATGCCAATAGTTCCTTTTTTGAATAGTCTTTGACAGCACTACACAAACAAAGTCGTTTCCATGACAACCGTACTCAAACAAAAGGCTGTTTATAAACACTAGTAAATTTAGAATTAAAATGTCTAAACTTAGTGGCTACGACAGCGAAGCCGTGGGTTTCGCTTCGGTTAAGCAAAGTACCCGGTCAGAGACATCAAGCGGGACGCAAACCAGTGATTTCAGCACGACCGGCGTGGGCTCCCAGACCTTCCTGTCCAGAGACTGCGGGTCCATGACCACGCCGGCGGAACTCAACGCACAGAATGACATCCTGCACGAGTACCCTCCCCCGGGACTCAACGAGTTCCTACGCCGAGTCGTCCCTGGAGTCCTCGAGCAGCTCGGACAGAACGAACGAGAGCAATGCTCGTCGGAGTCAGACGAGGATGAGGTTGTGACTGCCAAGTTGTGGCAGGACATTCAGATAAAGAAGGAATCGGACGGCAGCGGCGACCAGCAGCTGTCCGTGCTCAGTCTGTCGTGGAGTAGCGCCGGGAATTCACTGGCGGTGTCGCTCGGACACCCCCAACACGAGACCTGGTGCGAGCACGACGGACTCATCAAGGTGTACACCACCAGACGAGCCGCCGACGACAAACTTATCCACTCCTTAGATATACATGAGAAAAACTGCGTCTCTGTAGTAAGGTACCACCCCTCCGTTGCGGCTTTGTTAGCCTACGGGACGACGTCCGGTGAAGTGGTACTATACAATATGCAGGAAGCCAAGGTCGGGTCGGAGATGCAGCTGACGTCACCGGCCGGCTGCCACGGCTCGCGGCGAGTCTCCAGTCTGCAATGGGCTGACTCCCCACTCTGCAACGCATTCCTAGTCATTCAGATCAATTCGAAGGGCAAGCGACGAGGTGCTTCAGACCAGGTGTTGATCTCTTCAGGCAGCGACGGTACTATCAACGCGTGGCAGGTGAACGCGAGCATGCAGATCTTCCAGAACATCGTGTGCTACTCAATAAACGGCTCGCGCGAGGCCCCGGCGCCCGACATCACTTGTTTCGACTTCTGCAAGTCGTGCCCGCTCCGTCCCGCGGAGCTCAAGGCCCCGGAGGATATCTTCGTGGTCGGCTGTAAGGCTGGCACGCTGTTCCTGTGTAATTTGAACTCTGAGAAGCGCGTGGGGGAGTGTACAGTGGACCCGGCGGTGGAGGTGCTGCCGGGGCACGGCGCCTGTGTGCTGGACGTGGCCTTCAGCGCGCAGAAGCCGCGGGTGTTCGCGTCCATCTCCGCGGATGCAGAGTTGCGACTGTATGACATAAGTCAGGCGCTTGCTCCTCTAAAAGTGAGTATATAGCTTTACTTCTGTAGACCTACAGTTTGTATGTTGTTGGCAAACTCTGGAACTTCTGAACTGATTTTTAAAATAAGTTAAAATAAATTCTTTTACGAAGTATTCTCAGTACTCATTCATAAAATGACTAAATAGTGAATGAAATGACATTTATCGCAAAATAATCGCTGAAGTTGGTCAGCAGAATCGATGGGCGATTACCTACCAAAGCCCCCATAGAATACACTTAAGGCTAAATGAGATAATTCGCAACAAAATTCGTATGATTTATGTGTAGGTTTTTTTGTTTTGACTATTGACGTAGTAATCTATGCTACTCTCATCTTTCCTTGTTTATCCAGCGTGTTTCACTATCATATTCCCCAGGTAATATCCCTAGACGGCAGCATCTCGTGCATGTGCTGGCTGCCGCCGCGGCTGGCGGCGACGGGCGGCGCGGCGCTGCGGGTGCTCGACCTGGGCTCGGGGCGGCCGCTGCCCATCGCGGGGCTGGATAGTCGGGGGCGTGTGACGGCGATGACGCTTACTAATGCGGGGTAGGATTGGTTTTGTTGGAAGACAGACTATGGGTCGTAGTGGGGATTACTTTGTGGGGCAATGGCCTACTAATGTCACGAGTGTATTAAATTAGACCGATTTATTCTTATGCTGTACCTATGAAACAGCCTGACAAGACAACAAAGTAGTCGGGGGGGCAACTATGTAACTTATGTGAACACTAGTGGCCGCCCGCGACTCCGTTCGCGTGGAAGTCGGTTTCCCGTGGGAATGAGAAGTTTTCCCGCGGTAAAAAGTACCCTATGTGTTATTCTGATGTATGACCTATATTACTGCAAAGTTTTATCCATATCCGTCCAATAGTTTTTACGTGAAAGAGTAACAAACATCCATACATTCTCACATACTAACAAACTTTCACATTTATAATATTAGTAGGATGCCAAGTAGAGACGTGCATGTTGAACGTCAGTAGTTTTTGTATGACAATTTGACGAACATTATCGGTCACCAATATCTTTCTATATAAGAAAATATAGAATTAGTGGATGACTTGTAGCGGCTAAGCAGAAAGAAAATAAAGTTTTACTAGGCTCAGTAAATGTATATCTACTATAGTGTATTTACTAGCACTATGCTAATTCCTCAGTGCACAAGCGTCCCGGCTGGCAGTAGGCAACGACCTCTGTTCTCTGCAAGTGTTCGAGCTGCCGACGCGACGCATCGCGTTCTCCGCCGATGATTTAGACTGCCCGTTTACTGGGGACTCTTACTGATAACACTGTTAGCGGCCGTGAGTTCTAGAAGCGGGACTTAATGATGCCTTTTGGTAAGTTGTGGCTTCATAAAAATTCCCATGTCTTTCATTTGCTTTATTGACTGTATATCTGTACGGTATAATTAAATAAATCAATCATGCCGGTAAAAAGTGCATTCGTAGTTTTAAAAAGTCTATTCGCGTACAAATAAATGACTAAATTAAAGTCGCCTGTCGCTTCCTTATAGTTTTTTTAATTAATTAATCTTTACCTCTTTTTAGTTAGTCATTACTATTTTTTTTTAATGTGTGATTTTGTACATTTCAGCGAGCAGCAGAAGTCGTCATACTTTAATGTACATAATTATATTATTGTCAGTTGTAATTACTTCTTGAAAGTAAGAACGATAACGTATTTAATTTATATATTTATAATATTTCCTGAGCTGTGAGGATTTTTATAAATAAAACTAGTAAATTGACTGCGGTTTTTTATTAATTAGCTTCTCCTAGTAACACACACGTCTGTCTTCTTTACACACTAACTTAGGTCTTGCGAACGTCGTTCGATGAAGGCTGAAACAAAATAAGAATTCTTTGTAATAATTACAAATCTCGAAATATATGTAATTAGACTAGTATTGTTAAATTCAAATCTACATGAAGAGATATTGTGCCGTAATCACTATCTTTGTCTTTCAGGACTCCAATTCAGTGTGGTAAGTGGGATTTTCCTATGGGAATGATGCTTATTCCCGCGGTAAAAAGTATCTTATTCCATCCCAGGGGTCGACTATCTCTATACCAAAATTCAAGTCGGTTCAGCCGTTTCTTACTTGAAAGCGGAACATACATACACATTCAGATTAAATTGCTCATACATATCCCTACTAATATTATAAATGCGAAAGTAACTCTGTCTGTCTGTCTGTTACGCTTTCACTCCTAAACCACTGAACCGATTTTGATGAAATTTGGTATGAAGAAAGAACTGAACTTGGGAAAGGACATAGGGTACTTTTTACTGCGGGAAAACTTCTCATTTCCACGGGAAACCGACTTCCACGCCAACGGAGTCGCGGGCGGCCACTAGTATTTAACAATCCAACACACAGCAATTACATTATTTCCTATGTCTGGGCGGCTCGGTGGCGGTGGGCGGCGGCGGCGGGCCTCTCTTCTCCAGCTCCTCGAGGTATTTGTTCAGCAGCGACTCGCGCTCCTCCGAGAGAGAGTCGAGCGCTGTGTATCTGTGGAGGTAGAGATTTGAGATTAAGTGGCTGGGTGGTTAGGTTATAGAAGCAAAACTGAAGGTTTGATAGGTTAAAATTGAAAACAATACTTGGGAAAGATCAGATATAGAGTGATACTTGGCTGTTTTTTTTATTAAAACTTATAGTGCTAAATTATACAATTGTGGATTTTATGTATAACCATTCTCTTAATCAACTCTATTTTCTATTTAACTAACTCAGACTCTAAACTAATAATAATATTATTTAATGTATGACAATTATAAGAAGGAACAAAAAGTTTCGACTTTGCGGTGTTTAAAAATATATATTCTATAACATTGATTGAATTCAATATCAAATATTATTTTCCAGTTATTCTTACTACAGTCTTGTTATTTTTTTTTTAAATAAGGAAGAAAAGTAAGTTACAATGACAGACAGACATGACCGAAAAATACTTCTTTAATTTTTTCTCACATCATTGCATTTTTTATGAGTTAAAAAAAACCAAGCAAACTAACATTGCATTTTTTATGAGTTAAAAAATACCTATCAAACTATCTAGCGGGTCACGAGATGGTAAGATGACAGATCATTACCTGGGATCACTGGCAATGGGCGCCACTAGACTGGCCATCGTGGTGCTGCCGTCACTGAGCGCGGCGCGGCTCTTGTGGCTCAGGGTCCGCGTCTCGGCGAGCAGCTGTCGGAACTGCGTCTTGGCCTGCGACTGCTTGTCGCGGACCCACTCGCGGAACTCGCGCTCCATCTGGAGGATTATGAAGTTTCTTGGAATTAAATTTGTATTTAGTGTTTGAAAAAAAGTAGTGAGTTTTTTTTTGCGATCTTTTTTCCTAAATAAAAAACAGATAATGATAATCAAGGCTAATTTGAACGACTGCTGGTAAAAACCGAGAATGCAATTAAAATGCAAGTTAACTAAAAATAAACAGATCATCACAGAGTTCAATAATATTTAACTTAATTAATTATAGACTAGTTACAAAAACAATAAACCATAAATTGATATAAAATAGCAAGGAACTATTGATAGAATCAGGCGTTACTTTATCTTTCCATTTACTTAGATAAAACTGGATACAACAAATAAATCTTATAGCCGATATGCACAATGTTTAATGTATCAAACTTCATCTAGTATGGAACCTTAAGTAAGTTGGAAGCTATCTGAAAAACAGATCTTTAACTTTTCAAATCTAAAAAGCTAGGTTCTATAATCAAGCTTTACTCAATTATTAGGGAGTGTTCTTGTGTAATACACTACCTGTGACGAAGCAGTATAAGTGGGGGCATTGTTCTGCTTCAGTGTTTGCTTCACGTCGCTCCAGCTGGCGTCGGTCGCGACCGCCAGCTCTACGAGTAGCGCGCGGAGCTTGTCGCGGCGCTTCGAGCAGAGCACTGAGATGTGGCTGCTGAATAGACGCTCCTGTGGTAGATTTGTAGGTGGATTAGTGGCTGGATCGATTACACAATTGAAAAAAACTAGATATGTTTTGAGTTTAAAATTCTTTTAAAATATGGTAGAAACTGATGATTAAAATTGATTAAGTGGTTTAAGTGGAGTTAGAGAGCACATTCAAGCGGATACGAATAGCGACTTCTATACTATGTAATGAAATGATGGGTGGATGAGTTTTCGGACACAAAAAACTCGGACACCTTGGCCAAACTATAGATTTTCAATTTCAATATTATTTTTTGTTTTTTGATAATAGAATAAGTTTTTGTAGGTATCGCAAAAAAGTAATAAAATAAATATATAGTAGTCATTGAGCTGTCTCTAGCTAGACTAACGCACTATGTGGCCTTTAGTATGAGGAAAAGGGAAGAACCTAGTTACATTTGGATACGCGACAATTTAGATTTTACCTTCTACGAAACTTTCCCAACCCGGGTATCCTACCTTCTTTCTGTCTTGAACAGTTCAGTAAATACATCAAGCTTCAAACATTATAAACTACTAGCTTTCCGCCCTGCGGATTCACCCGCAACTAAATGTTTTTTCCCGTGGCAATATCTTACGGAACCCTATTCTTTCCAAAATAAAATATAGCCAAAGTTACTCGTGGATAATGTAGCTTTTGACAGGTGAAAGATTTTTTTAAATCGGTCCAGTAGTTTCGGAGCCTATTCATTTCAAACAAACAAAAAAATCAAATCTTTCCCCTGTAGGGTACCTAGTTTAAGTGTTCATTGTAAATAAATATCTCTCTTGTTGTTTTTCAATTACTATAGGTAGATAGTTTATAAGTTAGAATTAGTTAATTTCTTTGTACTTAAGATAATTTTACAATAAATATATTTAGGGACATAGGAAATGCGATGTAATAGTAAGGTGCTCTCTTTAAGGTAATTCACGAGGTATTAGAGACAATCTCATTTCCTATGAAAGTCGTCGTATACGTAATCAAGATTCCAGCTTCTTATTTCAACCCATCCATACAACCCGACACCTCTTTTTCTTTCCTAATATTAGTATAGATAGATATAGATAACCTTCACATGAATTGACTAGTAAATACCTTTTCATCTTTGGACAGCAGGTCGGCGAGCGCGTAGCGGTGGTCCTTCTTCAGCTGTTTTTTAGCGTCTCTCCAACTCAGGTCCGGGTTGCGAACCAAATCCGCCAGCAACGCGTTGAAATGCTGACACAAATTACAACTTATTAATTGACTATGAACAACAAGAATAATTTGAAGGGTTTTTGAAAGGACTTTTTTCATAAAATTTTAATCATAAGAATGATTAAAAGTTATGTTAGTTAAAATCCTTACGGCATTTACTCAATTTAAAAAATCTTAGTAGGATAAATCGCACAAATACGTAATAGTTATTTCTTTAGAAAATTATAAGGGAAATCCAACCAACAGTTGACATACAGATGTGTAATTTTAGGCGTAGACTAGCAGAACCGAGAATTTGTTTGAAAAGTTTTCATTGCAATCAACAGCTAACTAAGATAGATAAGATTATTGTATTAAAGACAACACCCTGCTTAAGACTTTACGTTATGAGATTCTAAAATACTCCTTTCTTGTGTCTCGATCCCTCGATAGTTTTATACATTTTTAATCTACTCAGTCGCATACCCAAACTTTACACGCCGCTTGACTTAGGACAAATCTAACCAGGATTGTAATACGTCACCAGACTTTAATAAATCCTTACTTTAATACGTCACCAGACTTTAATAAATCCTTACTTTAATACGTCACCAGACTTTAATTAATCCTTACTTTAATACGTCACCAGACTTTAATTAATCCTTACTTTAATACGTCACCAGACTGTAATACATCCTTACCTGCACCCCCTCGTCCCTCTGGTGGTGGTGCCGCTCCTTGTCTCTATCTCTCAGACTGTTGGCGAGCGCGCGCTGCACCTCCTTCTCCCGCTCCTTGATGGAGGCGGCGGCGCGCGCGGCCCTCTCCGCCTCGGCACCGTCGTCCGCCTCCGCCTCGGCCTCGGCCCCCGCCTCGGTTTCGAGCTCCGCCTCGGTCTCGGCGCTCGTGTCCGCCTGTGGTCGGGTGGCGGGGTGTGGACGGGTCAATTGGTGAAGTTATAGTATAAGATGAAAGGTCCTAAAGGAACTAAGTATAGTAATATTCTCCAAGAAAATTTAGAGAGAAAATGGCCCCGATTCTGAAAACACTCTCTAAACCAAACTAAAACTATCGCTGTCACTTACTGTTCAATAGTATAAGACAGAAACACAGAAACAGGTAATCATTTTAGTCCTGTCAAACTAAAATGTACGTGCATTATCACACGGCGAATGCAATTTTAGGCTAGTCCTCAGCGCATTTCGTTCGATTTTACAATGATGTTAACTAAATTTAGTGAGACCAATGTACCTGTATTTTCTTATACAAAGCATCAGAAAGTGACAACGATATTTTTAATTTAGTTTTAAAGAGTGTTTTGGGAATCGGGGCCAATAACTAAATTTTGATTCAAAGACTATCAGTTTTTTTAGCATCTGTCTGTGTAAGTTTGTCCACTATATTATTTTACTAAACATCATTCATTTATAAGTTTAACCCCATCACATTATAGAAAAAGCAATATAAAGAAAAATATTTTGTTTACTACAATGTATGTTCTTTAAAACAAAGACGAATTTAGACCTAGTACATAACTTGGACTGAAGATATATTAATTTGACAAACCTACCTTTGGATACAATACAGAGCAAACTAACCAGAATCAAGGCACACCAACAAAAAAATAACAACATCTAAAGAATATAGTATATTCGCCATCCATTGAAACATCTCCGCACATAAACCGACATTAAAAACTATTTACAAAATACATTTATTATCTACTCATTATGTACTCAAGAAGATCCTAACACAATGTCAATATTTCAATATTATTGTTAAAAATAAAACACATAAGCCCTCTGTAAATTAACAAAACACATTGTTATAATAATAATAAAGGATTATGTAAACAAATATATTTGTTAAAATAATACATATGTTCGGTCAAAACCACAGAAAAAAAGCTAAGACCACGAAACGAATCGACATGATTTTATTCATCACCAAATTCCAATTTCATTAATAAAGTATTTTTGTACAATTATTTACAACTTATTATTGTTTGTATCATTAACAGAATCAATTGGAAACACGTGTAATAATTTAAAATTGATATCCCAATTCACATTGATATATAAATAAATATGCGATGGAAGATTCATTTCATAGCACGACAAGGGTCGCACAACACACACTTTGTAAGTACTTAATATGACTTAAAAATAACAAGAAACACACAAATGCATTGTGATATATTGCTATAGGTTGAGGAGCGACGTTTCATGCAGACATCGACAAGTTATTTATTAGACACTGAGGCTTGACACGTTCTATGTGTACCGCAATATAAACAGTAATACCTATACAAGAGAAACTTTTATACATAGAGTATAATTAGTAATGGAGAGCACATATTTTGCCATTTAGATTTTAACTCAGACTAAACTTTAAATTGTTTACTATATGACAGATGGTGGGGCCGATTCTAATTCAAAACTCAATAAACTAAATTATAAATATTGCTATCACTTACAAAGTAATAATATAAGACAAAGACAGGTGGTCGTTTCGACTTGTCAATCATGCCTTGCATTATAACACGTTTAGAGATTTAGATTAACTTGTCTTTAGGGTGTTTCATGATTTTTTACTATGATTCTGAGACCAATGTAGCTGTATTTTTTTAAAACTATTAACACATGAGTAAAGAAACTGAACAGAGACAAAGCTTCTAAAGAGCTAGCAAAATTTATACCTATTTTGGTAGGGTTGGCACAATTGAATAAATTAAAAATATAAATGTACTTTTTTTCAATTTTTTTATTAAAATAGGTTTTTTTTACAAATTACATACTCTAAATATTTTTTTTTTATTACTTTTGGTTTTTAATAATTTGTTGTGTCTTTTAATCGAATGATAAATTCTAAATCTAATATAAAGTTTTTTCAAATAAACCAATGTGAAACACTCACATGGCATATGAAATGTACAATCTTGCAAACGTGCTAATATTTCATTACCAATATTAACATTTTTAATATGAAGATCAAAATATTCGCGAAATTTTTGCTCAAGCAATTCAACAAATTCAATAAAATTGTCAGGAGGTATGATTATCAAAAAACCTGATTTCACACTACCTTCATTAAAGTCCTTATAATGGCAAAAAAAAGAATCTTTTCCTATATTTTTAAATACTTTTTAAAAACTAAAACAAAAGTATTACTACGTATTATGTGAGAAACTCGAAAACAAAAACAAAACACGCACAACGTTCGAGCGTCGCGTCACGCCTGCACGCCCTGAGATTGACCACTGGCTGATCTAGTTTGAAGCGGTTTCGGCTCATACGTGACAAGCGGCCAGTGGTCACGCACACTCACGCGTTGCACTTGTAATGATGTACCTGTCACAGCGCATTCGTATGTAGCTTTGTCTCTGTTCAGTTTCTTTACTCATGTGCTATTAATAAGAAAGTCATAGCAATATTGTATGTTTAGTTTAGTGGATTCATTCGGCATCGGGGCTAGTGCGACGACAGACAAATTCAAGTTGTTTGCAACTAGGGAGACTCTCATAACACTAAATATGATGATTAGAAATAGAACAAAATCATATTGCTGTGCTGTCCATTTAAAGTACTCTATGCTTTCGTACTTTGTCTTGGCACATTTTTGACAGAATTGAAATACTATTGCATAGTCGAGAGCTTTTTGATAGTTTCAGTTCTATAGGTATCATTGTTTAACGTTATGTTTTCACACCGCAATTTGTAATTCGTTAAATGCCATCAACACTTGTTAAAAGAATGCAATCTTATTCACGTGTATGCACGCTTTCATTCGGCAACGAATTCTAAACCACGTTTTATTTTCCCACCGTTTCATTACAATTACAATTTTTATGCCTATTTGATAACACAAATTGCATAACAGATTTATTTCAAACAATTTAGTACATCAACACTTGTTTAACCGTCACTTGAAAGAACTAACGAAAATTCTCCATTGTATCACTACACGTCACGTGGAAAAACACAATTGGTCGCAACGTCTGTATGTCGTTATGGATTGCGGTTGAGCCAGGATCATCTGCAGAATACTCTCCTCAAACACTAATCCTTCTCGGATTTTTTCCTGCGTTTCTTCTCCGTCTTCTTTTTGGACTTCTTCTCCTCGGGTTCTGGCGACTTCAAGTCTTCGTTCTTGCGTTTCTTCAACGGGGACTTGACTGGCGAGACTTTTTCCGGGGTGGGCTGTTCTTTTTTCGAAGAGCGAAGTCTTTTGGGGGAGTGAATCTCTTTTTCTGGTGTCGACGACTTGGACACGTCGGAATCGGATTCGTTTTTCTCGTCGGCGCTGTGCTTGTCGTCGTCCTCGTCCGATGTTGAGTCAGAACGTTTGCTTTTACTCGATTTGGACTCCTTAACTGTAGATTTGGAGGTTTTTGTGATTTTCTCTGGGGACTCGACCGACGACGAGTCTGGTGATTTCGGTTCTGTGGTTTTGGTCTCTTTGACAGGTGATTTAGACTCTATTGCTGGGGATTTGGGTTCTTTTTCCGGTGACTTTTCTTTGTCTGAGGACGGTCGTCGTTTCTTGTCCGTCTCTTTAGTCTTGCGTCCTCTCTTCGCTCGTTTCTCGCTCGGGATACCTAGAATCTCAGCCCACTGGTCTGGGGGTGGCGTCGGCTGCTTTTCTTCCTCAGTCTGTGAAAAAAGATTGATAATTGAGTTACATTGAAGAATAGACGTTATATCAAAGAGCTTAGAGTTGAATCTGCATCGGACACAAATGACGAACGGCCTTGGGATGTCATAAAAAATACAATCGCAACGCAAGGTGACAATCAAATAAAAGACTAGTAATTCAAATTTCTCTATAATTCGTTAACATTTCATAATCAAATCACAACATGGTATTCCTAAGGCCGTATGTCATATCTGCGGAGTATTGAAATAGCTATTAGCTGATCTACTTTTACAGTTTTTTGGTCCGATGCAAATTCGTGGTGTTCCGCATGCCTCTACGAATAAAAATAATTAAAAGCAGCTCGACCGGGGCTAGTACTCCCGCAGACTATGACACTCGGCTTATAAACAATACATTACAGTATTCACAACCGCTACGCATAATACGATGAAACTTGTTTTCTTAGTGGTGACTAAGAAATTATGAAAATTGTGGCGAGTTAAATATCCAGTGAATAAGTTTCATCGATTATGCGATTGCTTCAAACATTGGCTTCAATTCTTAAGTTCGATTCTCTAAACAAAATCATAACAAAACATAACTTAAAATTTCTAAAAGAGACAGTTATTTGTTCTGCCTGAACTAAAATATTGGACGCCTTTTAGTTTACTGAGCATTATTCCAAATAGTATTATTAGTAATAAGTATAAGGTAACTTTTAGTTTAGTTTAGAGAATTTTCTTAGAATCGGAGCGTTAATTAAAAACCAAATCACATAAAATTAACATAATAATAAAGTTACACTGGTTCATTAAAAGACAGGCTAACTTTTAATTAGCAATGGATTGTAATTTTTTAAATTTGTATTATATTCGGCAGGCGGAACTAAGCCAGACTATGAAAATTATCACATTTTGACACTTACCTTGTGTTTCAAAACAATTCTTGACACATAACAACACTACTTATCACAACCTACAAAAAAATGCTTCTCATGAAGTTATTTTTGCAATATTTTTATTTATTTTTGTATAACTTTGTGTCCGAGGCAGTCCTAATCAGCAGATATAGTCGATTTATTAATTTTCCGTTTAATTTTTTGGTAGAGCAAACAGTTTTGGCCAGAAAGGGTTTAGTAATTAAACCAAAGTAAGTTTTTTTTTTTTTTTTTTTTATGTAATGTAGGTAGCAAACGAGCATGCGGGTCACCTGATGGTAAGTGATCACCGCCGCCCATGACTACCCTCAACACTGTAGGTGTTGGGGGTGTGTTGCTGACCTTTAAGAAAATATATAAATAAATAAATAAAATAAATAAAATTGGGCACCGGATACCGCACTCACCGAACGAAACGCAGGAACATCGTCCCTACTTCACTATGGTTTTCTGTGCGACGGTGGTATTTCACCAGTCAATGTGTATATCGTGTGTGTACTCACGTCAGCGGGTTTCTCCTTCTTTTTGTCTTTCTTGCTGTCCTTGTCTCGATCCTTGTCCTTCTTGTCCCGCTTGCTGCTGCGGTCCCGCTCTGACAATCACACGACAAACGTTACAAAATAATTTATGCATCCTTCATGCATGAATAATTCATGCCCCGATGACGATAAAAACTATGGAAACTAAAAATATTGCAATTTCTTTCTTATTGGTCATGTTGGAAAAATACAGGTATATAACTTAATGCAAACTGTGGCAGAACAAAAATAAAAGGGCCGAAGACTAGTCTTAACTTGTCAGTGTCGTATTAAAATTCAAGGGTACGAATTCCCCTGTGCTGTAATTATTGGCGAGTGGGAGGTGCCAAAATTTTAAGTTTAGTTAGTAATGCATAACGAAAAAAGAATCTATGAATGTTCCTTAATTCTAATGTCGTTTAAGACAAAATAATAGGACATCGGACCACTATACACATTGATCAGCATTAAAATCGGGCAGGGCATTGTCATTATTTGAAATATAATTTTCATTTGAGACTGTATGTTTATTACAATACAAATGAGAATCTTTCTTTAATTATTGATAAATTCTTAGCCTAATCATTATTTAACAAAAATAAACATACTGCCCGCGACTGTACATACTTTCTGAATTATACAGGGTGTCCCTTAATAACTCAACGACAACCTTCCACTAAACAAATGCCGAAGCCTTTCGCCCGGTATACAGTGGCCCCGATTCTGAAAACACTCTCTAAACTAAACTAAAACTATCGCCGTCACTTACACATCAATAGTATAACACAGAGACAGGTAATCATTTTAGTCCTGTCAAACTAAAATGTATGTGCATTATGACTCAACGAAGGCAATTTTAGGCCTCAGCGCATTTCGTTCAATTTTACATTGATGTGGAGTAAATTTAGTGAGACCAATGTATCTGTCTATTTCTAAAACAAAGCATGAGAAAGTGACAGCGATATTTTTAATTTAGTTTTAGAGAGTGTTTTCGGAATCGGGGCCACTGTATGTCTATTTTAATACAAATGAGAATCTTTCTTTAATTATTGATAAATTCTTATCCCGCGACTGTACATATTTTCTGAATTATACAGGGTGTCCCTTAATAACTCAACGACAACCTTCCACTAAACAAACGCCGCGCCGAAGCCACTCGCCCGGTATACAGTCATCGACAATTTTTTCGGACACCCTGTTAACTTGATTACTGGCTGAGTGCCTTTTGCGCTCGCCCCCAAGCCCGGTCAAGCTGTAAAGGCCGTCAAGGGGCCAACAAAAATCGACAGGCAGAAAAAAAAACAAACACCCTGTACATTCCGACCCTTTCACTCACCCTTCTCCTTCTCCTTCCCCTCCTTCTCCTTCTTGCGCTCGTCCTTCAGCAGCTTGCAGTACTCGCGGAAGTAGTCCTCGCGCGCGCCGCCGCCGTCCACCGCCTTGTAGCGCGCGTCCGAGTCCACCTTCTTCTTGGCGTCCGTCCAGCGCGCGCGCCGGTCCACGCCCTTCTCCTTCAGCAGCGCTATGAACTCCGCCTTCGCCTGCGAGAGACGGGACGTGAGTTGGTTAGTGAGTACGGGAGGGGGTAAGCGGGGGTTTGGAGGGGGCGCGGGGAGAAACAAGCTCTGTGTGTTGGTGGAAGCAATCGATGGAGTCAATCTACGAGTATATCGCTAGTTTTTTTTGAGCTGTTAGCCACTTGACGGCTTTCACAGCTTCAACGAGCTTGGGTTTATCGGTAAGTATCGAGGTATGTTTTTTATAGATGCTATTTTTGATTGGTGTTTGATTTTTCGAAGTTAGAGGTTTTTAAAAATATTATTTGATGTTGGACTATAAACTATGTATATTTTTCAACTTTTGTTTTATTTATATTTTGAAGTTTGTAGATTTTCGCAAATATTTAATGTTATTAAGGTAAATTTTAGAAAAATAAAGAGTTTTAGAATCTGTATAAATACACAATATTTTCAGTCTTTACTATTAAGATCTCGGGAATGCGCTTCGATAATTAAAAATGTGTTTTAGAATTTAGATAGATGTCTCAACTGTTTGAAGTTTTATTTAAACTATCAACAAGTTTTTATTTTGGTATGAATAAATATTTTCTTCAAAACCTTTTAGTTTTGAGTGTCATAAGATCTGTCAAAATAATTACAGAGTTTCATAATTCTTCTTTCGTATGATGAGTATGCGGTTTTAGTTTTATAATGAACAAATTGAATGGTTAATTTTATTTTAATACTGAATTTTATTGTTTTTGATTGCAAATAATCCTACGGCAGACTTTTTAAACAATTTAGATGAAAATAAAACAGACACATAAACCGTATTTTTCGGCGACTAACAAACAACCTGCTACAATAAAAATTCGCACAGCATCTAACGAAAGCTGGTTTCTCCCGCGCCCCCGACCATAGCGAGTGGCGGCTGAACACGCGTCACACCCACGTCAATAACCAATTTGACACATGTCAAAGTTACCAAACGTCAAAACTACCGTATGTCAAAATTCCCGGATGTCAAAATTAAAATCAAATTTAACAGATGTCATAGCTGACAGTGACAGACGTCATTGACGTAATGTGTGACGCGTGTCGAATGACAGAGCACACGGCGGTGCCATCAGCCCCTGAAATGAAATCTTATTAGCAGCTGAAAACACGAAAGTAAGATTAGACGCTGTGGAGTGTAATTATTATTAGTGCCTGGAAGAAATCAAGATTAGTTCACGAGATTGCAGGGCAAATGCACGATTACGAAAGTTAAAACGACTAATATGTTTACTTTTTGGTAGTATAACATTGGAACACGGTCGATCGAACCGGCTCACAGTCGAAATCAAAATGATCCCTTAAGGTATAAATGTTGATGAGCTTTTTAACACGTACGCAATTCGGCAAAGACCGAACAAGCAGGGAACTACTAGATTATTTAATCTCATGTTTTAACTTCAAGTTAAATTATAACGGAAATGTAGTAATAAAAAAACAAATCGGATGTCATAATGCTGTTAAATCTTCAATTACTTTTGTATGGACAATATGTTTAACAGCTCATATTCAATGAACATAGTGTTTCGGGAACTTTTCTATCGTTTGAATTGTACCTGACTTAGCTTTGTTTACTTGCCAATAGTGTTAAAAGTCCAAGTTAAAACTCTCTAAACTAAATCATTAATATTGCTATCACTCAAGACTTTTGGTTAAAGATTTTTTGTTTATACATTTGCAATAAATTACGTAAAACATGGCGAAAACCGCATTAAAATCCGTTTAGAAGGAGGTCGTGGACAAACAGACACGAATAGCGAATTCGCTTTACTTTGTTATGATGAGGCAGTGATAGCAATGTTTAGGAGAGTGTTTCAGAATTGGGGTCAATATTCTGTTTTTTTTATGGTCACACTAGTGGCCGCCGTGGGAATGAGATGTTTTCCCGCGGTAAAAGGTACCCTCTGTGTTATTCTGATGTATGATCTATATTACTGTAATGTTTTATCCGAATCCGTCCGGTAGTCTTTACGTGAAAGAGTAACAAACATCCATACGTACTTACAAACTTTCACGTTTATAATATTAGTAGGATTTGCTTTAGTTCGTTATGAATCAAGGATTATATTGTCACAATGCTAATACAGTCATTAACGATACACACTCTTTTATGCTTTAACTGTAAGCAATCGACTGGATGTGCATTTGTAAAAGTGAATTAATAATATATGCATTTGCCCTCCATTCTCAAATATTATTACACCTACGAGTTCAAAACTATATTTACTAAACGCTACTGAGTTTCTCACTGCATTGCAATATTTTTATATTATTTATTGACAAAGAAAGACTTTTTTACTTATCAAGTAAGCTTATACTCAAATTACATTATATTGTCATTACTGCAGTTACTGTTACAATAAATAGAACAAATTCAAAGAAACGGGGAAGGCAGAGAGTTCATAAATAAAAAACAACATCAAAATCAGTTCAGTATTCAATATTGAGATTTTGCTTAATTTTTTTTTTTACTATATTTACGAAAATGATTGAACTTTGACTTTTATTTGAGTCAATGTATTACTCAACACTTGGCTTGTTAAACTTTGGTTCTGGGTAAGATTCCTTAAATATATGTCAGAATCATATTTGTCATTGAATGAGTATAAAAATTAAATACTACTATTTTCTAAATAAATTACACACATTATGTAAAACTAAAAATTGATTATAATTTTTACAATTTTCATTTAGAAAACAACAGCAAAACAATACGCCAATGGCTTATTAATTATTATTGAAGCTGATATTTTAACTTGAAATTTATTTGACTTTACTTAATTTAACACATTTAAACTACAATTAATTTGTCCACAATGATTATAATTTACATCTTTATAAAAATTTTCATTTTATTTCATAAATAAATAAAAACAACGGATTTTTGATGAAATTTTCGACTTTAACTGTGGGTTACAAATCTTTGTGCACAAATACAAATAATCATCAAATAGAAAACCTGAAAGAAATCAACATTAGTGTAGAAGCTTTTTATCCGAAATAATTGCTGGTTTGTTTTGATTATATTTACATTATCTATATTGATAACATCCCAACCACCTATCAGATTGATATCTATCAATCGTGTAAGCTCCCTCACTAAGGGCTGATTTTTCAATAGATAGATGCTAATTGACTGATAAGAGGTATGTTTTCATTGTCACTTCATACATATGTCAAGTATTTATGTTCGACGTGCAACAAAAACATACTGATTTTCTGTCAGATAGAATTTATCTGACTATTCAAAAACCGGCCCTAAAATAATTAAATTTTCATGCAATTTATTTTTAACTTGACTCTTCTCTTATTAAATTTTGTTCATATTGTATATTTCCATAATTAACAAAGATCTGTTTTTTGAGATTTTAATTAGTATTCTAAAACGAATTAACAAACGTTAATGGATTTTTTTCCAAGAACGAAAAGTGAATGTTTAATTTTGTACTTTATTTTTATAACCCACTACAACCGGTGTACATTTATTTACCATGTCTAAAATACAAATTCATCTGTATTTTTTTCTAAAACATCTTTATTATTGGCCTGCCCCAATTAATTTTCAATAATATTATTTGATATGAAGTTTTTTTATATTAGATCAATTCGAATTTCAATAATCCTATAAAAATCAGAACTGAGGGACTTGCACAAGTGTGCCCCCATCCAGCAATAGGTTCAATAAAAAATATAAATCAGCCAAAGTATTCTGAATAATATTTTTTTTCAATAAGAGGCTTTGAGAAGTAGATTTTATAAAAAGTTTATCAAATTACAACTTATTATTACAAAGGAACGCATTTTTACTCCGTATTATGAATTTTGACAAAAGCAAAGACAACTTAAATACATCTTAAACTCTCATTCATTTTCTAAGTAAACGTGTGTGTAAAAACACCACATTTATTAAATTAATACAATCTGTCATATTTTCAAACAAATATTATCAAAGTTCACTATAACACCCGAAAAAACTAATTTCCATTTATAAAACATCAAATTTCTATTCCATTGCTGGCTGGGAACCCATCTCATACTAACCCCCTCGTATTAATATCATCCGCGTCTTCTGTCCGCTACAGTACGTAATGGGAACAAACAAAATGCCTATTCACCGTGTGTGTGCAGTATCCGCGTCGTAACCCGCGCCCGCTCCCGCCTCCGCTCCGCTCAGCCGCCGCGGCGCTATCGGACAACCGCCTGCTAATTATGTCGCCGCACGAGCGAACGTGTTCTCTTGGTGCTACTGTACTTTGCACGCTTAGCTTTATGTGTGGGGATACAGCTAGCTTTTCTTTGTATTTGGTAAGAGATTTGTAAAAAAATGCTAGTTTGATATTTAGATAGAGAAAACCATGTAACACTATCGCTCGATTATAAAAGAGACAAGACATGAATTACAACTTATTGGATAGGGACAAATGACACATTAATAAATTGAAATCAATCGTAATTACTTTGTTACATGTGCCACCCATAGGAATAGCTTTATTATTTAAATTGATCAACAAAATATATTGTATTTCTATGCGATAACACAAGTAAGCAAAAGGTTTAAAAATAGTGGAAATTCTATGCATAAAAATCAATTTAATATTATAGAATAGCAAATCAATATTCGCAATGCATTCGCAGGCATTTTAGATTACTAGGCCCTGGGAATCGAACCCGTTCCAGTTGTTGGTTTCATTAACAAGTTTAATAGAAA
The DNA here is from genome assembly GCA_916618145.1 of Emmelina monodactyla. Lineage (NCBI taxonomy): Eukaryota > Metazoa > Arthropoda > Insecta > Lepidoptera > Pterophoridae > Emmelina > Emmelina monodactyla. Next base: position 206,704 of record OU745296.1, on the reverse strand, counting down.
TCGGTCCAGTAGTCTCCATCAAATCAATATAGATCAACAACAGCATGCCACTGAAATGGTAAGATTTTGTCGTCACCTAAAAAATAACAAGTTTATCAAACATCTGTCAGGTAAGCAAATAAACCTGTGCTCAAATTAACATAGCTTTTTTTTACATACAAATAAACAATAAAATTGACAGGATTCGAACCCGAACCCCAGCCAGTGAAAAACACTGTTTTTGTTGTATTAACTCTGCAAGTTTTTACTATGTTCTAGTTCTTGTTGCAAGCAAAAATTTCTTTTCCTTTACATTCTTTGTAAAATCTCATCAACAACCAACATTGAAAACATTGAATTAGACTGCGATTTTCATTCGCTTGTATCAACCATTTCACCAACAAATCTTTTCACTATTCAACTGTATGCATCATCATCATAACTCCTACACTTTCGTCTATCTCTGACACTTGTCATCTGTCAGCTGTCATCTGTCAACATCACGCGTCTGCCGCCACTGACCTGGTCTCTCTTCTTCTCCTTCTCTTCTTTCTCCTTCTTCCGCAGCTCGGCGATGTACTCGGAGAAGTATGTTTCTCTGTCGCGCGCCTTCTCTATGCCCTTGAAGCGGTCGTCGCGCGCGTGTTTGGATGAAAACTCGGTGTAGGAAGATCTGTGGGTGTTTGGATTGGTTGATGAAGGATTGTAGGTGAAAATAAACGTTGCCCAAGCCCGGTGAAGCTGTAAAGGCCGTCAAGGGGCCAACAGCAATCGACAGACAGAAAAAAAAAACGTTGCTAAGTGGAACATATGAGGAGAACAAGATTTATTCTTTATTTGGTTGTTTTTCCTTATATTTGTTGTCTCTGACGTAGTCTGAGAAGATGTCTGAAAAGGGATAAAATTGAAGGCCTTATTCGTTTCAAACACAAACTGTTTCTAACTCTTCAAAAAAATTCAAAAGATGTTGTAAAAACGGCATCTGCTTTTTCAGATATCGAAATAATCTATAATGCTAGGAACTTCAGAGAGCATTCTCAGAACGAGTTTAAAAAAAAGCGAATATTTCCGGGATTAACGTAGTAAAAAAAAATGAGTACAGAAAAATCAGTACATATTCCGAGTTCAACTAAGTAAATCTCATTTATTACTTGAGAGTATATTAAACTAGTGATCCGCCCACACTTCGCTATGGTGTATTTTGGCTGACTTGTTTCCGAAACTTTGTTTTTAGCTAACTTAAATCCACTTTTTCTAAATTTTCTTTATTTACAAATTAATATGAAAATATATCCTAAAAGATGCCGAAGACCGCATTAAAATCCGTTACGTAATTTAGGAGGAGTTAGCGGGCAAACATACAAACAGACAGAATTATGCCCGTTTTCACCAACGTTTCCTAAAATTTAGGGGACACTTAAAATATTTCAAAGCTCTATAAAATTACTATTTATGGCTTTATTCATTATTTTTTAACTATTATTTGTTGTCAGATTGTATTTATATATACCGTGAAAGTTTTGTTGTAAATGTTTACATTTAGGTGTTGTTTAAAATGTGTTAGGAGTCCCTTAAATTTAGGTAACGTTGGTGAAAACGGCCATTAGTGACTTGGATTTATACTATGTAATGATGATAATGATGATGATGATAATGATGATGACGTGTACGTACTTGGTGTGCAGCTTGGCCTCCTCCATGAGCTGGCGGAAGGCGTTCTTCTTCAGCTGCAGGCGGTTCTTCTTCTCCTTGCGCTCCTCCTCCGCGCGCTCGCGCACGTACTTGTCGAACACCTGCGGGGGGGCGGGGGTCGGTGGTTTAGTTGACAAGTTTAATAGAAATCGGTCCAGCAGTCTCCGAAATAGATAAACAACAGCGTGCCACTGAAATGGTGAGATTTTGTCGTCACCTAAAAAATTACAAGTTTATTAAACGTCTGTCATATCGGGGCGTTGGTGGTAAGTTGAAAAAGAAGGTTGCTTTTTTTCACTCGCAATCGTTTTTTGTCATAAACTGAAGGTGTATAACTGTATCAGTGAGAATTCGAAAGTTTTTAATTCTCTTTTAGCGTTTAGTTCATAAATGGTTACAATTGACACTTCAAACGGTCTATTCCGGTATAAAGATCATTATCTGCATCTAATAATATACCGTTTTATCTAGATTTAGACACCGATTTTACAGAAAAAGTACTTATAACCTGCCTCTATCTGCTTATAAAGTACTAGTGGCCGCCCGCAACTCCGTTCGCGTGGAAGTCGGTTTCCCGTGGGAATAAGAAGTTTTCCCGCGGTAAAAAGTACCCTATGTCCTTTCCCAAGTTCGGTTCTTTCTTCATACCAAATTTCAACAAAATCGGTTCAGTGGTTTAGGCGTGAAAGCGTAACAGACAGACAGACAGACAGACAGAGTTACTTTCGCATTTATAATATTAGTAGGGAAGTAGGGATAATTCACTATAAACTATCGTAATAAGTGTCACAACTAACCTGTTTCCTCTCCTTAGAGTTGAGCAGTAGATACCTACAGTCGAACACGATCTTGTGCAGTTCCTTCTCCCACGTACTGAACGCCGACACCTAGTAATTAGACAATTATAACTTTAAATAAATATAGGTTTTATTAGTGGTAATGGTTAGATACTACTGGGGGATATTAAGTAAAGCTACTAACTTTGCACTTTGTGGGTTCGTCTGCAAAAAAAATGCTTTTCCCATGGGAATGATTTAGACTTATTCCCAGCAGTAGTATGTTTTTTTGCAGGTTATTGAGTTTGGTGTATTGAATTCCAAGTTTTATCCAAATCTGCTTAGTACGCTTTGCATGTATAAGTTACAAAAAAACATACATTCTTACCTTCGCATATATAATATTTTGAATTTGAGTACGGGTCTTTAGTTCAAGTATCCAGTTAGTTAGCTAAAGTTTATCCAAGCATTCTATTCTTTTTGAAGTTATAGATACTGGAAAAAGGAACGCGGGCCTCCGAGTATTGGACCGGTTTTCCAAAGGTCCTGGGTTCGATTCCCAGTCGCGTAATGCTCAGAGGCCCGCGTTCCTTTTTCCAGTATCTATTACTTCAAAATTAATAAATTAGCATTTATAATGCAAAATTAAAAGTAAAATCTCAGTATGCCGTCATTCTGCGCCCTACCTTCTTGTCGGCCAGCATCTGCCGGAAGGACGCCACGCGCTGGTCGTAGGGCACGAGCGCGCGCTCGCGCGCCGCGCGCAGCTCCGCCTCCATGGCGGCCTCGCGCCCCACGTCGATCGTCGACGACTTCTTCACCACTGCTGGCGGATGGGGGAGATATTACATAGTGATGCAACGAATACGAATATTCGTATTCGCCAAATATCACAATGGCCGAATATTCGTTTTCGCCGAATATGATAACAATATTCGTACAAATAAATTATGTAAAATACATGTATAAAAACACGCACTGCCAAATTTATTACCATCTGAAGATCCACTACATTTTGGCGACAAGATGTTCAGAAAAGATTGGCCCAGAAATATTTTTCACTCAAAACCGTCAACTGTATCGTCTGAAAGACTTTTTTCTACAGCTGGAAATGTACAAACAGAAAAAAAAAATCGTTTAACACCTTATAATTTACGCAAACTGTGTTTTCTAAATAAAAATTTACCAGTAGTTTGATATTAAATAAAAAAATAGTTACTTTTCTTAGTTGTTTAAATATATTTGTAACTATTCGTATTCGTATTCGCAGAATAGTGAAAATGCTATTCGTATTAGTAAACGACAATATCGGCAGTATGTAGTGAATTTAATTCCAACATAATGATGACGACGGTATATTTTTTAAGCAGACTTTCTATCGAATACGGTTAAAATGATTATTTTTCCAAAATAAATTTTTACTTCCGTTTTCTTACTAAAGTTTTAACTAAATTATACTGAATAATATTTCAAATTATTCAGTATAATTTAGTTAAACTTTACTTTTAAAATCGTAACATGATACATAGGTATGTGTATAATGATTATCGCATTTCAAGAACTCAAGACTCATTAAGACTTTGTTAGCAAAAAATAAATGAACCCCCTCTTCGAAGCAATACCATAAAGAGACCCCGAGTGACTTGTCACATGTAAAATTATATCAGTTGAGTAAATGCTCACCCTCCTGTTTGATTTTCTTGGCGTCGGTGTCGGAGTCGGCGTCGTCGCTGGCGGGGCGCTTCTCTCCGTTGCTGGCGGCGGTCGTCGACGATGTCGTCGTCGTGGATGACACCGCTTCTTTGGTCTATTGGAGAATTTACACATTTTAGAGGATAAAAATATGGATAAGGGCAGTATTAGGTTATAATTAGACATGGGTAGGTAATGCGTGTAATATTACAAAAGTAATATCACTTTGACACGTAATGCAACATCACGCATTACGCGACAGTTACAAACATCACTCGCATCACTCATCACATCGGCAACGTTCGGTCAGCAGCGTCGTTTTAGTTCGTAATGGTTATGTAGGTGATGCGCGAGTATCACAAGATGACCGAGTAATGTTTAAGGTGATATGTGAAGTATTACACATCATATTGAAAAATAGCAATAATAACTGCAATACTTTACGTATTATCGTAAAATTACTTTTTTTTTTATTTTGTTTTACATTTGCTTGCGTTCATTACAAGTATGTATTAACAAACAACATAAAGTACGTGGCCAAGTATGAAGAGAAGTCAACTACAATTTTTAAATATTTACTTAAATTGTAATTTTACGATATTGGATAAGTATTGCAGTTATTATTGCTATTTTTCAATATGATGTGTAATACTTCACATATCACCTTAAACATTACTCGGTCATCATTTCATTAAAAATCGATCGGGTGATGTGTGATGTTACGGAGTAATATCACTTCAGTGGAAGTGATGCGTGATGTTGCATTACTATTTGACGTACTGTTTTACGCATGTCTAGTTATAATAGAAACTGTATATTTTTTCCATTTTCTGGTAATTGGTGAAAATCAGCAATACCATAAAGAGAGCGTTTTAGTATCGGCCAATTAGGAAGCTCAAATTATTAACCAATCAGAGAGCAGCAACACTCCCCAATTGAGCAATACCGTAAAGAGAGCCCATTACCATAACACAAAAAATACACTTCTATTATTATTTTTCTTGTAAAATAGACAAACTAAAACGAAAAAATTTTACCTACTGTAATATACTAAACATCACATTACTAGTGTCTTTAAATCATGTTATTTTCAGAACATCATCATTAAAGGTACCGTTAAATCTTGATGCCTACACTATAAAACTATAGTATAACAACTAATTTAACAGTGTGTATACTCACAATGGCGGTGTTGGGCGGCGAGGCCACGGCGCGGTCCACGTCGGCGCGGCCCGCCAGCAGCGCCGGCCGCTCCCACACGGACAGCCGCGCGCTCGGGTTGTAGAAGAACACCATGCCGTCGCCCGTCCACACCACGCACCTACAGAACAGATATTATATACAATGTGATAACACGGTATAAATAACATATACACGGAGAAAAAAACACGGTTTTGTGGAGGTAAAAATAGATTTTAGAGGGGAAAAAGCGGAGGAAATAGGGGAAATTTTCAAGATAAAAACGCTGGAAAGTTTAGTGGAAGTGGCGTTTGTAGAACAGTAGCGTAGAAATTACTGCTAAACCTACTCGAGTAAATTTGTATGATGAGACAATCAACTGAATCAACAATAAATCAATAATAGTAGAAAGGCACCCTCATCTTTTTAGCAATACCGTAAAGAGAGCCCCATTTCAGTACCTCTTTGCAGCAATACCATAATGAGAGCACTAATTGTCCCAAACGGAATACTAACTATGTGTAAATATGAACTAACAATATTTTTATGTGTATAAAACAACACTAACCAAGGCGTGCCAGAGATGGGTGTCGTAGAGATCGGTCGACTGCGGTCCTGTTTGGCTTTCTCCTTCTCTTTTTCCTTATTTTCTGCCTCTTTCTCCGCCTGAAACGAAAAACACTATTATTTCCAGGTCTAGTAAATCTTATATTTGAGATTTGACTTTTAGTTTTGCATTTTAAATGCTAATTTATTAATTTTGAAGTTATAGACACTGGGAAAAGAACAAAAAGTGATCAGAGCATTTAGACCGGTTATCTAAAGGTCCTGGGTTCGATTCCCAGTCGCAATGCTCAGAGACCCTCGTTTTTCCAGTGTCTATAACTTCAAAATTAATCTTACATTTGTTTCGACCTTAATATTCATATTCAAATCCGCGCATTAAAAACATCTGCTCTCTCCCTTTAACACCAGTTTAGAGATCCGCTAGCTGACATTGACAAATTGATTTCTTGCTTCCAAGTCCCATATTCTGTTTCAAGTGAGTGTATAACTACCATTTCCTTCTCCGCTCGTTCCCGGGCCGCGCGCTCGTCGGCGGCGCGTCGCTCGTTGTCCGCCGCCGCCTCCGCGTGCGCGTCCACGTCTATCACTGGAATAACATATGATTATTAACTACTAGTGGCCGCCCGCGACTCCGTTCGCGTGTAAGTCGGTTTCCCGTGGGAATGAGAAGTTTTCCCGCGGTAAAAGGTACCCTATATGTTATTCTGATGAAATTTCATCAAAATCCGCCCAGTAGTTTTTGCGTGAAAGAGTAACATCCATAAATCCTCACATCCTCACAAACTTTCACGTTTATAATATTAGTAGGATTAACAATATGTAGTACAATACAATTACTAGGGAGAAATACACAACAGTAAGCAGTCAAAAATTTCGAAACTAATTCCAGTGTAATTATTAAAAACGTATTGTTGGAATTATAAATGAAACTTAATAAACAAACTCTCAGTCTAACAATAATTCTATAACTTTAATTATGCTTTGTATGAAAAACACATTAAATTATATTGAGTTACAGAATATTGTCGCAAGCTTGTGCTTCACTCACCTTCAATCTTTGAATCGTCAATTTCCATTTTCGGGAACTTTTTCTCTGGTTTATCCATTTTATCCATCGACAGTTTTGCTTTCCACTCTGCAAAAGATAAAATTATGTAATAAAAATATTGAAACATACTCACTAATTTCACCTTGCAATTAATTTCATTTTAACGGGATTTTACGCGTTCATTAATTTATTTTAGGTTTTCCGACGTTTCGACATTTTGACGTCTATAAAGAGCATAGTAAAAACGATTTTCGAATTCACCGCCATCTGAATTCGTATTTCTGCGTAAAAATCCGTTAAAAAGTAAGTTTAAGTTCAAGTAATAGTGATCGCGGAAATCTAAGAAGTTCACACATTCTCTACATCATTATGTATACCTCGTCTCTATATACGTAGTATGTATATAATACCTTCCAACAACAGCATGGCGGGCGGCTTCTCCCACACGGAGTGCTGCTTCCCCTCGTTGTAGTAGTAGAGGCGGGGGTGGCGCGGGGGCCGCTAGTATGTATATAATACCTTCCAACAACAGCATGGCGGGCGGCTTCTCCCACACGGAGTGCTGCTTCCCCTCGTTGTAGTAGTAGAGGCGGGGGGTGGCGCGGGGGCCGCTAGTATGTATATAATACCTTCCAACAACAGCATGGCGGGCGGCTTCTCCCACACGGAGTGCTGCTTCCCCTCGTTGTAGTAGTAGAGGCGGGGGTGGCGCGGGGGCCGCTAGTATGTATATAATACCTTCCAACAACAGCATGGCGGGCGGCTTCTCCCACACGGAGTGCTGCTTCCCCTCGTTGTAGTAGTAGAGGCGGGGGTGGCGCGGGGGCCGCTAGTATGTATATAATACCTTCCAACAACAGCATGGCGGGCGGCTTCTCCCACACGGAGTGCTGCTTCCCCTCGTTGTAGTAGTAGAGGCGGGGGTGGCGCGGGGGCCGCTAGTATGTATATAATACCTTCCAACAACAGCATGGCGGGCGGCTTCTCCCACACGGAGTGCTGCTTCCCCTCGTTGTAGTAGTAGAGGCGGGGGTGGCGCGGGGGCCGCTAGTATGTATATAATACCTTCCAACAACAGCATGGCGGGCGGCTTCTCCCACACGGAGTGCTGCTTCCCCTCGTTGTAGTAGTAGAGGCGGGGGTGGCGCGGGGGCCGCTAGTTTGTATATAATACCTTCCAACAACAGCATGGCGGGCGGCTTCTCCCACACGGAGTGCTGCTTCCCCTCGTTGTAGTAGTAGAGGCGGGGGTGGCGCGGGGGCCGCTAGTATGTATATAATACCTTCCAACAACAGCATGGCGGGCGGCTTCTCCCACACGGAGTGCTGCTTCCCCTCGTTGTAGTAGTAGAGGCGGGGGTGGCGCGGGGGCCGCTAGTATGTATATAATACCTTCCAACAACAGCATGGCGGGCGGCTTCTCCCACACGGAGTGCTGCTTCCCCTCGTTGTAGTAGTAGAGGCGGGGGTGGCGCGGGGGCCGCTAGTATGTATATAATACCTTCCAACAACAGCATGGCGGGCGGCTTCTCCCACACGGAGTGCTGCTTCCCCTCGTTGTAGTAGTAGAGGGGGGGGGTGGCGCGGGGGCCGCTAGTATGTATATAATACCTTCCAACAACAGCATGGCGGGCGGCTTCTCCCACACGGAGTGCTGCTTCCCCTCGTTGTAGTAGTAGAGGCGGGGGTGGCGCGGGGGCCGCTAGTATGTATATAATACCTTCCAACAACAGCATGGCGGGCGGCTTCTCCCACACGGAGTGCTGCTTCCCCTCGTTGTAGTAGTAGAGGCGGGGGTGGCGCGGGGGCCGCTAGTATGTATATAATACCTTCCAACAACAGCATGGCGGGCGGCTTCTCCCACACGGAGTGCTGCTTCCCCTCGTTGTAGTAGTAGAGGCGGGGGTGGCGCGGGGGCCGCTAGTATGTATATAATACCTTCCAACAACAGCATGGCGGGCGGCTTCTCCCACACGGAGTGCTGCTTCCCCTCGTTGTAGTAGTAGAGGCGGGGGTGGCGCGGGGGCCGCTAGTATGTATATAATACCTTCCAACAACAGCATGGCGGGCGGCTTCTCCCACACGGAGTGCTGCTTCCCCTCGTTGTAGTAGTAGAGGCGGGGGGTGGCGCGGGGGCCGCTAGTATGTATATAATACCTTCCAACAACAGCATGGCGGGCGGCTTCTCCCACACGGAGTGCTGCTTCCCCTCGTTGTAGTAGTAGAGGCGGGGGTGGCGCGGGGGCCGCTAGTATGTATATAATACCTTCCAACAACAGCATGGCGGGCGGCTTCTCCCACACGGAGTGCTGCTTCCCCTCGTTGTAGTAGTAGAGGCGGGGGTGGCGCGGGGGCCGCTAGTATGTATATAATACCTTCCAACAACAGCATGGCGGGCGGCTTCTCCCACACGGAGTGCTGCTTCCCCTCGTTGTAGTAGTAGAGGCGGGGGTGGCGCGGGGGCCGCTAGTATGTATATAATACCTTCCAACAACAGCATGGCGGGCGGCTTCTCCCACACGGAGTGCTGCTTCCCCTCGTTGTAGTAGTAGAGGCGGGGGTGGCGCGGGGGCCGCTAGTATGTATATAATACCTTCCAACAACAGCATGGCGGGCGGCTTCTCCCACACGGAGTGCTGCTTCCCCTCGTTGTAGTAGTAGAGGCGGGGGTGGCGCGGGGGCCGCTAGTATGTATATAATACCTTCCAACAACAGCATGGCGGGCGGCTTCTCCCACACGGAGTGCTGCTTCCCCTCGTTGTAGTAGTAGAGGCGGGGGTGGCGCGGGGGCCGCTAGTATGTATATAATACCTTCCAACAACAGCATGGCGGGCGGCTTCTCCCACACGGAGTGCTGCTTCCCCTCGTTGTAGTAGTAGAGGCGGGGGTGGCGCGGGGGCCGCTAGTATGTATATAATACCTTCCAACAACAGCATGGCGGGCGGCTTCTCCCACACGGAGTGCTGCTTCCCCTCGTTGTAGTAGTAGAGGCGGGGGTGGCGCGGGGGCCGCTAGTATGTATATAATACCTTCCAACAACAGCATGGCGGGCGGCTTCTCCCACACGGAGTGCTGCTTCCCCTCGTTGTAGTAGTAGAGGCGGGGGTGGCGCGGGGGCCGCTAGTATGTATATAATACCTTCCAACAACAGCATGGCGGGCGGCTTCTCCCACACGGAGTGCTGCTTCCCCTCGTTGTAGTAGTAGAGGCGGGGGTGGCGCGGGGGCCGCTAGTATGTATATAATACCTTCCAACAACAGCATGGCGGGCGGCTTCTCCCACACGGAGTGCTGCTTCCCCTCGTTGTAGTAGTAGAGGCGGGGGTGGCGCGGGGGCCGCTAGTATGTATATAATACCTTCCAACAACAGCATGGCGGGCGGCTTCTCCCACACGGAGTGCTGCTTCCCCTCGTTGTAGTAGTAGAGGCGGGGGTGGCGCGGGGGCCGCTAGTATGTATATAATACCTTCCAACAACAGCATGGCGGGCGGCTTCTCCCACACGGAGTGCTGCTTCCCCTCGTTGTAGTAGTAGAGGCGGGGGTGGCGCGGGGGCCGCTAGTATGTATATAATACCTTCCAACAACAGCATGGCGGGCGGCTTCTCCCACACGGAGTGCTGCTTCCCCTCGTTGTAGTAGTAGAGGCGGGGGTGGCGCGGGGGCCGCTAGTATGTATATAATACCTTCCAACAACAGCATGGCGGGCGGCTTCTCCCACACGGAGTGCTGCTTCCCCTCGTTGTAGTAGTAGAGGCGGGGGTGGCGCGGGGGCCGCTAGTATGTATATAATACCTTCCAACAACAGCATGGCGGGCGGCTTCTCCCACACGGAGTGCTGCTTCCCCTCGTTGTAGTAGTAGAGGCGGGGGTGGCGCGGGGGCCGCTAGTATGTATATAATACCTTCCAACAACAGCATGGCGGGCGGCTTCTCCCACACGGAGTGCTGCTTCCCCTCGTTGTAGTAGTAGAGGCGGGGGTGGCGCGGGGGCCGCTAGTATGTATATAATACCTTCCAACAACAGCATGGCGGGCGGCTTCTCCCACACGGAGTGCTGCTTCCCCTCGTTGTAGTAGTAGAGGCGGGGGTGGCGCGGGGGCCGCTAGTATGTATATAATACCTTCCAACAACAGCATGGCGGGCGGCTTCTCCCACACGGAGTGCTGCTTCCCCTCGTTGTAGTAGTAGAGGCGGGGGTGGCGCGGGGGCCGCTAGTATGTATATAATACCTTCCAACAACAGCATGGCGGGCGGCTTCTCCCACACGGAGTGCTGCTTCCCCTCGTTGTAGTAGTAGAGGCGGGGGTGGCGCGGGGGCCGCTAGTATGTATATAATACCTTCCAACAACAGCATGGCGGGCGGCTTCTCCCACACGGAGTGCTGCTTCCCCTCGTTGTAGTAGTAGAGGCGGCCGTCGGGCGCGCGGTGGCCGCTCCACTCCGCCGCCGCCGACACCACCTCCGCCGGGATCGCCTGCAAGTCATCATAATACAATATGTTATCATCATTATCATTTTACACGATCTAGCTTTCTGGGCCTGGCGAAGCTAAAGACTGTAGCGATCAGGGGTTTTCGATGGTTCTATTATTTCTATGTTTTTGTACCAGTATAGGCCGTCTTAGGCGAAAGTCGTGGCGAAGAGGGTGGTTCCGAGTGAAAAAAACACTATTTTCCTTTAACTGGCGAGGGGCTAAGAGAAGTTTTTTTTTGTTTTTCCTATTTGGAGGCTTGGTTCCGACTGAGACACCGATGCTCTTTTTTTTCTGTCTGACGATTGCTGTTGGCACCTTGACGGCCTTTACAGCTTCACCGGGCTTGGGGGCGAGCGCAAAAGGCGCTCAGCCAGTAGATAAAGATTGTCCCTACCTACGATGCGACTGCCTAAGGGCACCTAGTTGGTTACGGACCTCGGCTTAGGGCGTCGCGATCATTTACACTTACTAAACTGGTTCGTAAGGGGCCCCTCTCTGACCGAGCAATACCTTAAAGAGAGCACCGTTTTATCGAATTATTTTGTATATCATTTTCACTATACTAATCGTCTATTTTCATCTTTCTCTCAGCCCCACGAATCTTTATTAACAAAATTTAACATTAATACGATACATTTAGACATGATTGTTCAATTTAACTTAAAACTATACACTATATATCAATATTAATAATAATAAACTTAATTCTAAACCTTAGTATGGTCGTCGTGCACAATCATCATCATTACATAGTATAAATCCAAGTCGCTAATTCTGTCCGTTTGTATGTTGATCCGCTAACTCCTCCTAAACCAGTTGAGAGATTCTAATGCGGTTTTCTTTCACCATCCTTTAGGTAATTTTTTCATTTAAATTTGTTAACAAAGAACATTCAGAAAAAGTTATTTAAAGTAAGCCAAAATTCTTCGAATCGTGAAAAAGTCGCGCAAAACTACACCATTGCGAAGCGTGGGCTGTTCGCTAGTAATAAATAATAATAACAGTCGTATATGCCCCCCTACTTGGGCACAGGCCTCCATCTCTGATAGAGAGAGGAATTCGTGGTGCACTCTAGTGGGGATTGAACCCAGACCAACGTTAAAGTATACCCGTCCTGTTGCTACTGGGCTACCACACACCACATCTAAAAAACACGTTCTGTTACTGTCACAGCTTGATTAATCTAAATATAAAATATTTTTTTTTTATAATAATCATGCTTTGCTTTTAATTCTTGCCCATAACCTTATTTCCAACCAAGTCACTCCCACAACTAACTGTTTCTTGCGCTATTTCAATCATGGGAGGTTTTCAAAAACCTTATTTAATTCTTATACTGGCTTCAATTTCTAAGACTATAAATAAGTGATAGTACTCACCAATTCATCTTTATTAGTAGAAGCAGGGGCCGGCGACGACGACGAGTCGCCGGCGGACAGTTGAGGGGTGATTCCTGCAGCTGATACAAATATTTTATAATTATTCTCGTTAATGAATTTTAACTTAGATACACACAAGGCCATTTAGGGCTGATTTTTCAATAGTCAGATAAATGCTAACTGACTGATAAGAGGTATGTTTTCATTGTGGCTTCATATACAATGTGTTAGGGTTCCGACTTTTGATACTTTACCTACGTGATATACATCAAATTTCATCGACAAAAGTCACCTTAGGGGGGGGCGCACCCCTCACCCCTCGTGATGGGGGTGATTTAAAAATTTCGTTTCTCTGGTTTGCTTTAAGTTCGTAAAACCATTTTTTTTTCATATTTATTGTGTGTATCTTGTTGAATTACATCTCATTTTAAAGCTTATTAAATTTACCAACTTTTGATACCACATTCACTAAAAAGTCATAAGAAGAAAAGAATTAATTTTAATGACTTAGAAAAAAAATCTTACTTTTTTGTAGTATTTTTTTAGTTTTTTGTCATTAAAAAAAAAACGAAGCCCTTAACAATGCATTTTTTTCTTCTTAACTAGTACTATTTGAGTTTATCTTTCTAACGATACAGAATACGACAGTTTAACTTCAAAGAAACAGTGAAGCAACCTGCTACCGCATTGCGCGCGCGCTCTAACTCGCGAGTCTTGATAGTACTTAAATTTTGTAACTAGGACGTATTACCTTAGTAAAATAAACTTTTGATATTTTAATTTCGTGTTTCCTTTTAACTAATTACTGAACCGGGCCTAAATTTTGGCATCGTTAGAAAGATAAACTCAAATAGTACTAGTTAAGAAGAAAAAAATGCATTGTTAAGGGCTTCGTTTTTTTTTTAATGACAAAAAACTAAAAAAATACTACAAAAAAGTAAGATTTTTTTTCTAAGTCATTAAAATTAATTCTTTTCTTCTTATGACTTTTTAGTGAATGTGGTATCAAAAGTTGGTAAATTTAATAAGCTTTAAAATGAGATGTAATTCAACAAGATACACACAATAAATATGAAAAAAAAAATGGTTTTACGAACTTAAAGCAAACCAGAGAAACGAAATTTTTAAATCACCCCCATCACGAGGGGTGAGGGGTGCGCCCCCCCCTAAGGTGACTTTTGTCGATGAAATTTGATGTATATCACGTAGGTAAAGTATCAAAAGTCGGAACCCTAACACATTGTATATAGTCAAGTATTTAACAAAATATTTGTGCAACAAAAACATACTGATTTTCTGTCAAATAGAATTTATCTGACTATTAAAAAACCGGCCCTAAGTGGAATAATTAAAATAATGTAAAAATAATAATAATAATAAATCTCCAGACTAAACACACCAACTATGTGGCCCTTAAGTAAGTGCAGTAAGCTCTAGTGTTAAAGGTACCACACAATGGACTAGGGAAGAACCTAGTTACACCTAGAGACGAGCCAATGTCGAAAAACATGTTTACCTATGTCAAGTATTTATGTTCGACGTGCAACAAAAACATACTGATTTTCTGTCAGATAACATTTATCTGAATATTGAAAAACCGGCCATAAGTCAACTAATTCCCACATTTCTACTTTGTTTGTGTTATGAACAATATGTGTTAAATCATAACTCACGTCTCGGCTGTATGCCAGCGGGCGTGGCTTGCGCCATCGGGTTCTGCATGAGCTGCGGCGGCTGGCTCAGCGACGCCATCTGGCTCAACTGCGGCGGCTGGCTCAGACCCGGCTGCGACATCGGCGGCTGGCTCATCAGCGGCTGGCTCATCGGAGACTGGCTCATCGCTGGCTGGCTCATCGGAGGTTGGTTCATGGGTGGTTGGTTCATGGGGGGCGGCCAGCCCCAGGCCCACGGGGCCATGGGACCCGGGGGCCCCATCGGTCCAGAGGGGGCCATGGGGCCGGGGCCTGTGCCGGGGGGACCTTGGAATGGCATCATACCACCTGGGGGAAGAGTAGTAAAGTAAGTTCTAAATAAAAGCTGGGGTGAGGTTGGTACAGTCGGACTAGTGTAATTTCTTTTTTTTTTCATTTTCAATAACAAAAGTTGTAAAATTATATAAATTAATGTAAATATAAGGGAAATCATTAGCTATTTTCATGGAAAGCAATAGCTATTTCCCCAAACAAAAAATACATTGATATCTAATGATTGACAGCAGAGTGGTTTGTATATGAAAAAGTAAATTTGTATTTGTTTTCCTTTTTTCTCGATGTTTAACATCTTTTCCTTCCACACGAACCTTTCGCAGACTTATTCAAACAATATAAAATAATAAATTTGTATCGGTTCAGCCATTCTCGAGTTTTGCGCTTAGCATCACATTAAGGACTTCATATTTATTTCTATACTAGTGGCGACGACGCAACTCCGTTCGCGTGGAAATCGGTTTCCCGTGGGAATGAAAAGTTTTCCCGCGGTTAAAAGTACCCTATGTGTTATTCTGATGTACAACCTATATTACTGTAAAATTACATCAAAATCCATCCAGTAGTTTTTACATGAAAGAGTAACAAACATCCATACACACAAACTTTCACGTTTATAATATTAGTAGGATAAATTATTTGATATCTCCTCACCATTGTTAGGTTGGTTGGCGTTCTGGTCCATGTGGTCCTCGTCGTCGGAACCGTCGCGGTTATCCTTGTCTGACATGCCTGCACCTACAATAAAGTAGAATATTAGTATATAAAACATATTGTCGGCGCTTCGCCTTATAAGTTTAAATAGTTTGTTTTGTAATACTCGCGATTGCTATTTTGTTTTGTCAGGCTACCAATCTGTATAAGTAATTTCATAAAAATTTCACTCTCTCTGTAAACGTCATACTGAACGCACACATTTGTTAATTTTATATTATAACGTTGTTAAACCAAAAAAAGGGTTTCATTTGAGGCTCCATTGTGTCCGCGAAGACATAAATTGGCGACCGTGACAGGACGTACTCCAGAAAAAGTACATGTCCGCGACTTGCAACTTTCCGTGACCACCATCATCAGAAGACAAAGGAAAAGGATTGACGGTTTGAGTACCAGCCAAGCAGAAGACAAGAATCTAAGTACAAGCCAGAGGTTCCCTGCAAAGGCCTATATCTACAAAAGGTGCAAGAAGCCGAAGCGTTGGAGATTTGACCAGGGTCGAGCCGAGCACCGCCGGGCAGTGACGCAGCTAAAGCATCACCTCGCAGCATAGTTCGACAGATAAGTGCCCTGTTTATCCATTCCTGCTTCCTAATTAGTCCATATCCATCACTAAATTTCCTAATTACAACGAAATTCATCCAGTGCAAATAATTATAAAATTACCCTCACAAATTAATAAAATAAAATATCTTTAAAAATCTTTTAAAATCAAGAATTTACGTGTTATAACAGCCAATATAATAATTATAATATTAAATTCATTTGGTTTCGCGTCATTCGCCCCATATTTTTGCTTATTTCGGTGATAATCAGCAGCGTTTTGCCGAATATATTTCAGCGTTGTGTTGGCGTCGAGCGCGCGGCTGCATCGACCTTGAGGCGACTCTGCGTTCAGCGGAGCCCGAGCGCCGCGCTGCCGCCGCCGGGCCCAGGTACCACCGGAATTCGAGGAGCGTGAGACCATTTATAACATTTTACTATTGAGCATTACATTACGTTACTAATTAACGCCCCGACGTTACCGACCGGTGTAATTATTTTAGTGCAATTGCTTTGTGATAACTATTTTTAACGAAATTACTTTTTTTATTTTCTACCTACTTTTTATTTAAATTACAATGTCGCAAAAGGAAAATATAATTTCTAAGGGGGAGTTGGGGTCAAACGAATCCACTCAAATTGGTGATTTATGTACAAAAAGGAGTTCAATTAAAGGTCAAATTACCAAATTCAAAAATTATTTAGATCGTGTCACAAAGCAATCTTCGTTTACACCTGTCGAGTGCGCCGAGATGTCGTTAAAACTCAGTAGGTTCGAAAGTTTATCTTTGAAATTTGATGAGCTGCAAACTCAGATAGAAGTCTTAAATTCTACAAATCTTGACGTTGAAATTGATATGAGAGAGTCCATTGAGCAAGACATAATATTATGTACCGCAATTTGCAAGGGATTATTAGAAAAACAAAATGAAATTAAATCTTTAGAATATGAAAAGAAACGACGTGAATCAATATTTCATGAAAATCAATGCACTTTTGATCACAACGATGTAGGAATAAAATTGCCCCAAATTCAAATCGCTAAATTCGACGGATCGTTCTTCCGCTGGCTTGAGTTCCACGACACTTTTACGAATTTGATTCACAACAATCAGCGAATTTCTACGATTCAAAAATTTCACTATTTATTAAGTTACCTTGATGGCGAGGCAAAGCGCATAGTGGCAAATATTGAAGTTTCGTCCGCTAATTACTCAAATGCATGGCAATTGTTATGCAGTCGCTATAATAATAAGAGATTACTTATAAATTATCATTTAAAATCATTATTTAACATACAGTCTATTACTCGAGAATCGGAGGGTTCTTTAAGGTTTTTTGTTGATCACGTAACCAAAAACCTTCGCGCTCTTTCCAACCTTGGTCAACCTACTGACAAATGGGACACTTTAATTATTTTTATGCTTTCATCCAAGCTTGATAATTCTACATTAATGAAATGGGAAGAGCAGCGCAATAACTTAGATGATATTCCCAGCTTAGATCAATTTACTTCATTTTTACTGGATCGGGCCCACGTTCTCGAGTCGATTAATCGAAATAAAGAAAATAATTTTAAGTTTCATCATAACAATATAGGTGTCGATAGTAGCGGTAGATCCACCGCTAGTACCAAGACATTTGCTACAACTAGCAAAAATATTGATCACGTATTCACGTGCATTATTTGTAGCCAGAATCATAGAATTTATGAATGTTCAATTTTCAAAGCAAAATCAATTAAAGACAAAATGTCCGATGTATACAAGTTCAAGCTATGTCCTAATTGTTTAAGGCAAGGTCACCCATTAAGCGATTGCCGTATGGGCCCTTGTAGACTGTGCAAGAAACGTCACAATACTTTACTACACAACAATTCAAATCACTATGACTCCAATGTCAACTCAGTCGAACTACAAGAACCTGAGTCTATAGTCAATTTTTCAAAAGAAATTACAAGTCAAGTTTTATTATCTACTGCCCTAATTAAAGCTGTGAATCCAGTAACTAAAAAGGTGCTTATTGTACGAGCCCTGCTGGATTCAGGCAGTCAATCAACATTTATAACTAGTTCGTTACAACAGAGATTGTCTTTACATACATCTCCTACTTCACTAAACGTCATAGGTATTGGCAATTGTCACGCCAGCGCAGTCACCAAAAGATGTGTCGTGCAGTTGCAATCCCGCGATTCTATACACAATAATTTTAAAATAGTATTTTCAGGTTTTATTTTAGAAAATCTAACCGGAAAATTACCAAAGTTTCCGTTAGACCCTTCTACTCTCAACATGCCTAAAAATATTCTATTAGCCGACCCCCACTTCGACCAGCCTGCTCCAATCGACGTCTTGATTGGAGCCGATTTATTTTGGGATATCTTAGGTAATAAACAAAAACAACTGGGTAAAGGCAAGCCTAGACTACATAGTTCTCAATTCGGTTGGTTGATAGGAGGTCCTATTCACATGCAAAATTCTACCAACAATCCACAATCAAATATTAATAAACAAAATTCTTTAATAAATATTAATTCTAATCATGCAATAGTTGATGGGCAGGATTTGTCTAAAGAATCCCAAATTGACCAATTGCTACCTAAGTTCTGGGAGCTCGAAGAGCTTCCACAGAAAAATGTTCTTAGTATATCTGAACAGGAATGCGAAAAACATTTTTTACTAAACACTACTAGGCTAAAAACAGGTAGATTTAGTGTCAAACTACCGCTACGTGACTCACCAGATTCTCTAGGTGACTCCTATCTACTTGCAAAAAAACGTTTACTTAATTTAGAAAAACGGTTTCGAAAAAACAATGATCTAAAATTACAATATGTTCAATTTATCAATGAATATGAGTCACTAGGTCATCTATCCACAGCCGCAATAAGGTTACCGGATCCAGCATATTTTTTATGCCACCACGCTGTTTTAAGGAAATCCAGCGAGTCAACCAAGCTTCGTGTTGTGTTTGACGGATCCGCACCCTCCTCTTCAGGTTACTCGTTAAATGACCTACAACTGGTAGGTCCTACTATTCAAGACTCTCTTTTCGCCATCTTAATTCGAGCTCGCCAGTACAAATACTTACTCACGGGAGACATCGAAAAAATGTACCGCCAAATTGTTGTTCATCCCGATGATAGGAATTTACAGCTGATATTATGGCGAGAAGATGAGTCCCAGCCTATCAGGACAATGCAATTGAATACTGTCACTTACGGTACCGCGAGTGGCAGCTATTTGAGCATTCGCTGTCTGTGGCAACTTGGAGAGGAGTGTGACGACAGCCTTATTAAAACTATTATACAAAGGGACTTCTATGTTGACGATCTGATCACCGGATCTAATGATGAAAACGAACTACGCTATATTCAACAGGGCGTCAGCATGGAACTTAAAAAGGCATGTTTTAACTTGCGTAAATTTAAAACTAATATGCCTGCATTGTTCAATGATTCAAACAATATTCAAGATAATTTAACAATTAGCGAATCGTCAAATACACTCGGGCTTGGTTGGAACCCCAATAATGATACCTTAAATTTTCCTATAACACAACCTTTACAAACTGAAATCATAACTAAACGTTTTATAATGTCCCATTCATTCAGGATATTCGACCCATTGGGTCTACTTAGTCCATGTATCATGCAGGCCAAATTAATGTTACAAAGTTTATGGCAACTTAAGCTTGATTGGGACCAACAAGTCCCAACCAAAACTAAAGAACAATGGGACATGTTTTCTAGTAACTTATCTACTCTCGCCTCTCTCCATATTCCGAGGTTCGTTCTTTGTGAATCTCCATCTTATATTGAAATACATACTTTCAGTGACGCTTCACAAATAGGTTACGGAGCATGTCTCTACGTGCGGACAGTGAACAGCAACGGTGACGTCACTTCAAACCTACTCTGCTCTAAGTCCAAGGTAGCGCCTTTGAGGCCTACATCGATCCCGCGCTTGGAGCTGTGTGCAGCTCTCCTTGCTGCTCGCTTGCTTCAGGCAGTTACCCAATCCCTTCGCTACTCTGCGGATCGCATTTTTCACTGGTGTGATTCCAGTATTGTATTGGGATGGTTAGCAGGTAACTCTTCTAAACTAAAAACTTTTGTTGCCAACCGAATTGGAGAAATACAAGAAATTACAGAGTCTACGTCATGGCGTTACGTGCCCACCGCTGAGAACCCAGCTGACCTAATATCGCGAGGGGTTAACCCTAGTCAGATGGCAAATCTATCTTTGTGGTGGCACGGTCCTAAATTCCTATTATTAGATCAATCTCAATGGCCTATTTTAAAACAAACCTTATTAGACAATCTACCTGAAACTAAATCAACTATTACAACGTTGAGTACAATTACTACTGAACCATTAATTAACTTCGAGCGTTTTTCAAAATTCAATCGTATTAAAAGATCTTTTTGCTATGTTTTACGTTTCATTCATAATATTAAATATCCAAATAATAAAATAACTGGTATTTTAACTATAGACGAGTTAAATAAATCTTTTAAGCATTTATGTTTTATGGCGCAACAGCAAGTTTTTAAAGTGGAATACAATTTACTATCTAACAATAAACAATTAAGTCCAAAATGTAGAATCTTATCACTATCTCCCTTTGTTGATGAGGACAACTTAATTAGAGTTGGTGGTAGGATTAACGCATCTGATTTTGCATACGAAACAAAGCATCCTGTTCTTCTCGAGTCGTCTCATCACTTTACAAAATTAATTTTCCAGCACGAGCATATCAAAAACCTTCACGCAGGTCCTCAGTTATTGTTAGCCACGGTACGACAAACTGTGTGGCCACTGAACGGTAGACGTCTCGCAAGGCGCGTTGCCAGTAGCTGTGTGCTTTGCCGTCGCGCTCAAGGAAGAACTCTAGTACCTAAAATGGGCGACTTGCCAGCCCAACGTATTACCACAGATTACCCATTCAATTCGGTAGGCATGGATTACGCTGGCCCCTTCACTATCTTAAATAGAAAGGGTCGTGGCGCCAAATTAAGTAAATGCTACTTATGTATTTTCATTTGTTTACGCTTTAAATGTATACACCTAGAAGCTGTGACTGATTTAACCAAAGATGCATTCATACTAACTCTACGTAGATTTATATCTCGTCGTGGCAGGCCAGCGGAATTATTCTCCGATAATGGACGCAATTTTGTTGCTGCATCTAAAGAGCTAGGCAATTTTTTAAAAACACAAAATGATATTCTGTCTGAGTTTGCAGGTCAGGAAGGATTTAAATTTATCTTCTCGCCATCTTATGCTCCTCATTTCGGTGGTATTTGGGAGGCCGGGGTTAAATCCGCTAAGTACCATGTAAAACGCGTTATGTGCAACTCTAATTTAACGTTCGAAGAACTCACTACATTATTTGCACAGATTGAATCAATCCTAAACAGTCGTCCTTTGTGTCCACTTTCCCCTTCACCTGATGATTTCCAATACCTAACCCCAGGGCACTTTCTCATAGGTCGGCCACTCAATGCTTTGCCTGCTCCTGCCCCGCAAACAACGGAGACCAGCTGCGTGAATAGATACAGACGCGTCGAAACAATAAGAAATCATTTCTGGAACCGATGGCAGAAGGAGTACGTCTCTGAACTTCAGACGCGCACCAAGTGGAGGCAGAACAAGGCTTCGCTAAACATTGGAGACTTGGTCCTGCTTCACGAGGACTCCCTTCCTCCCATGTGCTGGCGCGTGGGACGAGTTACCAGACTGTTCCCGGGAGCGGACGACATCACTCGCGTCGCTGACGTGACTACCACCAAGGGAACTTATCGACGCCCGCTGGTCCGGCTGTGCCCTCTACTACCTGAAGAGGACTAGTCTGGTTGAAGAACTCCCATCTTCAACGGCGGGGAGTTTATGTCGGCGCTTCGCCTTATAAGTTTAAATAGTTTGTTTTGTAATACTCGCGATTGCTATTTTGTTTTGTCAGGCTACCAATCTGTATAAGTAATTTCATAAAAATTTCACTCTCTCTGTAAACGTCATACTGAACGCACACATTTGTTAATTTTATATTATAACGTTGTTAAACCAAAAAAAGGGTTTCATTTGAGGCTCCATTGTGTCCGCGAAGACACATATGATAGGCATAAATCTGTTGAAATGGATCTATATTTTATTGATCTTTAGAGATAAGTAATTTTTAGATAGACAAAGCGTATCTATGCACTTAATTACATTTTAATCCATTCAGAAGTTTCTTCGATGTTAACACACTAACTTCCGCATTTAAAATACTAACAGGCAAGTAAAATTTCTGTAACTTTCATACAGTTTTTCATTCTTATGTCAACTACAACACATAATCATTTTACCTTCTTTAAGCCAGGGCGGCGGCGTGGGCATGAACGGCGGAGGCCCCGAAGAAGGAGGCCCTCCCATACCGCCCGTCGGCATACTGTTGCCTATTATACTGTTGCCTGGCAGCTGACCTGTACCAACAAATATTATAAATTAGTAAGAAGCAATTGTATAGCTTGAACACTTGTTTTAATGACTTTACAAGTATTAAGAAGTTTGTCCAGTTAAAATCTTTTTTATTTTAGTATCATAATAAGCGTGTTTGCTTATAAATCTTTGATGTTTGATTAGATTATTATCCATCCTGTGCATCCACCAACCCACACCGAGCCAGTGTGGTGAGTTCGGGCTCAACTCAAACCCAGAGGAAGGCCTGTCCTCAACTAGTGTTTATACTAACTTACTCATAAGCTTTATTAACTAACAACTAACTTATCAATTTATAAGTACAGGTGGGCCTTAGTTGCCTAAATGTAAGCCATAAATATTAAGTAATATTATAGTAGTAGGTAGTAGTAAGAATTGCTATCGTCGCACTTGGTCTCCAGCCATAGCTCGGCCGCCTGTAGTCATGTGTGCATATGTTACGGCTAATACCCGAAGTGCCACCCAGTTTTAGCCGGTTAGTAGTCTTTTTAATATGGCGAACTGTCACAAAAATATATATACCTATATGTATATAAAAACAGGCTTCAATCATGAGTTGACGGAGGCCCGCTACGCGGGACTCCTTTTTCTGAGCGGTATCAAAGAAGTAACCTAACTAACCTAAACTATTGATGTTCTAACCGGCTAAAACTAGGTGTAGCCGCACTTCGGGTATTAGCCGTAACATATATACTAACTAACTTACTTATAAGTACTTACTTACAACTAACATATAAATTTATAAGTACAGATGGGCCTTACTTGCCTAAATGTAATCCACAGATGTATAGTCATATTATAGAAGAAGGTATAGCTCGGCCGCCTGTAGTCATGTGTGTATATAATGTACCTGCAACAGCCATGGCCTCCATCTCCTGCTGCGTCACGACGCGGCACGCGAGGCTCTCCGCCGGGCGCGTCCACGTCGTCTCTCTCGTCCGCGAGTGGTAGTAGTACGACTTGCCGTCGTCGCACTTGGTCTCCAGCCATAGCTCGGCCGCCTGTAGTCATGTGTGTATATAATGTACCTGCAACAGCCATGGCCTCCATCTCCTGCTGCGTCACGACGCGGCACGCGAGGCTCTCCGCCGGGCGCGTCCACGTCGTCTCTCTCGTCCGCGAGTGGTAGTAGTACGACTTGCCGTCGTCGCACTTGGTCTCCAGCCATATCTCGGCCGCCTGTAGTCATGTGTGTATATAATGTACCTGCAACAGCCATGGCCTCCATCTCCTGCTGCGTCACGACGCGGCACGCGAGGCTCTCCGCCGGGCGCGTCCACGTCGTCTCTCTCGTCCGCGAGTGGTAGTAGTACGACTTGCCGTCGTCGCACTTGGTCTCCAGCCATATCTCGGCCGCCTGTAGTCATGTGTGTATATAATGTACCTGCAACAGCCATGGCCTCCATCTCCTGCTGCGTCACGACGCGGCACGCGAGGCTCTCCGCCGGGCGCGTCCACGTCGTCTCTCTCGTCCGCGAGTGGTAGTAGTACGACTTGCCGTCGTCGCACTTGGTCTCCAGCCATATCTCGGCCGCCTGTAGTCATGTGTGTATATAATGTACCTGCAACAGCCATGGCCTCCATCTCCTGCTGCGTCACGACGCGGCACGCGAGGCTCTCCGCCGGGCGCGTCCACGTCGTCTCTCTCGTCCGCGAGTGGTAGTAGTACGACTTGCCGTCGTCGCACTTGGTCTCCAGCCATATCTCGGCCGCCTGTAGTCATGTGTGTATATAATGTACCTGCAACAGCCATGGCCTCCATCTCCTGCTGCGTCACGACGCGGCACGCGAGGCTCTCCGCCGGGCGCGTCCACGTCGTCTCTCTCGTCCGCGAGTGGTAGTAGTACGACTTGCCGTCGTCGCACTTGGTCTCCAGCCATATCTCGGCCGCCTGTAGTCATGTGTGTATATAATGTACCTGCAACAGCCATGGCCTCCATCTCCTGCTGCGTCACGACGCGGCACGCGAGGCTCTCCGCCGGGCGCGTCCACGTCGTCTCTCTCGTCCGCGAGTGGTAGTAGTACGACTTGCCGTCGTCGCACTTGGTCTCCAGCCATATCTCGGCCGCCTGTAGTCATGTGTGTATATAATGTACCTGCAACAGCCATGGCCTCCATCTCCTGCTGCGTCACGACGCGGCACGCGAGGCTCTCCGCCGGGCGCGTCCACGTCGTCTCTCTCGTCCGCGAGTGGTAGTAGTACGACTTGCCGTCGTCGCACTTGGTCTCCAGCCATATCTCGGCCGCCTGTAGTCATGTGTGTATATAATGTACCTGCAACAGCCATGGCCTCCATCTCCTGCTGCGTCACGACGCGGCACGCGAGGCTCTCCGCCGGGCGCGTCCACGTCGTCTCTCTCGTCCGCGAGTGGTAGTAGTACGACTTGCCGTCGTCGCACTTGGTCTCCAGCCATATCTCGGCCGCCTGTAGTCATGTGTGTATATAATGTACCTGCAACAGCCATGGCCTCCATCTCCTGCTGCGTCACGACGCGGCACGCGAGGCTCTCCGCCGGGCGCGTCCACGTCGTCTCTCTCGTCCGCGAGTGGTAGTAGTACGACTTGCCGTCGTCGCACTTGGTCTCCAGCCATATCTCGGCCGCCTGTAGTCATGTGTGTATATAATGTACCTGCAACAGCCATGGCCTCCATCTCCTGCTGCGTCACGACGCGGCACGCGAGGCTCTCCGCCGGGCGCGTCCACGTCGTCTCTCTCGTCCGCGAGTGGTAGTAGTACGACTTGCCGTCGTCGCACTTGGTCTCCAGCCATATCTCGGCCGCCTGTAGTCATGTGTGTATATAATGTACCTGCAACAGCCATGGCCTCCATCTCCTGCTGCGTCACGACGCGGCACGCGAGGCTCTCCGCCGGGCGCGTCCACGTCGTCTCTCTCGTCCGCGAGTGGTAGTAGTACGACTTGCCGTCGTCGCACTTGGTCTCCAGCCATATCTCGGCCGCCTGTAGTCATGTGTGTATATAATGTACCTGCAACAGCCATGGCCTCCATCTCCTGCTGCGTCACGACGCGGCACGCGAGGCTCTCCGCCGGGCGCGTCCACGTCGTCTCTCTCGTCCGCGAGTGGTAGTAGTACGACTTGCCGTCGTCGCACTTGGTCTCCAGCCATATCTCGGCCGCCTGTAGTCATGTGTGTATATAATGTACCTGCAACAGCCATGGCCTCCATCTCCTGCTGCGTCACGACGCGGCACGCGAGGCTCTCCGCCGGGCGCGTCCACGTCGTCTCTCTCGTCCGCGAGTGGTAGTAGTACGACTTGCCGTCGTCGCACTTGGTCTCCAGCCATATCTCGGCCGCCTGTAGTCATGTGTGTATATAATGTACCTGCAACAGCCATGGCCTCCATCTCCTGCTGCGTCACGACGCGGCACGCGAGGCTCTCCGCCGGGCGCGTCCACGTCGTCTCTCTCGTCCGCGAGTGGTAGTAGTACGACTTGCCGTCGTCGCACTTGGTCTCCAGCCATATCTCGGCCGCCTGTAGTCATGTGTGTATATAATGTACCTGCAACAGCCATGGCCTCCATCTCCTGCTGCGTCACGACGCGGCACGCGAGGCTCTCCGCCGGGCGCGTCCACGTCGTCTCTCTCGTCCGCGAGTGGTAGTAGTACGACTTGCCGTCGTCGCACTTGGTCTCCAGCCATATCTCGGCCGCCTGTAGTCATGTGTGTATATAATGTACCTGCAACAGCCATGGCCTCCATCTCCTGCTGCGTCACGACGCGGCACGCGAGGCTCTCCGCCGGGCGCGTCCACGTCGTCTCTCTCGTCCGCGAGTGGTAGTAGTACGACTTGCCGTCGTCGCACTTGGTCTCCAGCCATATCTCGGCCGCCTGTAGTCATGTGTGTATATAATGTACCTGCAACAGCCATGGCCTCCATCTCCTGCTGCGTCACGACGCGGCACGCGAGGCTCTCCGCCGGGCGCGTCCACGTCGTCTCTCTCGTCCGCGAGTGGTAGTAGTACGACTTGCCGTCGTCGCACTTGGTCTCCAGCCATATCTCGGCCGCCTGTAGTCATGTGTGTATATAATGTACCTGCAACAGCCATGGCCTCCATCTCCTGCTGCGTCACGACGCGGCACGCGAGGCTCTCCGCCGGGCGCGTCCACGTCGTCTCTCTCGTCCGCGAGTGGTAGTAGTACGACTTGCCGTCGTCGCACTTGGTCTCCAGCCATATCTCGGCCGCCTGTAGTCATGTGTGTATATAATGTACCTGCAACAGCCATGGCCTCCATCTCCTGCTGCGTCACGACGCGGCACGCGAGGCTCTCCGCCGGGCGCGTCCACGTCGTCTCTCTCGTCCGCGAGTGGTAGTAGTACGACTTGCCGTCGTCGCACTTGGTCTCCAGCCATATCTCGGCCGCCTGTAGTCATGTGTGTATATAATGTACCTGCAACAGCCATGGCCTCCATCTCCTGCTGCGTCACGACGCGGCACGCGAGGCTCTCCGCCGGGCGCGTCCACGTCGTCTCTCTCGTCCGCGAGTGGTAGTAGTACGACTTGCCGTCGTCGCACTTGGTCTCCAGCCATATCTCGGCCGCCTGTAGTCATGTGTGTATATAATGTACCTGCAACAGCCATGGCCTCCATCTCCTGCTGCGTCACGACGCGGCACGCGAGGCTCTCCGCCGGGCGCGTCCACGTCGTCTCTCTCGTCCGCGAGTGGTAGTAGTACGACTTGCCGTCGTCGCACTTGGTCTCCAGCCATATCTCGGCCGCCTGTAGTCATGTGTGTATATAATGTACCTGCAACAGCCATGGCCTCCATCTCCTGCTGCGTCACGACGCGGCACGCGAGGCTCTCCGCCGGGCGCGTCCACGTCGTCTCTCTCGTCCGCGAGTGGTAGTAGTACGACTTGCCGTCGTCGCACTTGGTCTCCAGCCATATCTCGGCCGCCTGTAGTCATGTGTGTATATAATGTACCTGCAACAGCCATGGCCTCCATCTCCTGCTGCGTCACGACGCGGCACGCGAGGCTCTCCGCCGGGCGCGTCCACGTCGTCTCTCTCGTCCGCGAGTGGTAGTAGTACGACTTGCCGTCGTCGCACTTGGTCTCCAGCCATATCTCGGCCGCCTGTAGTCATGTGTGTATATAATGTACCTGCAACAGCCATGGCCTCCATCTCCTGCTGCGTCACGACGCGGCACGCGAGGCTCTCCGCCGGGCGCGTCCACGTCGTCTCTCTCGTCCGCGAGTGGTAGTAGTACGACTTGCCGTCGTCGCACTTGGTCTCCAGCCATATCTCGGCCGCCTGTAGTCATGTGTGTATATAATGTACCTGCAACAGCCATGGCCTCCATCTCCTGCTGCGTCACGACGCGGCACGCGAGGCTCTCCGCCGGGCGCGTCCACGTCGTCTCTCTCGTCCGCGAGTGGTAGTAGTACGACTTGCCGTCGTCGCACTTGGTCTCCAGCCATATCTCGGCCGCCTGTAGTCATGTGTGTATATAATGTACCTGCAACAGCCATGGCCTCCATCTCCTGCTGCGTCACGACGCGGCACGCGAGGCTCTCCGCCGGGCGCGTCCACGTCGTCTCTCTCGTCCGCGAGTGGTAGTAGTACGACTTGCCGTCGTCGCACTTGGTCTCCAGCCATATCTCGGCCGCCTGTAGTCATGTGTGTATATAATGTACCTGCAACAGCCATGGCCTCCATCTCCTGCTGCGTCACGACGCGGCACGCGAGGCTCTCCGCCGGGCGCGTCCACGTCGTCTCTCTCGTCCGCGAGTGGTAGTAGTACGACTTGCCGTCGTCGCACTTGGTCTCCAGCCATATCTCGGCCGCCTGTAGTCATGTGTGTATATAATGTACCTGCAACAGCCATGGCCTCCATCTCCTGCTGCGTCACGACGCGGCACGCGAGGCTCTCCGCCGGGCGCGTCCACGTCGTCTCTCTCGTCCGCGAGTGGTAGTAGTACGACTTGCCGTCGTCGCACTTGGTCTCCAGCCATATCTCGGCCGCCTGTAGTCATGTGTGTATATAATGTACCTGCAACAGCCATGGCCTCCATCTCCTGCTGCGTCACGACGCGGCACGCGAGGCTCTCCGCCGGGCGCGTCCACGTCGTCTCTCTCGTCCGCGAGTGGTAGTAGTACGACTTGCCGTCGTCGCACTTGGTCTCCAGCCATATCTCGGCCGCCTGTAGTCATGTGTGTATATAATGTACCTGCAACAGCCATGGCCTCCATCTCCTGCTGCGTCACGACGCGGCACGCGAGGCTCTCCGCCGGGCGCGTCCACGTCGTCTCTCTCGTCCGCGAGTGGTAGTAGTACGACTTGCCGTCGTCGCACTTGGTCTCCAGCCATATCTCGGCCGCCTGTAGTCATGTGTGTATATAATGTACCTGCAACAGCCATGGCCTCCATCTCCTGCTGCGTCACGACGCGGCACGCGAGGCTCTCCGCCGGGCGCGTCCACGTCGTCTCTCTCGTCCGCGAGTGGTAGTAGTACGACTTGCCGTCGTCGCACTTGGTCTCCAGCCATATCTCGGCCGCCTGTAGTCATGTGTGTATATAATGTACCTGCAACAGCCATGGCCTCCATCTCCTGCTGCGTCACGACGCGGCACGCGAGGCTCTCCGCCGGGCGCGTCCACGTCGTCTCTCTCGTCCGCGAGTGGTAGTAGTACGACTTGCCGTCGTCGCACTTGGTCTCCAGCCATATCTCGGCCGCCTGTAGTCATGTGTGTATATAATGTACCTGCAACAGCCATGGCCTCCATCTCCTGCTGCGTCACGACGCGGCACGCGAGGCTCTCCGCCGGGCGCGTCCACGTCGTCTCTCTCGTCCGCGAGTGGTAGTAGTACGACTTGCCGTCGTCGCACTTGGTCTCCAGCCATATCTCGGCCGCCTGTAGTCATGTGTGTATATAATGTACCTGCAACAGCCATGGCCTCCATCTCCTGCTGCGTCACGACGCGGCACGCGAGGCTCTCCGCCGGGCGCGTCCACGTCGTCTCTCTCGTCCGCGAGTGGTAGTAGTACGACTTGCCGTCGTCGCACTTCGTCTCCACCCATATCTCGGACGCCTGGAAGTTAGGGGAGATGGTGGTTGTGGCTGGTTTGTTTGGTATGGCAGGTATGTTGAATGTTCTGAGTAAATTGAGAGTGCAATGCCTTTTAAGGTGCTACTAAGCTACCTTGAACATTGTATAAAACAACCACCAAAAACGTTACATGGCTTTGCTGAATAAAGTTCACTGGAATTAATTTAATTATTTCCTGATAATCTAGCAATAATACAAAGAGAGTCTGAGAGTTAGGATGTTTATGGTGATCTCAAGAACTACTTAAATTGGTTAGCTAATTTCATCCATAATTTTACACCCTAACTTTCAACTTAATAAAATTTATGACCGCATTGTTGTATCATTTAGACTTATCTCTGGGGCAAAATTTGAGCCATTTTCTAAGTTAACAGAATGTATAAAAGTTTATTAATAGAATATATATTACCATATTGGGCGGGGGCATTTGTGGCGGTCCGGAGAATGGAGGCGGTTGCCCCATCATGTTGGGCGGGGGCCCCATCATGCCGGGCGGGGGCCCGAACGGGGGTGGACCACCCATCATGCCTGGCGGGGGAGGGCCCATGGGACCCCAGTTGCTGGACAAAGAAGTAGAGTCACAATATGTACAAGTTGATAGGCACAGTGTCAAGGTAAGGGGGCTGTTGACCTTTAGCATAGAAGTAAATAATCAAATAAGTGTAACCAATTAAGTGGAGATTTATTAATTATTTGAGAAAAAAACATGCCAACAAAAAAATTTACATGTAAAAGGTTAACACCAATGAATGAAGTAGACTATAAAAGTTAATATATTTCTTTTAGAAATAAAAATGAATGGAATGTAACACTAGATTTTTAATGTATATTGTTAAAGATTTTCTTGTGTAAATATTATGTTAACTGTACAAAATATTATAGAATCTAAAAGTATTTTTATACTAACATTTCAAATTTAGTTCAGTTTTAGTGTGCTAAGTAACAGTAATTTAGACCTCTTCTTTAAACTAAGTATATATTCTGCTTGTAGCATGTAACTCGTTACAATAAATAAAGCAATTAAAACTTAATTATACTGTTTTTGCAAAGTAACTTTAAAACTCAATTGTTGTTATGTTTGCAAAAAGTTCAGGACAATCAAAGCGTTCATGATTGTGAAGTGAAAAACCTATTGAATACAAGTATTGCACAAGAAAATATTGTATGTATAGTTTAAACCGAGAACATTCTTGGATGCAAACTTGCCTAAAAGAGAAAGAATATGACATGTTGTTTATACGCTGCAAATCAAGTATTGCTTCGACATAATTGTACACTACAGAGAAGAAAACTGCTTCGTCTAATAGATCTCAATCTATTCATTAATCTGTGTCTATTTCATAATACCTTTTGGTCTAAGTTCTAGCAATCTCTCTGCCTATCCTACCTTGCACTTTTATAAAAACAATAAAAAGGCTAACGAACGTTGTCTGCCCAGAACCCTTACACATCTCTATAACAACACTTCTTCTTCTTCCAGATTGATACCTTTCGTGTCTGAGCACATGACCAAGATATCCAACTTTCCTCTTTTTATATCAACACTTACATATCTAAAAACAACAAAAACAAACTCACTTGTCAAAGTTAGGTCCATTGTTGTACCCCCGCGGCCCTCCTCTGCCGCGGAAGAAGCCCCGGCCGCGCATGGGCGGTCCGCCGGGCCCGTAGCCGCGGCCGCGGAACCGCATCGGAGGAGGCCCGTTCATCCAGTTGGGAGGCGGCATGCCACCTCGACCACGGTTCCTGCAATCAATGCTTTAATGTTAACTTACCAATGATAGGGACTATGAATTGTGCATCTCTATTTGTAATAATAGCATGGGAAGAATTACAAACTAAAAAACGATCTATAATCATTTTTACTTTCTTGAAGCTAAATGTATCAAGGATAGTAAAAAGTAGGTATATTATAATCCATTCCATGGTTTAGACTAAGAAAAAGATTGATGATATACCAAAAAACAATCAACTAGACATTGAGAACAACTTTGCTTTTTTATTAATACCATGTAAAGATAGAATGAATTTAATTGTCAGAAACTACTCCGTCCATCTTATATGCAGAGCAATGTTTTTACTTTGACCATCACAAAAAAAATCAATTATTTTAGCATGTCATTTACTCAAGGATGAAATATAATGAAATTTCTTAAATATAATGAAATTTCTTAAATATATAATTTGAGTAATCAATCAAGCACCTGAAGTTAATTGGTAAATTTTATTTAAAATGCACTTTCATATGCGCTGCTTTATGTTTCAACTGTTACAAGCTTTTGAGTTATTATAATGGTCTGTACCAGTTTTGCATGGCAAAATCTCTTAGATTTCAAATTTTTAAAAGCTAAATAGTTTACATTATATTGTGGTCAAAAAGTTTTCTCATATACTTACACACAGACTTAATTTAGTTTTGTAAAAGTTTACCCTTCAAACTAAATTTTCTGCAAAATTTTGTAAAAATATGTGCTTTATTTCATTTTTTAAAATAACTACATCAAAGTTTTAACTAAGCTATGCAAAAGATTAACAATTATTTCAAATATTCAGCACTTATTAAATAAAATTCAGTTTATCCTTCAAGAAACTCGCAGTAGCAATTTAAATGAGACATAGTTTATACAATCAAAAAATTTTAAAGCCTGACTGGTTAGGATTGTCAACAAGACTTCTTCTTGTAAAGCAAGTGTATTGTAATCCACCACACTGCCGGTTACTGGATGCACATGTTAGAATATCTTTCAACATTTCATGTTAGCTCACAATGTTGTCCCTCATTATAAGTGTGTGTTAAATAAGTTTAAAATATGCATAATACCAAATTAGTAGTAGCTAGCTTAACTGTTAGTAGATCTTTAGACTCGAAATTATTACCATAGTAGTAAACAGCAAGTAGTGACCATAATACATTGGTTACAAAATTCATAACGTTAATGTCCAAGACAATAAGCACCAAATGACTATTTTAACTTGCCAATGCAAAGCTATGGAATGGTTTGAGTTTTAAGCAAATCATAAGTCTTTAAATATTCAATAAAGACAAAATAACAAATACTAAATGCGATGTAACTTCTAAATCAACAAATCTAAGATGTCAAGGACGCAGGTTTATAGTTCAGTCTTCTAGGCATTACTCAAACTGGTAAAGGATGCGTTACCTGAAATTCCCACGGCCCCGGTTGCCTCGGAAACTGTTTCCTTCATCTTCTTCATAACCCTCATCAAAGCCGCCTTCCCCAAAATCTTTGGCGGCGTCACCAATACTATCGGTCTCGCTGGTGTTACGGTTAGGTATTTCCACATCTTGCGTTTCCATGTAATCGTCCTCCATCGTTCTTTATTTGAAATTACACTTTTGACTGTATCCACATTCCTTTTTTGCAAATAAAAGCTATCTTTGGTCAACACAACAAACAATTCACGCGGCGAATAAAATGGCGGCGCGCGGAAGTCAGTTTTTTTTATTGATGAGGTCAGTGTTGCCTTACACCAAAAAAATACAGACGTATTAAATTAATATTAATATTTTTTAACCGACTTCAAAAAAAGAAAGAAATTGAGTAATATGAAATAATGCTTCATATTGATTTTGAAATTATTTTATCATCTAGCTGAATATATAAAATATGTGCTTCTGATGTGAGTACCTAAGTACTTAATCATCAAACTTTATTGCTTCAATGTGGGTAATATTTATTAGTACCTCAGTATTGAATCTAAGCTTTACTAGATTTTTACAGCAGCCGCGAGTAGGGGAGTACGTGACCAAAAAGGTAATATTCGCGAAAATGATCGCGACAGAGTGATGAAGAGTGCGGCATAGTGTGGCCGAGTAACAATTAATTTAACCAGACGCGTGTTATGTTTACTGTTTAAAACCCACACCCACTTAAAAGATATGCATCGCACCTTAATTGTGTCTGGTTGAATGTTTTATTCTCGTATAAATGATACAAAAATCTCGTACTTTCATAAAAAATCTCATACAAGTAAAAATTCTTAATAAAATAAAAAAAAAGAATTACCGTACCTAGATACCTTATATTTGCTTTGAATTTATATATTTTTTTATTCAAGGCATATTGAATGATATGCACCTGATATATGTACCTCACCACAACTCGTTCGTACTAAAACTTTGCCTTTTCCTTATTTTTATCAAAATAAATTATAACTACCTTCACCTGAAAAAAAAATATTTTTATTGCTCGCCTCGTTCCACACATTAGAACAGCTTAATCAATTAATAGAACTGTATTTCGCTATGGCATCTGCTGCTACGTTGCAACTTGGAAAAATACAAGCTGTTACTGCAATGGCGCGACTAAACAAGATCCTCATAGACATCGATACAGTCCTGACTGAAAATCGACTTAGTCATGAACTTAGTGCTATGCAATCAAAGAAGCCCAAGTTGAACAATGAGCAAGGTACGTTGTAACATAGTAAAATAAATGTGATCGTGATTGATTGGTTGTACAAAACATAGGACTCTAACTATACAAAAAGCGTAGTTACTCATAATAATAATAGCCTAAAAATTTCCCAATATTTGAGCACACAGTTGGTGGATCACATGATGGATAATCATCCAATCCCAATTATGTGGGTTTCCTCACGCTGTTTTCCCTCACCGTTAGTTACTCATACAACTAAAAAAAACAAGTTCAAAAACATGTTAATAGACATTCAGTAAATGAACCTACTTTATTTGTTACAAATCAGTTACTAAATAATGAAAGTAAAACGAAATCCAACTCAAAAAGTTAATGTTGTCTCAACACCTGAAATTCTAAGTAGGTACATTCGTTTTTTTTTAACTTTAATTCAACCCTGAAAAGCCTCAGCGCAGTTAACAGAATATTTTTTACGGTATTTAATATAGGTAAGTAATATTTCTTTCATACATTATGGTATCAGCCAGACCCTTGAAAAAATTAATCCATTATACAGAGAAAAATGTATTAGCTACTTAACTAAATGTTTCAAAAAGCCTTCCAATTGATAATTAACTTTTGTTTCTAATTATAGTTTTCAATTATACTTTATTAAAATAATGCAAATTTCCACGTAAAATTACTTTACATTTAAAGAATCCGTTCCTTTCGCACATACGGTTCCTTCTTATTGTTCCAGATAAGCGTGTAAGAAATGAAATGATTTACACTATATTTATAGTAAACTAAGGTACACTTAAACATCGTATAAATTGAATTAGTTACCTTAACACGTGATTGATTCCTATATAGTCCGTCTTCTTGCCAGTATAAGTGGAAAAGCATCCGTAGATAGGTAGGTATGTAGTTACCAATGCTGCATAATTTGACTAGTTCATCCTTACGGCCACGATGGAAGAATCAGCACTATTTTAGCGTCTATCATTAAGGCACTAGCTTTTAAGAAAAGATTAAGGTGAGCATCGTAAATGAAATGAATTAACCTGATTATACAATATTGTGAAGAGTCCTTGCCACGGGGCGCAATTCTAAGCACTAATTTCATAAAGATTGGTGTTTAGAAGCTAAAATAGTCTTTATTTCAAGCGTCTGCGTGCAGTGCGGCTTAGGCACCGTTATATCGCCTCTTCATGCTTGCTGAAAATACCTTCTACAAACATAGCTCTTTTATCTACAGGTCATCACACAGTCCTCGCTTCACAAACAGAACACTGTCACAAGAAACGATCGTCTTCTCCATACGGGAATAAAGCTATTAGCAGACACTCTTCAAGCACAGCATCTCGGAAAAGACCTCGTGAAGAATATACAGAACAGGACGATGAAACATATGAAATAGTTTTCAAGAACGACTTCCAAGGTAGGAGAGAAGAAATATTGAGTTGCTTTAACTGCCAGAAACTGTTAGCGGCTCTATGCGATGGTACTGTGGAAAACGGTAAAATTTTACAGAAAAGAGGTGACGTTGACAAACCGAAACCAACTGCAGATGTTAAGAAAAGTAGGAATTCTTCAGCGATACATAGCGATGATAAGAGAAGTAATAGCAAAATACGTAAATTATCGAAGGAAATGGATGTGTCCAAAGACAAAAGCGTAGGAAAAAAAGCAAGTCTAAGTCAGGAGCAAAAAAGTGATGACAAACAAGCAAAAGAAGTCAAGAAAAGCCAAAATAAGTCGAAAAATGAGGCGTCGAAGAAAAATCCCGGTTTAATTGAAAAAGAAGTCAAGGAAGACAAGAATGTTAATAGAAAAGGTAAACCAAATCGTAAGAGGACTGCCGGAGATGCTGCACAGAAAGTGCAATCCGACAGTAAGGAAGACATTTCTGATAGTAATATATTGGTAAACAATAGTATTTTTAAAGAAATAATGAATAGCAAGGAAATAAAAAAGGAACCTGATACGGAGTCTATATTAAGTGAAAGAACAAGACAATTGTACGAAATGTTGGCAGGAAACTAAAGTTATTGTAAGTTTAAATGAAGTATGAGTTGTAGAAAATTGAGGTTTTCGCTTAATTTATATCTGTAGGTACAAACAATATCCATTTTATTTTAATTACTTTGTTGTGCTAGCAAAATTTTAACATTAATACCTCTAAGGTATTTACATTAAACCAGCGAAATATTTGTTAAAAATCATTTGAATTTTGGTAACAAATATGCTTGAAGGTTACTGTAAATACCAATAACTTTAAAACACGGAACAAAAATTGTAAAAAGTCTAAATAACATAAAAATATACAATAAGTAACAATTTTATATTATTGTAAAATTGTATATTTATTAAAAAGTTATTTTACCAAAGTTTTATACATATAAGTTTGCATTAATGTCAAAGTTTTGTCAGCCATAGATTGAAAATCATGAATTGTAATACATTTCTATAAAACTATATTAGAACTCAGGACCCCTCTTATACCTAGACCTAGTAAGACAATATATTTGATATTATACATAATGAGTTAGGTGTATAATTTACTTACTGTATGAAGCAGCTAGCATAAAACGCTTATCAACTTTTTTGAATAAGGTTTATATATCGGTCGATATACATTGTAATTGGTACTACTATTCTTAACATTAAATCCTTTAGATATAAACTAAGTAGGATTGTATTTGACGCCTAATTATGTAATACTAAGTTTGACTTAATCCAATCACTATTGTTTTATACATGGAAAATATCATTTTAATGATTTTTATATTAGTTAAAATTTAAATTTATGACTGTACGTTTTGCGTGTATAATATCAATATTATAAGACTTAACGTCAGTAACTTTAGACTGAACTAATCTTTCATAGGCTTTTTATTGAAGCGCATCAAAAATATTTAATGTAAAAATATGTTTTAATTGATACATGTACATGACTACGGCTTGCTTTTTTATTGTTTTTAAGATGATTATACGATTGTTAAATTATTTTGTTTGTTTTTTAAATCAGTTTTGTAGTGTAAGACAACGTTTAAATGGCTACCTACCAGTCTAAGAAGGGTTTTTTTCTGGGAAATATTTGTGATAAAAACCTAAGAACCCCGTAGGAAACGTTTTATACTTACTATCTATACGTTTAATGATATTTTGACGTAAGAATGTACCTACTATAAGTTTCATGCCCGCGTTTTAACCCATGTATGCAAAATTCTTAAAGTTTAAAGTTTTATTAAAATCCAAAAATTGCTATTTGAACACAAGTAAGTATTCGTTCGACAAGGAAAAAGTTAATAAATTTTGTGATTTATCTAAATCTAAAGCATTTGATTCCATTAGTCAAGAAGTCTGATACGAAAATTCAAACACAATTCAACCATACCGAACGAATATTTTTTTTATTTCATGTAGGTATTAGTAGCGACTCCGTTCGCGTGAAAGTCGGTTTCCCGTGGGAATGAGAAGTTTACCCTATATAACTTTGGTGTTTCTTTACCGATTTCTACTTAGGATTATTTTTTATGGAATAGTTAATAATGTTAACTTTCTTTATTAAGGATGACTGAGAGTGTTATAAACGTAAAAGTAGACAAATATAATCAAAAAGCTTCGAACTGCTAAGCTATCGGGAGTTACACGTGTTATTGTGAGTCAACCATAAATGATAGACATAATGCTGTCGTGGGATAATTTTTATACAGGGTGTTTGGTGGGTGAGTAGCCAAATGAAAATGGTGGATAGGTGAGGCTATTAGCTATTTAACGTAAATGCTCCTATTACCGCCACTTTAAGCTGTCTTAGGAATAACTTTGAGTAAATAGATAGATACTGGCCCCGATTCTCAAAACACTCTAAAACGAAATTAAAAATATCGCTGTCACTTTTTTAGTATTTTATTACACAGTAATTTTTAAATAATTGTTTAATCCGAAAGAGCAATTGATTCTATTACCGACCCCTAAAAATTGCCCCTTCATCTAGACGAACAAAATAAAAATAATGCAGTTAAAAGTATATTAAGACATTATTATACTTTTAACTGCATAACATTACAGTTTCGAAATCAACATCTTTTTTTTAATGAGAAGCTAGCAAACGAGCATGCGGGTCACCTGATGGTAAGTGATCACCGCCGCCCTGTGTTGCTGAGCCTTTAAGAAAATTGGGCACCGGATACCGCATACTCACCGAACGAAACGCAGGAACATCGTCCCTACTTCACGTCGGTTTTCTGTGCGACGGCGGTATTTCACCGGTCGAGTCAGCCCAGTAATCGCTGCAGACAGAGCCTACAGCTAGACTCTACCACTCCACATCTTAATATTGCAATACTACTAATATTATAAACGTGAAAGTTTGTGAGTATGTA
This sequence comes from Emmelina monodactyla, assembly GCA_916618145.1. Lineage (NCBI taxonomy): Eukaryota > Metazoa > Arthropoda > Insecta > Lepidoptera > Pterophoridae > Emmelina > Emmelina monodactyla. The sequence goes on along the minus strand of OU745296.1, from coordinate 168,357 downwards.
TCAATGTGTGGATGTATGTGAGTATGTGAGAATGTTCCTCACAAACTTTCACGTAAGGAACATCCTCACATACTTTTTTACTTAAAAACTACTGGACGGGTTGAATCTTTACAGTAATATAGGTTATACATCAGAATAACACATAGGGCACTTTTTACCGCGGGCTTCTCATTCCCACAGGAAACCGACTTCCACGAGAACGAAGTCGCGGGCGGCCACTAGTCGTACATAACATACTTCCTTGCTGCCCTTTCGGATGAAAATTTGTTCCGACATATAAAATCCAGTCCACAAGACTTTTTTCTTCGCCCTTCGTTGAACAATATTGTTTTCTACAATGTTCATTTGTATATTTACTATTTGTCTTGTCACGGTAGTTTTTCTCGGTATGCCATAGGTCTTCAAGCTTCGTATATCCTGCTTCCTTCATTTACAGCTATCAGCTAAGCTTCTTGTTGAGCAGAGGTATAGGTACTGCTTGCGCCTATGCGGTTACATGTTTCTATAAAAATGGTTCTTGTTATTTCTTTTCAGCTGTGAGTCGGTAATAGAATCAAATATGAAAATTACAAATTTTTAATAACGCCACGGATCGTTTATAGAGTCAAGTTGTTAAATTTGGACCCTATTACCGCCCTTAATTAAGATATGATTTTATGCCATAAAAACCAATAAAAATGTTTAAATTCAATGTAATTTCGAAAACGAATATATAGGTACTTATGTATTGTAGTTGTTATGTGATAGCAAGCAGAAAAATCAACTTTAAGTTTGTTATTTACCATAAGTAATATTTCGGTGTGCTTATGAGGCTGGAGGCGCGACACTATGGAAAGTGCGTCGGTGTCGAGCGGCACTCGCTCAATTACAAATTATTGCTAACTCTGGCTATTTAGACAAGACAAATTACTCTGTTTGTTGACCACCAAAACTACCAACCTAAGTTTTAAGGTAAAATTTTTATGGAATCCAAATAAAGTCTAATATGAATGATTGAAAAAATAGATCGTTAATAGAGTACAAATTTTAGTAGGTCGTTAATAAGAGCATTTACGTTTCTTCCACTTATTAAATTGCATTTTGGTTCAAGTTTTAGAATTTATTCGATTTTTAAGTTTTTCCTAAGAAAATCCCCGATTTTGTCATTAAAAGTCCAATATTTTTTTTATATACCGTTGGAACCAAACGAAAATAATTTTAATTTAAAGCCTAATACTGTTTTATTCAGATGCAATCATAAATTAATACAAATCATCTGATATAAACTTACAGTGGGTTCATAAACCAGTGGGAAAAAAATTTTCAGTAAACTTTCCTATGCAAAAAAAATAATAATTAAGAGCTTGAAAATTTCATTTGCTTTTAAAAACTTCTTCAGTTAATACACTTTATAATGATATGCTACATGTAACATAAATAATTAGAAATCTCAACAAAAATAGTAAGTTAGTCCTTAAAGACGCCTGGTAACGAAGATTACATATGAATTACATATGTAGTTCAAAATTTCTGTCTCATTCTAACAAAGCTATGCCTATTGTGTTATCTCATTCGACCTCCTCTTTACTTTTCCTGCCTCGAATAGAAGAGGATTCTATTATCTGACATGTTTATCTTCTCTCAGCGCAGATTCTCGGTGACCTAAACTTTTCTACAGTCGGAGTAAGATGCTGCTTGAAAAAAATCATGACCAACGGTAGCGTGGCCTTTCCGCATGCAAGAAAATCTCATTCCACAAGTTTTTTTTTTATTTTACTGGTAAAAGATGACACTTGAAAATAAGCTATTATCTATCTTACTTTTGTTTGTCTAGTCAACGGTAGCGTGGTCTTTTCGCATGCAAGCAAATATCATTTCATAAGCTGCAATTCATGTAGAACTGATTCACGGAGACTTTTCTTTTAGTCCGCCCCTCACTAACCCAAACCATCCTTCTGCTATTTGCGATGCTCGCAAGAGGCGACCAAAAAACAATCGTCCAACGAACGTCGAACGTCAAAAGATTACCGTAAGAAACAATCTGCTTCCTCCAGCCCGCGCCCGCTACCGACCCGTGGACACGATAGTGGTAACAGCCTTAAGTCTTCCCTATAAATACACCGCTCCAACCGGCAGGTGCGGCATTCAACATCCGGTTTCCTCGACTATCAGGTTCCGCATCCAAGTAGGTGGCCTTAGTAGTCGCATAGTTTGATGAAGTTATAAAGTTTTCATATGGGCCAACAACAATCGTCGGAAAATAAAATCATTTTTTATACATGAGGCTAGCAAACAAGTTTTTAGAATGTGACAGAAGTTTTTAACTACATACGTAGTTTAACCTTCCTTACCAGGCGTCTTTGAGGACTAACTTAATATTTCTGTTGAGATTTCTAATTATTTATATTACATGTTGCATAACATTATAAAGTGTATTAAATGCAGAAGTTTTTAAAAGCAAATGAAATTTTCAAACTCATTTTTTTTAATTTTTTTTATAGCAAAGTTGACTAAACATTTTTTTCCCACTGGTTCCACGAAGTTTATGAACGCACTGTAACTTTATATGAGATGATTTGTATTAATTTATGATTGCATCTGAATAAAACAGTATTGGGCTTTAAATTAAACTGGACTTTTAATGACAAAATCTGGGATTTTCGTAATTTTTTTTTAAAATCGAATAAATTCTTAAAATTGAACCAAAATGCAATTTAATAAGTGGAAGTAAATAGCTAATCCTCACCTATCCACAATTTTCATTAGCTATTCACCCTCCAAACCCTGGTGAATCCTGAACTATCAAAGGCAGTGGCCCCGATTTTGACTACACTCTCTAAACTGAATTAAAACAATCGCCGTCACTTACTCATCAATAGTATAAGACAGAGACAGGTAATCATTTGAGTCCTGTCAAACCAAAATGTGCGTGCATTATGACACAGAGAAGGCAATTTTAGGCTAATCCTCAGTGCATTTCGTTCAATTTTACAATTATGTGGACCTTATTTAGTGTGACCAATGTAACCTGTATTTTTCTAATACAAAGCATGGGAAAGAGACAGTGATATTTTTAATTAAGTTTTAGAGAGTGTTTTCGGAATCGGGGCCAGTGGCAGAAAGAAGATTAGCTCTCAAACAACTATCTAAATAAATATAGTTCAAGAACGGTAGAAAATTATTTATAATATAAAGAAAAATGCTAAATGCTCGAAAACTAATTAAAAAAGCCAAAACAAAGTCATGGCAACGGTTCTGTGACAGCATTTACTATAACTACAATATGTCCAGTAGAGAAATTTGGAGCAAATCAAGATGGCTCAAAGGTGATCGCAGCCAGAAAGATTTCTTACCGGAAAACACAGCACTCACCTTTGTCTCTGAAATTTCTCCTGACGGTGTTTCTTTATAACCTTTCCAATTCGATATTAATACTTCTACCCCATATAATTTTTTCACCATCACAGAGCTTAAAATGATTATTAAGAGAACAGACACGTCATCATATTCTAAGTATGACTAAAAACTTACCGGATAATGCGAAAGACGTATTGCTACATTGTATATTACAATATTTATTCAGGGCGTCCCAAAACTACGGTACATCAAGGGATAGTACCTTAAATATCGTAGATAGGATATTTTACTGAAATACACGTTGTTCCTTTCTTTTAAGATACTACTTATGTACTTAAGAAGAATTATTAGTTACTTCATCATCGATTGGCATCATGAAAATAAATAGGGTTGATTTTTTTCATATTTAAGTGGTTTCGATTCCAGACGAAGCAAGTAATTTTTAGATTTGCAGAGTGATTTTTTAAACTTAGTATGCAGAGTTACTAAGTTTAAAAAATAAAATAAATCTTCTTTCAGCAAAATAACCTATCTATACTAATATAATAAAGCTGAAGAGTTTGTTTGTTTGTTTGTTTGAACGCTCTAATCTCAGGAACTACTGGTTCGAATTTAAAAATTCTTTTTGTGTTGAATAGACCATTAATATTCTTAAACAGGCATCTGTATATCAATTTGCAGACGATACATGTCTCCTAGTGGCTGACAAAAATTTATCGACAGCGATTAGTGTCATTCAGAACAACTTTAACTTATTATGTCAATGGGCACACGATGTTGGTTTAACTATCAATTATAAAAAAACTAAATTAATGCACTTACACTCACCTTATCAAAAAACAATGGTAAAACCAACCATCATAGCTCATGAACATACATGTATGCATAATAAAAACATTAACTCATGCTCTTGTAATAACTTAGAACTGGTGACCCAGCATACCTATTTAGGCTTAGTAATAGACAGTCATGTGAACTGGGAGGCTCATATAAACTACATCTGTAATAAATTAAGATCTATTATATCTAAATTGTCAATTCTAAAATTTAAATTACCTTTCAATACGTTAAAATTGTTATATAATGCACTAGCAGACTCAATTATCACCTACGGTCTAAGCAGTTATGGAAGAACATATAAAACTTATATTGATAAGATATACAGATTGCAATTAAGTCTACTTAAATTAATTATCCCTACATCCATCAGAATTAAGTTAAAAAGTGAAAGTGAAATCTTCAAATACTGTAAAACATTAAATATATATGATAAGTTAAAAATTGCCGTTATAAGTAAAGAAATAAACAAATTAAACACTCTAAAATTACACACTAGACCATGTTTCCTGCGACAACTGTCTTACTTACCGCGTTATGTGTTACCGACTTATACTAATGTTTATGGTAAGCGTACCTCAGATTATTTGTTGCCTTTTCTACTCAATGAATTATCTAATGATGTACATAAAAAATTAATAGACAAACCATTAAAATGTAAAATTATATTGAAATCTGTATTTCTTGACAAATAAGTTGTCTATATAGGTAATTAAATGGATGAGGCAGAAAATTAATTTGTCTTGTAAAATACCTAACGTTAAAAAGTCATACATTGTAAATGATATATAAATTATGTTAATTATAACGAAAATGTAACTACCTACCAGTAATTAGAATAAGCAAGTAAAAACAGCAACACTTAAATCTAATTGGTTTCAGTTGCTGTTTGATTAATTGATGTACCTAATGTTTTTATGGTAAATAAATGAAAAAAAAAAAAAAAATTGAGGCAAGCTTTACGCTATATAACATCACGCTGCAACTATTAAGAGCGAAGAAATAATGGAAAATGTGAAAAAAACGGGGAAAATTATTCATCCTTGAGGGCTTCCTTTGCGTGCGCTGCGAAAATGGTTCTAGATACCAAAAATATATGTATACACAAGAATTAAGGGAACTTTTTACCGCGGGAAAACTTCGCATTTCCACGGGAAACCGACTTCTACGCGAACGGAGTTGCGAGCAGCCACTAGTCTACAATATTTAAGGTAGTTTCCATTGATGTACCTACCGTAGTCTTGGGACGCCCTGTAGGTATATCCGGTGAAATTCCAGAACAATCGCGAGAAATAAAATTAATAGCCATTCCAAAAAGAAATGCTGCCTGCCTAAATGCTTATCAACTGCCTATGTAAAATATTTAACTTAATGGTTGTACATCGCCTTCGTCTGCATTGAGTTTACTGCATTTTAAATAAATTTAGTAAAAAATTGTAAGAACTTGTAAAAAAATGAAAAAGTGAAATTAAATCTATTACAACCCAAAATTTAGAACACTCAATTCAGACGTTTGAACCAAATGTCATGGTCTAAATATCAAAAAGTACTGACTCTGTTCTAAGTAGGTAGGTAATTTTATTTTACGATTTAGTAAAAAAATTGTCAAAATCTTTTAAGAAATTAATAATAATATGCGGCAGGCACCCTCATGAAATCTGTTAAAAATAAATTAATAAAATAAAAATCATTTATTTCATCACTAAGGGCCGGTTTTTCAATAGTCAGATAAATTCTATCTGACAGAAAATCAGTATGTTTTTGTTGCACGTCGAACATAAATACTTGACATATGTATGAAGTGACAATGAAAACATACCTCTTATCAGTCAGTTAGCATTTATCTGACTATTGAAAAACCGGCCCTAAGTAACTTAATTACATTCGATGAAAGTCAAAATATCAATCATCAGCTTATCATCAGTACGCCGAGAGAAAAAAGCTGGCGGAAATAACTCGGCACTCTTTTTTTGTCCATCACCAAATATACAAAGTCAAGGCATACTTACAACTACACCAAGACAAGATAAAAACGTAAGGTCACAAGATGGTTAAATTGAAGTAAGAAAATACAACTACTAATTCTTGTGTCTTGTCTTGGTCTAGATGCTTACAGACTAGTTAATAGTTAGTTAGAATAAGACACAATTAGTTATAATAATATACAATCTAAAGAAATATCCTGTCCAGACATCAATCCCACGCTTTTTTATCATCTAAATAAAACTTTATAATAAGCCTTTTTACATAGTGTATGCTTAACATGTAATTTTTTTTTTTTAAAAGGTAAGGATTGAACTGACTCCGGGATTTTATTATAAATATGTATCGACATACCAATAAACGATTTACTGTTCTTGGACAATCTCCGACACGGTTTGCTTTTCGCGTTGTAAATTTATCAATATTTTTATGAGTATACAATATATTTTCATAAATATATTGCGACGCAAAAGTTAGTATATTAATATCTTTAAAATTTTCCCTAAGAGATTCTCTTTTTCCAAGTTTATAAATGCCGCGAATAGCCCTTTTCTGAAGTGCGAAGATCGTCTCAATGTCTGCAGCGTTTCCCCATAGCAAGACGCCGTAAGACATTATGCTATGAAAATAACTGAAATATACAATCCTGGCTGTATTAACATCAGTTAGTGAGCGAATCTTCTTGACCGCAAACGCTGCTGAACTTAGCCTACTCGCTAGTTGTGAGATGTGGGCTCCCCACTGAAATTTACAGTCTACAGTTATTCCAAGAAAAACAGTAGTGTCTACTAAGTTTAACCTCTTGCCATTGAGTTTCAAATTTGAATCGACTTATTTAACATTGGGTGCAGAAAATTTAACACATTTAATTTCCTTATAACGATAGGCTAGATTGTTAACATTAAACCAGTGTACAATATTAGAGAGAGCATTATTTACGTCGTCATAATTGATTTTATGTCTATTAATTTTGAAAATTAATGATTTATAATTAGCAAATAACACTATATCATGATTGTTTCCTACCATAAAGGGTAGATCATTAATATAAACCAAAAATAAAAATGGGCCCAAAATCGATCCCTTGGGAACCCCCATACTCACAATCGACCCTGAAGACCTTTTACCGTTTACGTCAACCTTTTGAGTCCTATCATTCAAATACGAAATCATAAGTTTAAGATTAGTACCGTTGATACCGTAATGATTGAGTTTTCTTATCAATGTATCGTGCTGAACGCAATCAAATGCCTTAGACAAATAACAAAATATACCTAAAGCGTCTTGCGACTTTTCCCACGCACTAACAATATTAACAATAAGATCAACACCTGCATCAGTGGTTGAACGACCTTTTGTAAATCCAAATTGTTTATTATGAAGCAAATTAATTTTATTAAAATGAACTAAAAGTTGGCTTAAAATGACTTTTTCGTAAATTTTACTACATGCAGGTTAAATAGAAATTGGCCTAAAATTAGAGGGGTCTGTAGTACTACCCGATTAAAACAAAGGAATGACTTTACTGTGCTTCATCAAGTCTGGAAACTCACTACTAATAATACTGTTATTAAATATTTTTGCTAGGTAAGAAGCTATTATATCTAGGTATAATGGAATTTATAATTTTTACTGGTATACCCCATAGATCCGTAGTTTTTTAAATATCGATTGTCTTAAATGTTTTTAAAATATCCCCGGTATCTATTGGTTGAAAACTAAAGCTTTCTTTACATTCGCTAACATTATTTCTAAGTAACGAAGCAGCTAATACGGGCAATGCGTTAAGTGTTTTGGTAGTCGAAACTGGAATATCAGCAAAGTACTTTTCAAAAACTGCCGCCAAATTTTCGTCGGATGTTATGACAGTGTTATCGATGACGAGCTTAATATCATTTTCGCGTTTGTTATTATTTTTTGCGGTTTCAGAATTTATAACGTTCCAAGTCATTTTTGATTTATTAGAGCTATTTTTTTTTTTTGTTACTCAAGATACCTACATAGACTTAGCTGCAGTGCATACTTTTTTAAATATTTTAGAGTAATTTCTAACGAACTGGCAAAAACTATCATTTTTGTTATATGATTTTTGATCATAGAGATCGTACAACTTACTTCTACTTTTGTATATACCAGTAGTTGCCCAGTCACAAAACGATTTACATAGTTTTAAATTAATATTATTATTTAAATTTAAGGAATAATTTTCTTATGATTTTTATTTATTAAAAGTACTCAAATTCTCATATTGTTTATTAACATTTTTAGAGTTGAAAACATTTGGCATCTTACTAGCGACGCTTGATCTTAAAGTCTTTAAACACTTATCATTGACGGGAACAACTATTAATTTCCTTTTAATCTGTTTTTCTTTCTGATATCTAAATGTAACTAATTGGCCACAGTGATCCGAGCTTAATTTATTTACAATAGATGCACTAACGGGTGTTATATTAGAATAAATATTATCTATGCAAGTGGCGCTACTCTTGTCTATTCTAGTTGGTTCAAAGAACAGATTGGTGAGGTTATGACATTTAAATATGTTAAGTAACTTTTTACTCATTGATGAGTTCTCTAACAAATCAACGTTAAAATCACCACAAACAAATATTTCCTTGTTATTATTATTACATAATTTAATCAAAACTTCTTCTAAAACTCACTCAAAACTATCGTAATTTGACCTTAATTTATCTCAATATGCTGATGATTTTGCATTGTCCTTCATCGATAAAAGTATTGACTTATGTGCTAGCACCATCTAATATACGATCAATAGAACTTCCTAAGTGAAGTTCGATCAATATTATATGAGTTGCTTCATTCGAAGATATTATTAACTAAGGTAGTCCTTCTAGCCTACAAGGTAGCTTCGCAATTTAGAGTATTAAAAAAAAATAAAAAATATCTATGCCCTGTCTTTATGTTGGTAACCCTATTGCCAAGCTGTCATTCTTTTAGAGATTAAGCAAAACTAAGTGGTTCGGGAGGGATGGGTTTTTATATCTTCGAATGAAGCAACTCACTCATATAATATTGATCGCACTTCACTTAGGAAGGTCTATTGATCGTATATTATATTTCCTTGCTTCATTCTTCAGATATTATTAACTAAGGTAGATGTTAAGAGAATAAATAAGTTTTGCTGTAAATTAAACTCTTGTTTATATCATTGACTCATTTATTAAACTAAACGTAATCTTTACAATAATTTTATTAATTAACATTAAACTTAATAGCATCTTAACGAAAATCTTAATATTATACAATTAAATAAGCGTGATTTATTCAGAGATTTGTCCACGCACGGACATCGCTGCGGGCGACGGAGACGGCGTCGCGGGCGCGCGGGGGCGCGCCGCCCGACACACGACACACGACACAAGACGACGATGACCTGCCTTATTGCCACCGCCGCGAAAGCTTGTACTCTACTCTATTGTCTCTACTCTTTTGTTATAATTAAATTCATTTAAACAGTACCGGCGTTTCCTTTGGAGATCGAGCCTAGGGACTGCCTCTACAGTAGAGATCTAGATTAGACATTGGTCCTTCGTTATCAGCACCTAAAGAAATACAGACTTCACTGCGAGCTGCCGGCGGACTTTGGACATCTTCGTTGCAAGTCACCCAACATTACATCTACGGGGTGAAAGCGGTCTACCTGTTTGGACTTACTGGAAGACGTTCTGTGAGTCCGTTCCAATTATTTCCCGCATTCCTCCAATACCTATTTCATTTATTTTCCCATTTTTATAAAAAACTTCATTTCAATTAAAATCTTTATTCAAGTGCACAAATCATCAATTTCCCATACATGTCATATTTTTTAATTGCTAATATCCGCTAATATTTCGCAAAACATTGTTTATCGCTTCGCCTAGCTGCGCGCGCACAACGTGGCGAGCTTGACCGCTACTTCACCTTCAAGTGCGCTGCTTAGCTTTTATCTCCTAAATTAGCTTTCTTATTCACTATATATAATGGCTGAAGACAAACTTAAATTGTTCATTAAAAAACGCTCGGCTTTTAAATCTAAAGTAACATCTTTTACAAATTATTTAAAATTAATAAAAGGTACCGTGATCAGTGAGTTACAGCGTACCGAACTTGAAATACGCTTAAAAAAATACGAGGCCGTTTACGAGGATTTCGACAAATTACAGCTGGAGATCGAGATGCTGTGCGAGGACCCCGACGTTGCTTGCGCCGACCGCGAGCAGTTTGAGAGCACCTACTTCGCGGTGGCGGCCGACGCGCGCCAGCTGCTGCAAGTAGCCTCGCCGACACGCCTGCACGACGACAGGTCTGAGACCAGCTTCGAAGATGCAGAGGCAGGTGGGCTCAAACAAAACAGATTCGTCCGGTTACCTAAAATCGATTTGCCTAGCTTTGACGGAAATTATCAACATTGGCTTGAGTTTCGCGACACTTTTATTTCACTTATCCACAGTAACGAATCTATTGACAGTATAAATAAATTCCATTACTTACGTGCCTCTTTGAAAGGAAAAGCAGCATTAATCATAAAAAACATTGATTTTAATTCTAAAAACTACGACTTAGCGTTTAACATGTTGTGCGAAAGATATAATAACAATCGTTTACTTATTCAGAATCACTTACAATCACTTTTTAATTTAGAACCGATATTGAGGGAATCTAGTAGTTCTTTGCGATACCTAATTGATTTCACAAACAAAAATTTGCGTGCACTCACATCACTTAATCAACCAACAACTCACTGGGATGCGCTCATTATTTATCTTATTTCTACAAAATTAGATTGCACAACTATGAGACTTTGGGAAGAATATAAAAACAACTTAGTTGATTTTCCCACACTGGTTCAGTTTTCGATGTTCATTCACAACCGGGCCGATTTGTTGGAAACTGTGGAAGAACAAAATAAATGCAATAACATTAAATCTGCAATTCAAAAACCTAAAGCTTTCATATTGACTAATAATAAGCAAACCCACCTTCATTTTTCTTCCAATAAATGTCCGGAGTGCAAAGAAAATCATTACTTGTTTACATGCGAAGCGTTTCGAAAACATTCCATCGAAACTCGCATTCAAAAGGCGAAGGAATTCAATGTGTGCATGAATTGTTTGCGACCAGGGCACAACAGTAATAAATGTCGATTATCCCATTGCAAATATTGTACGCATAAGCACAATACATTATTGCATTTAGAGCAGCCTAGTGAGGTGAATCCCGAGCACGTCGCCTTATCATCCAATACTCTCAAAGTAGATACTTGTTCGGTTTTATTATGTACAGCTATGGTGAGGGTGCGCGCGGGCAGCGGGCGTCCGCGCCGCGCGCGGCTGTTGCTCGACTGCGGCAGCACGGCGAACTTCGTCACGGAGCGGCTGTGCGGCGCGCTGGGTGCGTCCAGGCAGGCAGATTACTCCGCAGTCACAGGCATCAACAATAACAAATCCATTTGCAGACAGTCTTGCGACTTAATTATTGAATCGCGCTGTAGTGACTTTTCAGTTAAAGTTAACTGTCATATATTACCACAAATTACAGATAATTTGCCACATTCATCAATAAATATAAGCAACTTCAATATACCTACTAATATTACATTAGCGGATCCATCTTTCAACGTTCCGTCTTCCATTGACTTGTTAGTAGGTGCCGACATATTTTGGCAAGTTGTTAATCAGGCTTCAATTATAAATCTAGGCAAAAATAAGCCGACATTATGCGATACAAAATTAGGTTGGATAGTGTCGGGTCGTATATTGCAACCACAAATTTCAAAAAAAACATTTGTTTTCTTTCATAATACCATCAACGAGTTCAACCTAACTAGATTTTGGGAATTAGATACCGTCGCTTGTAGAAGTTCTATGTCTAGTGAGGAACAAGCTTGTGAACAATTTTTTGAATCGAATCGACGTCGAGATATGTGCCTTCCCTGGACAACCCGGCGGACTTAGTGTCTCGGGGGCTGAGGGCTGATCAGATCAGCGACTCCGTCTTATGGTGGTCGGGTCCTGCATTTTTATTAAAATCTGAAAATGAGTGGCCCTCACAGCCCAACGTTTACCAGAATTTATAGCAGATACAAATATTAATTTATACTTACAAACTTACGATGACAATAATATTTATCGTTAATTAACCTTATTCATAAAACCTCTAGTTTCCCTAAATTACGTAATATTGTAGCCTATATACAAAGATTTTTATTTAACTGTAAGAACACAAATGATAAATTAGCAAATCATCTTACATGCAAAGAATTACAAGATTCCCTCAATTTAATTGTTAAAAATGTTCAACGCGAGTCATTTTCTGTTGAATACAATTTATTAAAATCTAACTCTTCATTGCCTAAAAACAATCGTTTGTCTTCTTTGTCTCCATTTCTAGACACAAACGATATCATTCGAGTAGGAGGCAGGTTAGATAATTCACCTTACAGCTACGATGTAAAACATCCTATCTTGCTGTGCAGTAAGCACCACTTCACTCAAATATTGTTCAAGTACATGCATGTACACATGTTGCATGCTGGACCACAATTGCTGCTTTCTCACATTCGTCAAACCTACTGGCCGCTAGGCGGCAGAAATCTTACTAGGTCTACTGTCAATAAATGCGTTACATGTTTCAGATATAAAGCGCAAAACGTTCAACCTGTAATGGGACAGCTGCCGACAAACAGAACTGCTCTTGAATTTCCCTTTTTACATTGCAGCGTAGATTATGCCGGGCCAGTGTTGATATCTGACCGGAAGGGCCGCGGGAGCAAACATGTAAAAGCCTACCTCTGCATTTTTGTTTGTCTTGCAGTCAAAGCTGTCCATTTGGAGCTCGTCTCAGACTTGACGAAGGAGGCGTACATGGCCGCGCTTCAAAGGTTCATAGCTCGTCGTGGAAAGCCAAGCAGCATCACTTCAGATAACGGCACAAACTTTGTCGGTGCCAGTAATGAGCTACAAGGTTTTTAAATGACATTGACGTTCCTTCATCCATGGCTCAAGAAGGCATTAGCTTCCATTTTCTCCAGCCTATTCACCACACTTCAATGGCATAGCTGAAGCAGCCGTCCGTAGCACAAAACATCACTTGCGTAGTCTTTTAAATATTACTCATTTTACCTTCGATGAAATGTGCACTTGCCTCTGTCAAATCGAGGCTATCTTAAATTCACGTCCCCTCATACCATTATCATCCGATCCTTCCGATTTTTCCGTTTTAACTCCTTCCCACTTCTTAATTGGACGACCACTTACGTCTCTTCCAAATCCTCAGGTCTTGGACATCGCCGTCACGAGATTGGAGCGCTACCAACGCATCCAGCACATCCAGCAACACTTCTGGCAGCGATTCTCACAGGAATATGTTTCTCTGCTACAGAGTAAAACAAAGTGGCAGCAACCTTCAGGGGCGATCGAGATGGGTGCTCTCGTCCTCATCAAGGAGAAGACTCTTCCTCCTCTTCTGTGGTCACTAGGACGTGTGACGCAGACGTATCCAGGACCAGATGGCGTCACGAGGGTCGCCGACATAAAGACGACGAGAGGGACGATCCGCAGGGCGTTCAACAACATCTGCCCCTTGCCTCTTGAGTAGTTGACTCGTCAACGCGGGGGAGGATGTCCACGCACGGACATCGCTGCGGGCGACGGAGACGGCGTCGCGGGCGCGCGGGGGCGCGCCGCCCGACACACGACACACGACACAAGACGACGATGACTTGCCTTATTGCCACCGCCGCGAAAGCTTGTATTCTAATTGTCTCTACTCTTCTTATTAAATTCATTAAAACAGTTCCGGCGTTTCCTTTGGAGATCGAGCCTAGGGACTGCCTCTACAGTAGAGATCTAGATTAGACAGATTGATTGGAATAAAGATCTTGCAAATTCCGAGCTATCAAACATCGGTCGCTGATAGTATTAAGCAAACGTCTGAGAATCTTTAGACCAGCCGGCGGTCTTTCGGATGACGTCGAGGGAGACGCCGGCGGCGCGCGCGGCGGATGTGGCTGCGTGCCGCGTGCTGTGCGCGCCGAACACGGACACGTCCACCCCGCACTCGCTCATCGCCTGCTTTATCCAGCGACTGATTGTTTGTGCTGTTGCCGCTTTGTGAGGTTTTTTAATTGTGACAATCAACCGATTAACATGACTAGGTCTTACTTTAGATGTAATATTCATGTAATCTTCTAGGGTTTTCGCCGGACAGAGTGCAGGGTTGTCTTTAAAGTATGGCAGAATGAGTAACGGCTGATCTTTGCCAGCCGCCGAAGTTTTAATTATGTCCTCCACTGAGATACGAATCTCGTTTTCGTATAGTTTAATATTATCAACCTTTATCAAAGACAAAGTCTGCACTCTGTGAGCGGTACTTAACGCTAATAAAATAACAAGTTTTTTGGTTAAGGTTTTTAGATTAAGATTAACATTTGGGTACCAAATCGAAACAGTATCAAGAACTAATTTAGGATTCCATGTCTGCCCCTCTTCTCCACTGGGCACGATGGGCACGTGCCCAGGGCCCCGCAATCAATTGGGGCCCCCTACTCGATTACCAATACACAGATAACATAATTATGACCAAATAGTTACTCTACTCTCGTCCGAAAATCAGGCTTAGGTAGGTATCTGAAATATATACCTATCAAAGAGCATAAATCTGAGTATTTAGCTGAAACCATCTTTAATTTTTTAGAGAGTCATGATCTTCCCATTAAAGATTGTAGAGGACAAAGCTACGACAATGCTTTAAACATGGCGGGAAAATATACTGGTCTACAGGCAAGAATAAAAGAGAAATGCGAATTTGCCACTTTTGTACCATGCGCTGGGTGTGTATTAGAGATGACACAGTTTTCTTTAATGATTCAGAAAGTGTATAACATTTTTCCGGCTCTACCTGTCGCTGGAAGATGGTCAGCCCGAGCTGATGCAGTGAGCGCCTTGCATGAAGGTCATAAAGAAATAAAAGAAGCTTTAATATACATCGCAAAAGATACAGAACAGGCACAAGAAACTAGAGAAGAAGCCCTTTGTCTATTGACAAAAAATTGAAAAACTAGAATTTATTATAGGTACTAACAGAAATTTGGAGCTCTATTATTTATTTATTTATTTATTTAACATTTAATGTATTTACACACAGTTATAACACATACAACAAAGGAAACACAAAAACATAGAATTAAATGAACATAACATGTATACCTATATAAATACAAAGGAACTGCTTATTCCAAATAGAAATTTCTTCCAGCAGTCCTAGTTTTGGAGAGGTGGATCAGTTATGCAACTTTGTGTGAACCTTTATATAAAATACATAAACTACATATAATATACATAAATATATAAATACAACCTACTAATAATTTACATAAATAAATAAAATATAGGTACATATGTTAAATACTAATATGTACACATACCTATTCACGCATATATATAACACATAATCGAATATATACATAAATAGAATATATAATACTATGAAAGATTTAAATAAAAAGTTTTTACACGTTTTTTGAACAATGATAAAGTCCTAGTCTCACGAATCTCAATCGGCAGTGAATTCCAGAGTCTGACAGCGGAAACAGTAAAGGAAAAGGAATAAAAATCAGTGGTGTGGGTTGGCACGGAAAGAAGGTACATTTTAAGAGGTCTACAGATTGCATCTTCGGGATGGTTGAATTTAAAGCGGTCACGGAGGTAGGAAGGGTAGTGTGGATTATAAAGAACATTATGGAGTAAGCAAAGTATACGAGTATCCCTACGAAAACGGATTGGGAGCCACTGGAGATGCTTGCGAAGATGGGAGACATGGTCAAATTTTGTTAGATTAAAGACAAACCTAATACAAAGATTTTGCAAGCGCTCCAGTTTGTTTAATAGCTCCTCAGTGGCATCGGGGTAACATACATCAGCATAGTCAATTAAGGGTTGTATAAGAGTAAGGGCTAGGGAGATCTTAGTTGGCAGAGGAAGGAATGATTGAAGGCACTTTAAGGAGTGAAAAGAGTAATGCACTTTCCGACTGATTTCATTGACATATGAGCTCCAGTTAAGGTAAGAATCAAAGATAACGCCTAGATTTTTAGCACTGTCAGCAAAACCAATCGGAATACCATCCAGAAGGATAGGTGGTAAGGACGACATATCAAGGCGACTGCGCATGCAGCGACTTCCTAAAATTAAGGCCTGTGTTTTTCGTGGGTTGATAAGCAGACCAAACGATTTAGCCCAGGTGGAAATGCGATCCAGCTCTTCATTGATGAAAGCAATAGCATCGTGAACGTTAGAAGGCGCGAAATGATGGTAAATTTGCAAGTCGTCCGCATAAAGGTGGAATTTGGAGGATAAAATTTGGGTGATGGAGTTTATAAAAATGGAGAAAAGTAATGGGGAAAGGACACCACCCTGAGGAACACCCGCAACGATGTCAGACCAGTCTGAGAACCTCTCATCAAGACGAACACGCTGCGAGCGACCACGGAGGTAAGAATGAAACCAGGATAGGGCAGGAGAGGAAACGTTTAAGGATTTCAAAATTCCGAGGAGGACGTCAAAGTCGACAGAGTTGAAAGCACTGCTGAAATCAAGTAGTATAAGGATCGTGAGATTTTTGTTCTCCATGGCCCAGCGAATGTCGTCAGTAACATTGATTAGTGCTGAAACCGTACTGTGGCCAGGACGAAAACCAGATTGAAATGGATTGAGAAGGTTGTGAACAGAAAGAAATTTAGCTAACTGGTCATGAACAAGGTGCTCGAGGACTTTGGATAGGAATGGTAAAATTGAAATGGGGCGGAAATCAGATAAAGCAGTAGGATTTGGAACTTTAGGTAAGGGTATTACATGAGCGGCTTTCCAGGATAAAGGAAAGGTTGACGAGGAAAGGGAAAAATTTAAAATATGTGTCAGTACAGGTAACAGTAAAGGAAGGATTGGAGTAACCATTTTTGAGCACAACTTATCATGGCCAGCAGCTGCAGAACTAATCGCCAAAACTGCTTTCCCGACGTCCTCCTCATTGGGAACGGAGAAATAAAATGAAGGGTGGTGGGCAGGAGCATCGGCAAGCCTACTCAGCGTCTGAGCTTTGATATTAGGATCAAGTACAACGGGAGGTGTAGAAAAATATTTGTTTAAAGACCCTAAATCAAAGTCGTTAACTGAGTTTGAGGTACACTTGCCGACACCAAAGGATTTAAGAAAATTCCAGACTTCTGCGGGACTGCGGTTGTGCAAAGAATCATGGAAGTAACGCCTTTTAGCGTTACGACACATGCGATTGCAACCATTTCTCAGCTTTTTAAATTCAATGAGATTAGTCTCCGTGGGGCATCGCTTGAGGCGTCGTTTGGCTTTATCACGGGCAGCCATTAAGTTAGTGATTGATTCAGATAGCCAAGGCGCAGGGTTGTACTTTACTTTGACAACTTTGAGCGGTGCATGAGAATCGTAAAGTTGAAGTAGGGCACTGTCAAAGTTTTTCACCTTGTCATCAATATTAGTGCTATCGTATACTGACTGCCAGTCAATAACACTAGCGTCGCGTTTAAGTGCCTCCAAATCAATGGATTTGTAACTTCGGAGAAGGAAGGATTTAGGTCTGCGTTTGGGAGGGCGGATGCGGTAGGAGAGGAAGACAAAATCATGATAGGAAAAGGAAGCTGTCAGCTGACCATGATTTGAAACATTGTTCAAGGATGAAACTATCATGAGATCGATAAGGGAGGGTTCAGAATTAGGAAAATGATGGGTTGGAGAGAGGGGTAAGATATTAAGGTTAAGAGAGGAAACAAGGGATTTTAACTTACGTGTACGAGAATCATTTTTCAGAAGGCAAGTGTTAAAATCGCCCATTATAATCACATGATCATACGTAGGACAGATATCATTTAAAAGATTTTCAAATGACTCAAAGTAATTTATTCGGCAATTGGGACTATAACCAACTAAAAGAAGTACTTTAGTGTGATGCAATGTCAGTTCAAGCGCAAGGTGTTCGGCGGATTCCGAGTAAAGGGAGGGAGAAGCACTGATCATCTTGTAGGGGATGTTACTACGAAGATACACAGCAACTCCACCGCCACCCTTACCAGTTCTATCATTACGCACCAGAACGAAACCGGGAAGAGAAAACTGAGTAGATGGAAGAGAGGGTTTCAAAAAAGTTTCAGAAATTAACAATGCATCAAGGGGGAGATTGCTGAAGGACGCCAGAAGATCAGAGTGGTGACTAGGGATACTTTGTATATTAATATGCCCAATATTAAGGTTGTTAGGATATATGGAGAAAGTGGAAGAAATTTTATCATGAAGGGTAACAGGAAGAGAGGAATTACTGTCAGCACTGAGAAAACTGCACGACGAAGAACAGCACGACTCAAAACTATCATTCATAGTTCAAAAATATATAAAATAAAAACAAATTTATATAATATAATATAATATGATATATATATATAATAATTTAACAAAATGTTTAAAAAAAAAAAAAAGAACAAGATAAAAACAAAATGAATACTATTTAACATAAAATAGCAGAACTCACCCATAGCTCAAATGGTATAAAACATGAGATGTAATTAAATTTATACAGAAAAAAAAAGGTTTAATTTCAGACAAATTTAAAAGACGAGAACAAAACAAATTTAAAAAAAAAAAAAAATAGTTTTTTAATAGGGCAACATTGATGAAGTTGGTTGACATTATTTGACAAATGACACAATGACAATGTCAATCAATCAATGTACACGAGGAAAAATAAACAGCGAAAGAAGGAGAAAAAAAATTATATAAACAAGTGATTAATAGTAAAAAACGGGCATTATGCAAAATAATAGTGAACAAAACGAAAAATACAGTACAAGATTCTCAATGACGGCGTCTTGTCTTCTTTGGAGACCGGATTTTAGGGTCCGAAGCTTGTGCATTAGGCATGATGTCGGCGCAAACGGATGGAAATTTATCTTGCAATGCTTCAAGTGCAGACACTGTTTCAATTTTCTGCCGGGTCTTGTCGGGAAGACTAACAACTATATTTCCGTCAGTAGACCAGCAGTTTTTTAGGCCAAAGTATTTGCGTGCTGACATAAATAATTGATGCCTCGTCTTTGTCAGAAATTCTGAAATAGTTATGGCAGTACCTTTGAACGCAGTTTTAGTGTCCCAAACAAGTCGTCGACGCTCGACATTATAAAATCTGACGAGGATCGGGCGAGGTTTATCTTGCGATGTATATAATAGAAAGAATCTCTCTATAATATAATAGAAAGAATAAACAAAACAAACAATTCTCTTCAGAAAGAAACAATAACACTAGAAGTAGTAACTAACTTGTTAACTGCACTTGATGAGTATATTATTAGCCTCAGGGATGGATTACTTCGAATCGCTCGCCAAAGAAAAATCCCGGAATCTGACTATAAGGACCTATCTCAAAGAACCAGACATAGAAGCTCATGCCAGACTTTTTTTGAGGGCTCTGCGCCATCAGTCCAACTGAAAGAAAAAGAAAGATTCAAAGTATAGACTTTTATCCCCATAATTGATACACTGGGTGTTCATCTGAAATAGCGATTCTTTCTTTCTTTCTTTCTTTTCAGCATGATTGAGTCCACTGTTGAACATATGCCTCTTGATGGGTTTTCCATAGGGTTCTTGAAGCGGCGGTTCTGGTCCAGGTCGGCCCTGCCGTCTTTATAATATCATCCGACCATCTGGCTGGTGGTCTGCCGACATTTCTTCTACCTGTTCGAGGTCTCCAGTGCTCCATCGGTCGTCTTCTCTACGACAAACATGACCAGCCCATTGCCACTTAAGTCTTGCAACCTGATTACCGACGTCAGTAAGCTTGGTGCGTTGGCGGATCAGTATGTTTGGGACCTTGTCTCGTAGGGAGATGCCAAGCATCGCAGGTTCCATTGCTCTCTGGGTTACTCTTAGGCGGTGTATTAGCCCTGCAGTTAGAGTCCATGTCTCGCGTATGTCATGACCGGAAGAATGCACTGGTTGAATACGTTCTTTTTCAAGCATTGTGGTATATTTGATCGAAATACATGTTCCAAGTTTCCAAAAGCGGCACAAGCTAGCTGTATTCGTCGATCAATTTCTCGATCTCTAATGAATTTTTGCCCAGTTTGTTAACTAAACAGCGATTAAGTTCATATAAAAACATTAATCAACGTTTTGGTTTATTTTTTCGCTTGAAAACTATGAATTCCGAAGAGTTGAGACAAAGTTGCATAGAATTTGCTGACATCTATTATGAAGACGTAAACGAGAAAGAGTTAGAAATGGAATGTCTGCATCCTACTAATATTATAAATAGTGGCCGCCCGCGACTCCGTTCGCGTGGAAGTCGGTTTCCCGAGGGAATGAGAAGTTTTCCCGCGGTAAAAAGTATCCTATGTGTTATTCTGATGTATAACCTATATTACTGCAAAGTTTCATCCAAATCCATCCAGTAGTTTTTATGTGAAAGAGTAACAAACATCCATCCATCCATCCATCCATACATCCTCACAAACTTTCACATTTATAATATTAGTAGGATGTGAAAGTTTATGAGGATGTATGGATGGATGGATGGATGTTTGTTACTCTTTCACGTAAAAACTACTGGATGGATTTAGATGAAACTTTGCAGTAATATAGGTTATACATCAGAATAATACATAGGATACTTTTTACCGCGGGAATACATCTCATTCCCACGGGAAACCGACTTCCACGCCAACGGAGTCGCGGGCGGCCACTAGTTTAACATAATACTTGAAAATTCAAAGTAAAAATAAAGATTCTAATAGTATACTGGAATTAACTAATCTTTTGAAAGAAAACATAATTGAAGACACCTTTCCTAATGTAGAAATTGCACTGCGAATCTTTTTAAGCATGATGGTAACTAACTGCAGTGGGGAACACTCCTTCTCCAAATTAAAGAGACTAAAAAATGAATTAAGAAGTACAATGCTTCAGAAAAGATTGAACAGTTTGTCGCTAATGTCGATAGAATGTGAAATGCTCGAAAACACAGATTTTGAAGTTGTGATTAACGATTTTGCTCAATTAAAATCTCGAAGGATACCTCTTCAATCAGCATAGATGTATGTGAAAGGAAGGACTTATCGTGGATGCAAGTTCCTTAGTGTGGATTAACATTATTCATCATAATATCGGTTATAAAGTTCTTTGTTTATTGTAACAAAATTGTGCTGCGTGTATTTATGGTCATGGGGGCCCCAATATCCTTATGTGCTCAGGGCCTCTATTAGGTGAAAGACGGCCCTGTGTCTGCGAATACTTTGGTAAAGGCGGTTTCATCTTATAAGCGCCTTTGAGTAATCTAGAGATTCTATCATTAGAACCAATATCACTACCCAAGAGTAAAGATATTGCTGAGCGGTGACTATTTAGGGAACCGTATGAATCACCTGAGTGATATTGATTTAATAGAAATAATAGAACCGAATGAACTGAATGTTCCAAAAAATTTATGTTATGTTGATTGCAAAATTTCCACCATAGTTTAAAAGTAACGCCATATTGCCGCAAAGTGTTTTTTGATAAAGAAGCACAAACCAAGTCTAGAGCTTGGTCTGGTACTCCGCGGCGGGAGAACGCGAGGCGGAGACAATCGCAGCTCCCAGGGTACACTGCCGGGGACTCCCGGGTGATTGCATTCTGTCGACAAATTCAATGTTATTGTAAAAAATCAGTAATTCGGATTTTAATAACTTTTTTAACAATGGGAACCACGGTTGTGACGGCCAATAGGGGAAAACTAAGATTCCGGTGGAATTTTCCGAAACAATTTTATGAAGGCATTTCAGTATTAAAGGAAATGCGTAAAAATAAAGATGGCTCCAACTAATAGTAAATGCGTCTACGTTTGATGCATCTGGGTCGCGTTTCCAAGAAACGTACTTATCACATTTTGCATTGGTTCGTGAAGCGAATAGGTCTACTTGTGGTTGTCCGAATTTCTGTACTATTTCTTGAAATGCAGCGCTTGAAAGTTCAATTTCGGTATCGGGATTTGTTTTCCTAGATTCTTCGTCTGCTTCTTTATTTTCTTTAGTATTAATGTAGGACCCGAACAACCACAAGTTTCGCTTCTCGCACCACTGCCAAATGTTCTGAGTTAGATCATTTAGATGTGGGAATTGGATTCCGCCCATTCTGTTGACGTAACTAATGGCGGAGGTATTATCAATTCGCAATAATATAGCACAATTAGTTTTGTTTTAAGCAAAGCATTTTAAGCCAAAGAAGACCGCTAGCAGTTCTAAATAATTGATGTGTTGTAATTGTTCGCTTAAGGTCCAGTGACCATTAGTACGAGCGTTATTACATACGGCACCCCAACCAGATCTTGACGCGTCTGTAAAAATTTCCAATTCAAAATTTTGAACTCTTATCGGATTGCAGGTGGAAAAAATGTTTATTTTCCACCAATGCAAGTCTGGTAAAATAATATTCGATAACTTTATTTTTGCTTCATAATTTTTAAATTTTTTAAGTGCTAGAAATTTTTGCCTCTCAAGATTTTTGGTGTACAGCCACCCATACTTTACAGCTGGACATGCCGATGTTAATACGCCAATGAACTGCGCAAATTCTCTTATTGTACACGGAGGTAGTTGTAAAAAATGATCTACTAAATGTGCTATTTTATTACGTTTATCTTCTGGCAAAGATATAGTCATGTTCGTGGTATTAAACATGAAACCTAAAAACTTACATTGTTGTTTAGGTTTAAAGCAGCTCTTGTTTGTGTTTATCACAAATCCTAAACATTCGAGAACTCTAACTGTTGCTTGAATATTACGTAAACAGTCCTCATAACTGTTTTCAATACACAAAATATCGTCTAAATAGATAACCGAGCTATAACCTTTCTTTCTCAAATATCCAATAACTTCACGCATGATTTTTGTAAATATTCTTGGCGCCACCGACAAACCGTATGGCATTCCAATAAATTCATAAGTGAACGTAACGTGACCTTTTTTATATTAAAATTAAAACGTAGGTACTTTCTGTCGTTACTTGCTATAGGAATCAAAAGATAAGCCTCTTATAAATCTATTGTTGCAAGAAATCCGTTTTTATATATTAATTTAGAAGCCGTCCTATGGTCTTCCATTTTGAAGTGAATTTTTAACACAAATTTATTGAATGACTTTAGGTTTAAGATGAACCTTTTATCACCGTTTGGCTTTGGTGCCAAGAATATTTTTGATACATATTGATTAGGCATCGGTTGACACTCTGTTATTGCCCCTAAATCCAATAATTTATTAATAGCTAATTGCATATTTTGGGTGTCACATGAACTAAAAGAACATTTAGGTACTACATTCTGATGAACAGGGGATGCTAATGGAATGTTCACACCGTCCCTTATCCATTTGAGTATTGTTTGATTACTAGTAACTCGTAACCAACACTTATAAAAATGTTGTAATCGAGCTGCGTGTACCTGTGTTAGCGTCGCTGTGGGGCACGTTGTTTGTTCGGGTACGTGTTGGTCCGCTGGTGCGCCGGCGGCGGAGGTGGAGGCGCCGGGTATAGGCTCGTCGCGGCGTGGTCGTCGCTGCCCGCGGTGCATTGCGCCCCCCCCCTGTTCGACTGGAAACGGGGAGGGCCGTACCAGTTTCCCTGACGTGGACGGGGTGCTGCAGTTGGAGGGGCTGTCTTAGGCGGAGCACTGTTGGCCTTCTTTATCGACAAACCTTGTTTTTCGATATTTTTTGCAGACTTGATTTTCTCTGGCAGGGTATTGCCAAAAAGGCTCTCATCGCGATTGCTATTTTCGATTATATTAATAATTGATTTGTCTAGGCTTGGGGTAAGCAAATGGATTCGGCTTTGCGTACCAATAAAATGAAGATCAGTTAGTATGCGTGTGGCATCTGACAACATTTTTAAAATAGTTACTTTGTCTGGGTCCTGTGTTAGCAATAGTGTCATAATCTTATTGATGGCGCTGATTCCTATACCTAACTGGTCTTGATGTACCTGCAATTTTTTGTCACGGGTTCGTAATTGTTCCGTTATTGCAGCGGCAATTTCCGGGTTCAGGGTAGGTGCTTTGAGTAATATGCAATTACTTGGGGGTAGGTATTCGTTTATAAGTTTTTCTTTTATATCTTTTGGTAGCCCCTTGCGCAGGATAGGTTGCCATCTATCGGCCAAGTTTTGATGGATTTCCTCACCATATTTAGGGATCTCGTCCATAGAATCACCCAATGCCTTTAGCACTTCTGGCGTCAATTCTTGAACTTCCGGTTGCGGATTTGATAAATCCGAGAGTGTAGCCTCGCCCACAGGTTGTAAACTTTCCGCTTCCGTTAGCGGTAATTGTTCCAAAGTTAAATCCTCATTTATTTCGCAGTCTGTAACACAAGAGAAAAAATAATCAAATGAGGGTAGGCATCCATGATTTTGACTCGCGGCCAACATTCAAGGATAAATAAGCACCTGCAATGACTCGCGGCCAATATGAGGTACGTAATTGTCATAGGGCGACTCGCGGCCGGCCTTGACTTTGTAATAATTCATCAACAAAGTTGATTTCACTTCTTACCTGATTTTTCTGCGCTCGATGAATCAGATTCAACAATGGCGCGCCGACGTTTTCGTTTGGCGCCATTTGTTTTTTATTCCAGTTTTCTTAATTTGTTTTTATAGTGCTGAATTTTTTCTTCGTGGTTTCTTTTGGGCATTTTAAAATGATGAACAAAACTAACTTTTATTTAAATATGAAGTCGTCCGCAAAAGGCGTGCGTTCGTTACCTCACAAGAAAGAAGAATGACAGCTTGGCAATAGGGTTACCAACATAAAGACAGGGCATAGATATTTTTTATTTTTTTTTAATACTCTAAATTGCGAAGTTACCTTGTAGGCTAGAAGGACTACCTTAGTTAATAATATCTGAAGAATGAAGCAACGAAATATAATTAAGCCTTAACACTTTTAAGACTATGTTGGAAGACATTGGTTTAGTTAGAGTTATCGATCCCTAAGACAAAATTCTGCATACTTACTAGGAAATACAAATGCCCATGTGTTAAAATTATAGTTGACTAGTGGCCGCCCGCGACTCCGTTCGCGTGGAAGTCTGTTTCCCGTGGGAATCAGAAGTTTTCCCACCGTAAAAAGTACCCTATATATATGTTATTCTGATGTATAATGTATTTTTTTTTTTTTTTTTTTACAGTTAGGTACAATAACAGATAACAGGATTAGAACTTAATACTAACTTAACAGTCATAGAAAGTCAATTAAAATTGTACACATCATTTCCCAAACTAATAATTAATTAATATAAAAATAGACACTTATGAGCTACTTACATAAACATATTATATGAAACCGTATGTACTTAATTAAACATCGTCATACTAGATTTTATAAACCTGGTTCTTAAATAATTTTATGTTACGGTTAAATAGGTCGATAACATCGCACACTTCATTAAATTCCCTACAGATTCTTAAGATCGGATTGTTGTGAGATATGTTATTATTTGAGGAGCTTATAGAAAAGAGTTTTAGAATGCGTACAGATCTTGTAGGCACTTTAAGGTTAATTTTATTAATTAGGTCACAGTCCATATGACCGTTTATGACTTTATGCAAAATACACATATCTGAAACCCACCTTCGCTTTTCGAGAGTGTGTAAACCAAATTTACTTAGACGATCGTTGTATTCGGGTATTTTTCTCCGAACTCCTAACCTGCTGCAAAGGACTCTAACAAACCGACGTTGGATAGACTCTATTCTGTCACAATGGACGTGATAGATTGGTGACCATATCACTGAACAATATTCCAAGATACTTCTTACCAGGCCACTGTAGAGCAATATCCATGTTTCTTTTTGCTTGAAAGGTTTAGCAGTTCTGAGTACAAAGTTTAGCATCCTATTTGCCTTAGAGCATATATAATCATAATGATCTCTGAACGATAATGCAGAGTCAAACATTACCCCTAAATCCCTTATCACACTCACACGATTTAGAACAATGCCGTTTATGTCATAATTGTGTATCAACGGGTTTTTCATTCTGGTAAATGTGATAACTTGACATTTTGCTGTGTTTAACATCATTTTGTTCCTGTCACACCACTCGCAAATAGTGATGATATCTCTTTGGAGCAATATGCAGTCTTCTAGTGATTTTATTTTTCTAAATATTTTTATGTCATCTGCATACGCCAAGCACTCACAGCGAAGTCTAAGGCTGATCCTTCATCATTAATAAAAGCCAAAAACAGCAAAGGACCGAGATTTGAGCCCTGAGGGACACCTGAGCTGGCAAGGAATGGTACAGACTCAAAGCCACTCAAAGCGACAAGCTGTGTACGATAAGCTAAGTAGGATGTGAACCATCTGTGAAGATTGCCATGAATTCCGAGGTGATTTAACTTGTCCAGAAGCACCGAATGATGGACGTAATCAAAGGCCTTCGAAAAATCTGTGTATATAGAGTCCACTTGACTTTTGTTGTTGAATGAGTCACACAGATATTATGTACTATACACAAGAAGGTTGGAAACCGTTGAACGACCAGGAGCAAATCCATGTTGATGGGGGCTTAAAATTGGCTTTAGATGGCTAAATATATGTACGTACACAAGACTTTCGAATATTTTAGCAAACCAACTAAGTATCGTTATCGGACGGTAATTAGTCACATCAGTTTTGTCGCCACTTTTGTATATAGGCGTCACTTTAGCAATCTTCCACAACGCAGGAAAGTTTCCGCTAGTAAGTGACTTGTTAAAAATAAGGACTAGCGGTGTAGCAAGACTCATAGCACACATACGAATAAATAATGGTGGTATACCATCAGGCCCAGCACTTTTAGATAAGTCGACTTTTTTAAGATGCTGCAATAAATTTTCGCGTGCCACAGTAATCTGATTAATACAAAATGTAGATGCAGGGAAGTCAGGGTTATAGTTGACGTTACTATTAGCATTCATGCTGTAAACGGAAGAAAAATGATCAGCAAATAAATTTACGATGTCGGGACCATGGTTAGCGTATCGTTGATCGTAATGCATTTGTCGATATACTGTAAAGTTTCATCAAAATCCATCCAGTAGTTTTTACGTGAAAGAGTAAGAAACATCCATACATTCACAAACTTTCACGTTTATAATATTAGTAGGATAGAATCGAAATTGAACTTTTAAGCTGCGTAAAATTTCTGGGTGTTTGGGTAGATATTCGTCTCAATTGGACTAAACAAGTGAAACGGCTGAGAAATGTGCTTCTTTAGTTAACATTTAGAGTGCTTTAATTTGAGCTAAATGCGGCGTTCACCCAATCTAACTGAGGCGGCTTTACAATACACTAGTGCGATCTAGAATTCTGCCGTCACTAGCATAATTGCAGTAAGTACGATTTAGGCGGTTTCGAGAAAACGCGGTAAAAGTTTTCCAAAATGTAATAAGATAGGCTTGGAGATCCTATATCATCTAAGGTATCAACCATCACGATATGATTAAAAACATAGAATTTATGCAATATTTTCGCACCAAAACTTAACCGCGTTTTTCTCGAAACCGCCTAAATCGTACTTACTGCAATTATGCTAGTGACGGCAGAATTGATTACGGGTGTACAATTTAAGGCAATGGTAATTGGAATCTCCTTAAAAAATAAACAATACAAAAAAATACATTTAATGTTTGCGCCTCTGCAGCAGTTTTATCAAGCGCCTATTTACACAATGGAAATGTGCATTTTACCTTTGTACTATTAGCTGAAAAACAAAAGTAATCGGTAACTGGACATCTCTAGCAATCGATGGACATCACTGGTCGGCGTCACTGCCGGTGGGCGCGGAATGAAGAATGTTAACAAATTTTGTTTATTAGCTGTTTATATTCTGTGTCAAAAATAAAAAATCCTAGGGAAAGAATTATTTCGATACGTCAATTAGTTTCCGATTTATAAGTAAAACAAGTTGTAACCAAACGACGCGGGCTGCCGGTGACTCTGTGACGTCATACAACAACACGCTCGGTCTGGCTCACTCAGTACGCCCGCAGTCGCGTGCCCGTACCGTCAAAATTATACCTAAATACTTAAAAAAATGACCAATCCAAATACAAGGAAATCTTATGCTGTGTCTAAATGTAAAAATAGAACCACTAATTCACCGGAAAAGTTGTTATTTATTGTTCCAAAGGATACATACATACATCACCAAATCTTTTAACTTGAACATACCCAATACCATTAAACAATTAGGTAGTTAGTAAAAATACAAATAAATTAAAAAGTTTTAGTTCATATCATCTACATTTGCAATAAAAAATAAATTAATTACTTAAATAAAATAGTAAAGATAAAGTGAATCTGTAACGTTCAACTACATCTAGATCATTATAGGTATCCTACTTCCTAGTAATATTATAAACGCGGAAGATTGTTTTTGTGTTTGTTATCTTTTACACAAAAAGTACTGAACGGATCTGGACAGACTGAAATAATCCATAGGCTTCTTTTAATCTTGGGAAAATGTACAGTTCCCGAGGGAAACGCGGGCGAAGCTGCTAATGAAAGCTAGTTAGCACTAAATCAATGCATGTATTTATTTAAATTTACTAAGAAGAGCGGTATCTTTGTATACATACTAGTGGCCGCCCGCGACTCCGTTCGCCTAGAAGTCGGTTTCCATGGGAATGAGAAGTTTTCCCGCGGTAAAAAGGTACCCTATGTGTTATTCTGATGTAGGTATAACCTATATTACTGTAAAGTTTCATCAAAATCCGTCCAGTAGTTTTTACGTGTAAGAGTAACAAACATTCATACATCCATACTCACAAACTTTCACATTTATAGTATTAGAAGGACGTACCTATCTATAGCTACAAACTATGATACATGATTTGTTGTCTTTAACGTAAAAAAATAATGATAGGTAGGTACTTCTACTATAGGACTTGCATTCTTCCATTAGTATTATTATTATATTAGTTATTTTGTTTTGATAAAACAGTTTAGAGCATATCAAACATTTCGGCGGTAACAAAATCACTATTTCTTGATAAATAATGCGCAGCCATTAATCCATCTATTTTAGGTAGATTACACGATTACCTTTTTTCGAAACCTATATCAAATTTATTAATCGAATAATATTTACTATTAACGTAATACGCGACCGAAAACAACAAAACAATATATTAAATGTTAAATAAATAAAATAATAAAATAAAATACTGCGCCAGCTATATGCGCCACGGCTGGCGCGTTGTTCTATGACGTCATAAGCGGTCACGTGACTGTTAGCGGGACTCGATATTTTTCGAAACTGAATGCCTATAAAATCAAAACTACTGAGTATTTTTGATTACAACAAAAACTTTAACTTTTTCGTATTTGTATGCATACAGGCTTTACTGGTACAAAATTTCAAGCGATTTGGCATACCTAGTAACATTCTCCAATGGATTGAATCTAATAGCGACTACATGTTGTATTTTCTACTACTTCATATTTTATTAAAGAGATGTTTAATCTAAAGGCCAATAAATATTGTTCCCTTATAGTACCTTAGAAGATTTTTTCTTAGTGACAAATACTTTACTACTTCCTGAAACTTTCATCCAGAGAAAATGATCATTTAACAAAACAATTATATTTTTTGGCAAACAAATTAAGAACAGGTTCAAGTTATTGGCGCAAAAACCAAACACCACCTGCTTCTCGAAAGTTTCAGTTTCAGAAAAAATACGAAGTTTTGCCACAATTTCAGCTCCTCTTCCAATGTAAAGCCTACCCTGGGATGAAATAATTAGGACAAACGTGAACACAGTTAATTGTCCTAAAACTCAATTGACAAAACATGAACTCAAATTACGAAGTGTAGAATTATCATTATTATAACAAATCATGGTTCTAGGCTTTCTTGGATGAGGGCGCGGATTTTGGACTGAAATTTTTAGACAACTTTTTTAGAGATATTTTTCGCATTATATTTATTGACATATTTTATTTCAAAAAAATATTTTTCATCCATTAACCAGCTCGGTGATGGTCGTGCTGTAGCGGGGTCCTATACTATTATGGGCTTAGAACTGATAGCAATCAATGTCCAAGCCCGGTGAAGCTGTAAAGGCCGTCGAGGGGCTAACAGCAATCGATAGTCAGAGAAAAAAAAAATAGCAATCAATGAAGCGGTCCACTACTTGGAGTCTAGTACCTACCACAAAATAGTTATCTTCACCGACCAAAAGGTAGTTTACAACATTTGATAGTACCTATGTGTTTAGATTACAACCTGACAACACTGTTGCCCTTACGTTGCAGAAAGTAGGCTTACCTGTTTATTGAATGTATCTATAGGTTCGTAACCCCTCGCGTTCCCTGGTTCTCCTCGCTCAGTTTTAACAGGAGTTAGATTTGCGTTTTAGAAGCCGGACTTACCACATCCTGTCCCGTGACGCGCCTAGCGCGTCATGAAGAAACCTTCAGGGAGGCCCATGACGCGAGAGATGCGTCATTAGAAAATAGTTGCAATTCAAATTTTTATTTGATTTAATCAATAAAATATCTTATTTTATATAAAAATTAACTCATTAGGAACACCAATATCAAGGGCCACTATTTTTTTTTTGAAAATTAAATTGCCAGTGGCTGTCAACCATAGGGTGCCTACCTACAGGTAACTGTTTATCCTACTAATTATTGAAAAGTGTTATTATTAAAGCCAGGATTCGAACTTAGCAAATCTATAAAAATAATCACTAT
This sequence comes from Emmelina monodactyla, assembly GCA_916618145.1. Taxonomy (NCBI): domain Eukaryota; kingdom Metazoa; phylum Arthropoda; class Insecta; order Lepidoptera; family Pterophoridae; genus Emmelina; species Emmelina monodactyla. The sequence continues at coordinate 137,413 of OU745296.1, read as the reverse complement.
GTTTTGGTCACCAATTAATAGTTTAGATGTAAAAACGGAACATTTTTGATTTGCGATAAAATACTTCCCACAGGTTGACAACCAATGGTGGAAATCTATAACTTACCTTCTATCTCGTATAAAACACGTAGATCGACACTTTTAAATACACTAAACTAATAAATGAAACATAACAAACAATAACAGGTCTCACTTTGTATTCTTTTAGTTGAAACTGCCTAAAATAGCGTAATAACATCACCAGTGGCCCATGACGCGTTAGGTGCGTCATCATTTAGGAGGGCCCGTGACGCGACTAGCATCTCATTGAATTTTGTATGGGGCCACGGAGGAAAAGCTCGAAAAATGATGGTGGCAAGGAGTCGGTTAAACAAATTTAACTTTCTGATGATAAACAGAGATAGTCCAGATTGTGAAAGGTGCGAAAGGGAAGAAGACCTCCTTTACTTAGTTATCGATTGTAAAATAAATGCACAATTGCGACAGTTAGTCTGCCGCGGATTTCTTCTTCCTCTTTCATAGCATTCTCAGTTCTTGTGCTACCATTGACCATAGTGATCACTTTCTAAGTTTTTTGATACAGTCGCTTACATTAAGATCCGAATATAATAAAACAAATCTTATTCTTAGATCATATTTTTTATTGTAGTTACCTTTAAGCCGGCTTAATCTTATAGATGTAGGTATGGTTTATAAAATAAATAAGAATAAAAAAAACTCTTTACGAAACAAAACTTAATGCATCGTAAACACTGTACCATTCACAAACATTGTCAATCTGATTTGACCACGATTTGACTTAAGTTTTCCTTAGTGCTATGGGTTTTTACTATTTCTTACTAAATTTCTTAAAAATCTCACGTCTTTTACTAAAAGTTGAAAAAAAAGAGAACACTCAATGCAGATGCACATTCAGGAAAGTATCTTAATGATGACAGAAATATTAACTATTATTTTACAAAACTTCAAATTTTACAAGAAAGCTTTTTTTCTTTTGGTTTATACAGACATTTCCGAACCCTTTTAGAGCCTTTAGTAACCAAATTCACTGACAGAATACCCAGAAAACTCTTATTTCAAAATAATATAAAAGACTTGAAAGTAACATCCGCCGGTTGAAATCAAAGCTCACACATCAGCTGATGGTACAGGTGCAATTTTTAAATGCAAAAGGCGTTTAAATTGCGTACAACAGTATTTTTTTAAAAGAAATTATTCTGAACTTAAGAAGGGGCTTAGTCAGCCAGTTAGCGTGTGAATTATATAAAAATGTATGACACTGCCAATTGCAAGCTTGACAAAGTATTTATTCTATCACTCGCTAACGCAAACACCTACCACATGACACTTTACTTAGGGGTCAGTACCCCTCAAGGAATGGACAGTTTTCGGAAGCATCTTTTAACACCCCGTCTATCAGCTTACCAGACACCAGAGAACGCTAAAACTAAGCATAAATAAACTAAAACTGATGAACTTACTTATAGAAAACATGTGTAAAAATTTAGCCAAAAGTACTAAGCAGTCAGTGAGAAGAAAATAAAACACTAAAACCACAATAAATATATTTATTTTCTAACTTTTATAATAAAATTTCACACAAAAATAAAATTACTTAATTTTAGCCTATAACAAACAGATAAATTATTTAAAAAATGTGACTTCGGTTTCTGTTTTTTTTATGTTACAGAATTTTAACCAAACGCAAAATGTATGAACAAACAGTACAATTAACAGTTATCAAAACAAAATTCGTAAGCTAACGATATTCGGTACAAGCTGTTGGACTAAGAAAATAGTTACAATAGATATCAAAAATTAGGTAGAGTAATCCCCGATTTCACCGAAATCATAAATTATATGTCCTTTCTATTAAGTTTTAAATTGGTAATGATTAGGGCTCAAACCCTCTCGCTACTCGAGAAGGGGGCCTGTTCTCAACTATTTGGACATTTATAAATGAAATGAAATTACTTTATTGTACGTAGGATTAAAAACTAATCTCTTATACATTGTCAAAAGCATAAAATAAAAAATAAAAAAAGATGTCAAGGGACACCCCTACATTCATCAGCAATGGCCGTAGTAGACCAAGAGAAAAAGCTGGCGGAAAAAACTCTCGGCACTCTTTTCGAAATTATACAATCATAATTTAGATTTATATTCATTAAGTGTACATACAGTAACATATAAATTATTTTCTCGTACCTTCCCGCTCAACATTATTGCACTTAAAAAAAATATTAAAGTGCTAGTCAACTAATTGAGGAAAATTCCCGCGCCACAATTCGGAACCAGAGTAGACCGTTTCCCGAAGGCGGCACCTGATCACAAGTATGACGTGTGCTCCAGCCATCGTCCTACTCAACCATATTAGAGGGAGTTGGGCGACCCGTTGACACAACGCCACCGCCCCAGTAACTCGAGGCGAGCATGACTACTCTGGGCCAAACAAGGCACTAAAGAACCTCACAAAACAGCGAATCAATTGAAAACACCTGTAATAAGTTGAAACAGAGAGAAGAGGAATGAGAAAACAGTACAGAATAAAATAACATAAATAATTAAAAACATTAAAAAAAAAAACAATAAAAGTACATACTTAAAGTTAAGAATCGTCAAGGTACATAAGGTAAAATTATTATGATGCACGTACAAATACGTCAACCAATATCTTTATACAAAGTAAAGTAAAGTCTTATACAAAATACCTACAAGAAACCTGCAAGAGTTTTAATCCCAAGCTTTCATATCATTTAAGAAGTCTTGGATGATATAGACCCTGTTAAGCAGAAAGGTGTTAAGTGCCAAAAATCGGATATTGAGTTAAGTATACCACTGTTTTTGTAAACATATAATCTAATTGTACGCAAAAAATGAACTCTCCAAATATTATATATTTTATGTTATTTACAAAAAATAGGTTTTGCAAATTTCATTACTCCACCTTTTGAATTTTGCAAAACAGTGTTATGTCAAAAAGTTCAGTTCTGCATATTAAGGATACGTTGGAAGCCTGATTTATAGTAAGATTCAAGTGCAAAACCTTTTAGAAAATGTTCATAACTTAGTCTCATTTGTGCAATAAATTCTTAAAAAAAATTGCCAAGTGCGAGTCGGACACGTGCACGAAGGGAAAATAAAATGTTTTGATTTGGTGCCACCCTTTAATATGATTGTTATTGAAATGAAATATTTTTTACAGTGAATATAAAACTGAATATTTTGTAAATATTTCAAACGTCTATCAATTGTCGTTAATAAGATCAAGAAAAAAATTGCCAAATAAACACGCTTGGTGTATGGGATTCCTCTTAAATATTTTAACTTTATTTAATTGTTAGTGTTTGTTATTACAGCGGCAACATAAATAAAACATGTTTGAAGAACTTTCTAGCTATCACGGTTTATAAGGAGGCTTAGTAATAGGGTCCAGTTTTTACCCTTTGGGTACGAAATCAAAAAAGAAAGATTGGACTTAGGTAATTCAAAGTAAATTGACACCTTTTGTTTAATTGCTTCCTGCTCCACCGAGAAGCACTCTTGGCAGTGTTACCAAGTTGTTGTAATAGTAGGGTAATATTATAGACGTTTTGGTATTTTTTACCCGTCTTAGAGCAGGTTTTCTCCTATAGACAAATAAAATGGCAAATATTGAACTGTCCGATAGCTTTAATTAAGACGAGAAATAAAGTTTCAAATTTTCTCAGTGGTCAGATAGCCCTCTGCTTTTCTAATGATTTTTGTGACTAGTTTCACATTAACTCAGTGAGGACGAGCATTCTTTAGTATTTTACGGTTGTTAGAAAAGGTCAATTATCTTTCAACGGATACGGATTTTGCCACGGTCAGAACTAGATCAAATTGACATGGAACCACACGGAAAGCACCATCTTTCGAATAAAAAACAATCATCGAAAGGGCCTTCTCCCAGTCGTTAGCTCTGAGTTAACAAATATAGGTAGAGTGAATCACCGCCTTAGGGCACCTCCTCTCAAACAGTCATAAACCTCAGTTCTGGGACAGTATAAAGAGGGCTTTACGGTTTTTCCAAAACGTCCTTCCCAACTCGGGTGAATGAATGGGGCATACTTGAATGGCAGGTGCCTAACACATCATCGGCGACATGGAAAAGAAATGTGGTACCCATGACCTGCTGCTTTCCACAGGGCCAGTTTCGAGCTACTCTTGTGGAACGTCAGGTATGATTGGGTTCCTCGAGGCGCACTCCTCAGAGGCTTAATCGTGATCTGTGACACCGAAGACACGCTCGTTATGGCAACATAAAAGACAACTGCCCGTCTTGCAACCGCTGGTGTGGCCACCGTTGTCGGCAGAATATTGGGCAATAGGTGGAGTAAATAGAGTAATAGGTGGCCCCAAACAAAACAGAAAACATCTGCTGTGTGCGAATTGTGGTTTCGTGGGTTTGGATTGAGGTTGATTCTTGGGGTTCGTCCGTCCGTACGTCCGTCTGTCTATCTATCAGTAACCAGGCTGTATATCATGAACCGTGATAGCTATGAAATTTGCACAGACAAATATTAAAAACATAAAATAGTTAATAAGGGGTGGGCCCATACAACACAGTTTTTTGCTATATTGTTCTCGAATTAGTAACTAAAGACAATTGGTAGACGTCTTAAATATTCACTTTAAATAAATAAATAACTCGTTCTTAAAATAACTGGGATACCAGATAAAAATTAAACAATAATGCTTACCTATATCTACAAAAACGTTATTTTTACCGTTTTAAATCGATAAAAGTACGGAACCCTTCGTGTACGAGTCCGACTTGCACTTAACCGGAGTTTTGACATAATAAGATTAAATTGAAGACTACTATTAGTAGTTAATTAGGATTTCCTTATTTCCAACATAGTCAAAACCAAACTAACTGAAAAATTAAACTTTGGGCCCCGCCGCGAAATAAGCGTAGTATTAAGATTTTCTTAAATTATTTTTAATTGCTATAAGTTTATACACAATAATAATACAAAAAAGCGAGTGAACATGAAAGTAAACAATGTTACCGATCCATTTAAAATTGTTTGGAAGTTCAAGTCTGGTTATTGTTTTCATTAATAACTTTTAATATTCCTATATACAGGGCTTTTTAAAGTAAAACTTAATTTAAAAGTAATAATTAATCTCTCTCTATCTTTTTATCTTCGTAAAGTAATTTGCAAAAGCGATTCAAAGTGACTTAATGCTTTTAAGAATATTATTTCGAAACATAGAGCATTAAACAAAAAGGTGTTAACTGGTATTTTCACGATTATTCATAAAAATTAGAATTTCTATTCAAAATTGTTAATGTTGTCATATAAACAATACTTTTTTATAGGTGTAAACAAATTTTTATAAAATAACATCTATTAGTTTTGCAGCTACACGTTTTGAAAAACCAGCTGATGTCAAAAATCTTTAATCGCGTCTAGCGAAAAATGACAAAAAAGCACTTAACACCTTTCTGCATAACAGTATCCAATTATAATAGCCTTTACTACACAGTTTGAGTTTAATAGTTTTTTTGAAAACGTTAAAAGGCAGGGACAGTAGAGACTTAGGGATTTAATTATATATAATTATTGACATTCCTATAAAAGACTTAGTGCTTTTTGCCAACCTACATTTTGGAAAAACTAATTTATGGTCGTTCTAGTCATTGCGTCATTATTATTTATCGAACGTCTATCCCTAAGAGTTTCAAACCTATCAATATTCTTACGCACAAACATGATGTTCTCAAAAATATACTGTGAAGCAAGGGTCATAAGGGTTATACTAATATCCTTAAACAGATCCTTGAGAGATTCTCTTTTACTAAGTTTATAAATTCCGTGAATGGCTTGTTTCTGCAGCGTAAATATCGTTTTAATGTCAGCAGCGTTTTTCCCCAGAGTAGGATTCCGTAGGACATTAGGCTATGAAAATAACTGAAATAAACTAACCTAGCAGTATGAATGTCGGTCAGTGAACGAATTTTTTTAACCGCAAATGCCGCAGAACTAAGCCTACTCGCCAGTTGTGCAATATGGGGTCCCCACTGCAGTTTGGAGTCGACAGTTATTCTAAGAAAAACGGTATTATCTACCAGGTTTACCTTGTTACCGTTTAATTTCGAATCTGTCTCTACTTGCTTTACATTTGGTGCCGAAAACTTTATACATTTCGTTTTTTTATAATTTAAAACTAGATTGTTCACATTGAACTATTTTACAACATTAGAGAGTGCATTGTTTACGTCGTCATAATTTGTTTCCTGTCCATGAATTTTAAATACTAACGAAGTATCATCAGCAAACAATACTATCTCATGATTATTCTTTACCATGTATGGTAAATCGTTTATATAAATTTAAAACAAAAATGGGTCTGATCCCTGTGATCTTTTGCAATTTATTTTAACTTTCTGAGTTCTATCACTCAAATATGAGGTTAAAATTTTAAGTTCGGTACCCCTTACACCATAATGACTGAGTTTCCTGATCAAGGTATCGTGTTCGACACAGTCAAACGCCTTAGACAAGTCACAGAATATACCCAGGGCATCCTGTTTGCCCTTCTAAGCGCTAACCACAACCTCAAATAGTTTCACACCAGCGTCCGGGGTTGATCGACCTTTTGTAAACCCAAATTGTTTATTATGAAGGAGGTTGTTCCTATTGAAATGTGCCAAAAGTTGGTTAAGAATAAGTTTTTCAAAGAGGAAGTTGGTAGGATATATATAGACCTAAAGTTTGTGTGCACGACGACCATAGTCAAGCTTAGAATTAAGTTATTGTTAGTAAAAAGTGTGTACAATCGCCATGTTTGAGTTTAGGATTAAGTTTAATTGATTGTTAAAATCTATAGTATTAAGGTCAAATTTGGTAAATAAAGATTCGTAGGGCTGAGAGAAAGATAAAAATAGACGATAAGCAAAAAAGTTCGATAAACCGGGGCTCTCTTTAAGGTATTGCTTAGATTCATATATTATAGGCCGAAGAGAGCATCGGTGTCCAACTCAGACTCTCACTCCCGCTCCGTGCGCTCCTCGCGAGCGGTCGTGTCTCCTGCCCGCTCCCGCGCTCGCCCACGTGTGCTTGAGTCGCTTTCGTCGCGTTTGTTTGCAAGTGCTATTTTCATTGCGCTTGCGAACTTGTTTCAAACAGCAACTATATTATATTGCACCGATTGAAAATCGCCTTCAGCGTCGCACTCGGACACCTACGGGGGCTAACGAAGAGTGCGGAGGTCCCACCCGAGACCTCGGTTTTCCCCTTCAAGGAACACCGATATCGGAAGCCTTCGAGACCACTGGCCTTGGGGGGTGCCCCTAGTCAACCCCGTCGAGCAAGCACACGCTCACCCTCTCTCGGGCGTAAGACATCGAGAGAGGCACACGTTCCACTCACCACGCAGTAGGTACACATCCCCCTGCCGCACACAAACCCTTGGCAGGGGGACATAGGACAGGCCGGGGCACTCCAACCCCGGCTCGATTAGGTTGCTTACGCCATCGTCGAAATGGAATCTTTCGAACGAAGACTCGCCGCCATGGAGGCGGACTTAAGGTACTATAAGTACTACTTTAACCGCGTCCATGCCGAGAACCCTGCCCTGGCCGAAAGACTCGATCGCGAGTCAATGGCTTGCGGCGCCTCTGCGCCCCCCCCCGACCCCCGCGTCCCCTGCGACCTTTGAGGTTGAGCTCTCTGCTCAACCTACGTACGCGCCCTTGACGCCCGCGACCCCCGCGCCATATGCGCCCCCCGCGACCCCCGCACCCACCGCGTTCGCCGTGACCCCCGCGCCCCCTCCGGTCCTCGCCAATTTCGCGAAGACCGTACTCCCCGCGTCCGCCGCGATCCCCTCTCTACTAGAGCTTTCATGCTCCCCCCCCCGCGCCCCGCTCACGTCGCGCCCCCCCGCCGCAAACGCAAGTCCTCCGCGACTGCGTCCCCCACTGCGTCTTCCGCACAGTCCGACACCTCGGACAATCCCGCTTCGTCGGAAGATCGCTCTTCAGCGGAATCTGAGATGGACGTGCAAACCTGCGTGTCCAATCAAACCTCAGAGGATGAAGCTGAGGGCGACTTCCAAGTCGTTTCGCGAAAAAAGCGCAAACACCAGGCCTCGCCGGCCACCGTATCGGCCCCAAAAGCGGCCAAAGTGAGCGCGTCTCCCCGCGCCTCCCCCCGCAAATCCGCAGCGGTCGACGCAACAAGCGGTTTCAAAGCCCCGCCCCCCGCCGCCCTTCTTCATCCAGGAGAAGCTCGCGTGGCCGAAAATATCGGCACATTAGAATGCGCGCAGCATTCAATACACATCTGCGCGCATCACCCCGCAAGGGATTCGTGTGCAGATGTGCACCACCGACGGCTTCCGCACCGCCACCGCCCTCCTCCGCGCCGACGGCATTGGTTTTCATACCTATGCCCTCGAGTAGGAAAAGCAGCTCCGCGTAGTGATCCGCGGACTGCCCAAAGAGCTGGACTCTCAGCTCATTCTTGAGGACCTTAAGTCCCAAGGATACCCCGTCCGCAAAGTGCATCGAATGCACCTCGCGAGGTCCAAGAAACCCCTTGACTTGGTCATGGTGGTATCTGACCGCACGGAGGCCGGCAAACAGATTTTTAATCTGACAAAGATCTGCTCCCTATCCGGGCTGAGGGTAGAAACCCCTCGTAAGAAGGGTCTACCTGGGCAGTGCCACCGCTGCCAGCTTTACGGGCATTCGGCCCGTAATTGCTTCGCCCGCCCTCGGTGCGTCAAGTGTCGTGAAGACCACGGCACCGCTGAGTGCCCCCGCCCAAAGGAGCACTCCAAGACCAACCCGCCTAGCTGTGTGCTATGCGAGACCACTGGTCATCCGGCAAGCTACCGGGGCTGCCCCAAGGCGCCGCGCCGCAACCATAGGGTTGCGAGACGCCAAGCCCCCTCCACCAACCCCCCCCCGCGCGGCCAATAGGCCACACAAGAAAGGCGCCCCGGTTGCCCCTCGCTCCGCAACCGAGCGCACCACGGAGGCTCCCCCGCCCCCGCCCCCCACCTACTGGCCCCCGGCGCCCGGCGCGACCGCCTCCTGCGGTCCACCGCCCGGCTTCGCCGCTGCCCAAGGCTGCTCGCTCCCAGCCAAAACAAGCCGAACCTGAGTTGTTCGAGATCTCCCCTGAGAGGATGAAGTCACTCATTGAGTACTTCAACGCTCAGGTACCGACCATCATCGGTAATTTCTTTAAAATGCCTCATAATGGATAAAGCCCCATTAAGAGTGAAACCCCGCGCCCTGACTGTCGGCTCTTTCAACGCAAATGGCCTTCGGAAGACTCGACTCGAGGAACATCAAATCGACATCCTACTGGTGCAGGAGACTTTCTACAAGCCCTCCACTCGCGATCCCAAAATAGCGAATTACTTCTTAATTCGCGACGACTGACTTAGATGTTCTAAAGGAGGCACTATGATCTATTGTAAACGGTCCCTGCACTGTTCACCTATTGCCTCCCCCCCTCTCAGTCACACAGAAGTATCGTGCTGCCGAATAGCTATGACGGGCCATCAGCCCATTGTAGTTGTTTCGGTCTACCACCCCGGTAGATTTAAGCTCCTTAAGAGCGACATGCAGGCCCTATTAAGGTTAGGCGACTCTGTCATCCTAGCCGGCGACTTTAACAGTAAACACCCTTCTTGGAATTCCGGCACTTCAATAGTAAGGGCACGATACTATTCAAAATGCTGCCCTCCCTTGGTGTAGATGTTCTCGGTCCCATGTCCCCGACAAACTTTCCGCCCCGACGCAACGGCTCCCCCGACACACTAGATATAGCCATCTTGAAAAACGTCACCCTAGAGGTGCGTTCGATAGAGGTTATATCAGCACTAAGCTCGGATCACCGGCCAGTTATTTTACAACTGGGTTCCCGCCACGCCGCGGTCCCTCAGACCAAGACGGTCGTGGACTGGAAGAGGCTCGAATCAGCCTTTAAGGCAAACCCTCCCAACTTTGATCTCAACGACGCCACTACTGACGCGACAGACACCGCGATCGAATCCCTGACCAACTACATTCGCAACACCATCCGCGAATGCTCCAGACAGGTGACGGTGGCGAATGATCGCCGCTTCCACCTGCCTGAAGACATCAAAGAGTTGATCAGGGACAAGAATGCCGCCACTAGGGCCTTCAACTCGGTCCCCACTGACGAGAACCGCAAACGCATGCGGCGACTCCAACGCGAAGTCAAATCGAGTATAAAAGAACTCCGCGATAACGCATGGGACAGTATGCTCGAAGGAATCACGCCATCGCACGTTGCCTTCTGGCAACTGGCGCGATCCCTGAAGGCAGACACTGTTTCAGCGATGCCTCCGTTGATCCGAAACGACTCGACAGTCGCCTTTGACGACGACGAGAAAGCGAATTGCCTAGCCGACAGTCTCGAATTGCAGTGCTCCCCGAGCACTGAGCCAGTCGATCCGACTCACCTGTCCACCGTGGACAGTGAGGTCGACTGTCGCATTCGTACCCCTCCCGTAGAAACGATCAAACCGACGAACGCCAATGAGGTCATCGACATTATCCGAGGTCTCAAAGTCCGCAAGGCCCCAGGGCCTGACGGCATCTCGAATAAAGTATTCAAAATACTTCCCCTCCTCATTATTAAACTGATGGTCATCATCTTCAATGCTGCCATCAGAAATCACTCTTTTCCCCGGCCGTGGAAACACGCCATAGTCATCGGCATCCGAAAGCCGAACAAGCCCGCCTCTGAGCCGTCTAGCTATAGACCCATCAGCCTCTTGAGCTGTATGGGTAAAATATACGAACGTATACTGACAAACAGACTGAATTCTGTCGTATCCGACAAAGGTCTCCTTCCTGACGAGCAATTCGGTTTCCGAGCTCGTCACTCCTGCCCGCAGCAAGTGCACCGCATCACGGAGTACATGCTGCACAATCTCAATAGGACCCGTCCCTACGGTACAGCCGCTCTCTTCTTCGACGTTGCGAAAGCGTTCGACAAAGTCTGGCACAACGGCTTGGTTTACAAGCTGTTTCACTTCGGTGTGCCAGACAGTCTCGTGCACATCTTGCGAGACTTCCTGTCGAATCGCACCTTTCAATACCGAGTCGAGGGAGCGCTGTCCACTCCCCGCCCCATCAGGGCCGGTGTCCCACAAGGCGCCGTTCTCTCCCCGATTCTGTATACGCTGTTCGCCAGCGATATGCCCCGCCACGCCCTCGCCCAGACAGCGATGTTCGCCGATGACACCGCGATTTTCTACGCCCATCCTAACATGGTCCGTCTTAGGAAACACCTCCAAAAAGGAGTCACCGCCTTAGGCGAGTGGTTCCGGAAATGGAGGGTCGAGGTCAACCCCGAGAAAAGTGCAGCAGTGTGTGACTTGCATCCGTCCAGTCATGACCTACGGTAGCGTGGTCTTTGCGCATGCAAGCAAATCGCTACTTCGCCAGCTGCAAGTCTTGCAGAATCGGTTCATGCGCAAGGCCGTCAACGCTCCGCCGTTCATGCGCAACATCGACCTACATCGCGACTTCGAGCTACCGACGATAGCTCAGTTCATGAAGAAAGCGTCTAGACGCTTCTTCGACTCTTCCCCCCACCACCCCAACCACCTGGTGGTGGAAGCAGCAGAATACTCTGCCATTAGAAACGTACTTATCGATTCGGACGACGATATCACCGTCGGTAATAATCTACGTCCGCCAGACCGCGACCGCGCACGCCCCCATAGACACGATGGCAGATCCAACCTCACATCTCCCATATACACCAACCGCGCCCGCCCGCGGGTGCGGCCTTCACAATCCGATGTCGTACCAGATGGTCGACTATCAGATCCGACCCCCGCTGAGTTTATTGCTGGCTCTTCTCAGAGAGGGGCCCCTTACGAACCAGTGTAGAGTAAATGATCGCGACGCCCTAAGCCGAGGTCCGTACCCAACTGGGTGCCCTTAGGCAGTCGCATCGTAGGTAGGGACAATCTTTATCTACTGGCTGAGCGCCTTTTGCGCTCGCCCCCAAGCCCGGTGAAGCTGTAAGGGCCGTCAAGGGGCCAACAGCAATCGACAGTCCGAAAAAAAAAAAAAAAAAAAAAAAAAAAAAAAAAAAACATCGGTGTCCAACTCGGAACTCGGACTCTCACTCCCGCTCCGTGCGCTCCTCGCGAGCGGTCGTGTCTCCTGCCCGCTCCCGCGCTCGCCCACGTGTGCTTGAGTCGCTTTCGTCGCGTTTGTTTGCAAGTGCAATTTTCATTGCGCTGCGAACTTGTTTCATAAACAACATAATATTGCAACCCGCGCGCCGTATCGCGCTGTTCTCAAGTGCAATTTTCATTGCGCTTGTGAACTTGTTTCAAACAACAACTATTAAATATTGCACCGATTGAAAATCGCTTTCAGCGTCGCACTCGGAAACCTACGGGTGCTAACGAAGAGTGCGGAGGTCCCACCCGAGACCTCGGTTTTCCCCTTCAGGGAACACCGCTGTCGGAAGCCTTCGGGACCACTGGCCTTGAGGGGTGCCCCTAGTCAACCCCGTCGAGCACGCACACGCTCACCCTCTCTCGGGCGCAAGACACTGGGAGAGGTTCACGTTGTACACACCACACCATAGGTACTCACCCCCCTGCCGTACACAAACCCTAGGCAGGGGGTCCTGGTTAGTTAGGCCGGGGCACTCCCACCCCGGCACGCATCGCTACCCGCAAAAATGCCTTCGATTTCGGATCGGCTGCGTCGCCTCGAACGCTTTTTTGGGTTTGTTGTCGAAAGACAACCGGACCTGCTGAGAGAGTTTGAGAGGGCGCACCCGATCCCCGCGACCGCCGCGTCCCCCGCGATCTCCGCGTCCCCCGCGTCCCCAGCGTTACCGCAAACGCTATCGCTGCCGGAGATAGAGTTCCCCGCGCTCCCACCGACCGCGCCGCTGACTTTCAGCGAAGCGCCCGCGTCCCCCGCGCCCTCCGCGTCACAAGACCGCCGCAACCGTCGCGTCCGCCGCGTCGAAGAATCGCGTTCGTGCTCACGCTCACCCGCGCGCCTGTTGCCGGCAAACGAAGAGGCTTCTGAAGCCTCGTCAGCTGACAACCAGTCAGACATGGAGGTACAATCGTGTGCCTCAAACACGGAGTCAACACCCGACAACTCATCCGATGAGTTCGTCCCTGTCCCCGGCTCACGCAAAAAGCGTCGCAGCCGCAAGGCCAAAGAGGACCGTGCCTCTAAGGCCATCAGGGTCTCGGGCACCGCCGCCCAGCCCTCTCAACCGGAGACCTCCTCCGCAACCCCATCCGCGTCCCCGTCCGCTTCTGCCGCAGTTGCGTCGACGTCGACGCAACAACCGGCCGGCCCCAAAACCCGAACCCCGCCGCCTGTCTTCATCCAAGACAAGGCCGCGTGGGTAAACGCCTCCAAATACCTCGACAGTAGAGGTATTAGATATTCAACGGCGCGAAATACCTCTCAAGGTATTCGCGTACAACTATGCACCCCCGAAGGTTTCCGTGCCTTTACAGGAAACCTACGAAAAGACCAGATTAGCTTCCACACGTACGTCCTGGAAGAGGAGAAGCAGCTCCGCGTAGTCATTCGCGGACTGCCCAAGGACATCCCCTTGGACTATATAAAAGAGGACCTTCTGTCCCAAAATCTACCGGTGCGCGAGGTGCACCGTATGAAAAACCAGCACACAGGCGCAGAACTTAATCTGGCACTGGTAGTGCTGGATAAAACCCCCGCCGGCAAGGCGATCTTTAATATAAGCCGGGTGTGCCAGCTTTCCGGCATCACCATAGAGACCCCTCACAAAAGGGGTATGCCCGGGCAGTGCCACCGCTGCCAGCTATACGGGCACTCAGCGCGCAACTGCTATGCGCGTCCCAGGTGCGTCAAGTGCCTGGGCGACCATGGCACGCCCGACTGCCCTAGTCGTTCTCGTGAGAACGAAACTGCTCCAGTGCAGTGCGTTCTGTGCGAACAAGACGGCCACCCGGCCAGCTACCGAGGCTGCTCGAAAGCACCTCGTCGCAACCGTCGGGTTGCTAGGCGCCTCCCGTCATCTGGCGCCTCTGCGGCTGTCAGAGCCGCACAGCGCCCTGTGGAACTTAGGCCTCCACCCCCACCCGCCACTTCAGCATGGGCTTCCCGCCCTGCCCCCTCAAAGGAGCCAGCCCCAACTCCATCTCGGGCTGTGCCACCACCGACCACATCGAGGGCCTCCCCCTCGACAGATCTCCAGCAACCCATCGCTCCCCCTCCTGGGTTCCCCAACAGGCCCGCGCCTGTAGTGGAGGCGCCTTATCCCCCCATCTTCACATCGCACGCTCAGTACGTGCAATTTATCCAGCACTGCCAAGCGCAGATGCCACAAATGATAGATAGTTTCTTCCGCATAACCCTTTAATGGATAACACTCCATCACGTATCCAACCGCGTGCCCTGACTGTCGGCTCTTTCAACGCTAATTGCCTCAAAAACACACCGAGAGACGAACTTCACGAGTTCCTTCGAACTCATGAAATAGACATCTTACTAGTGCAGGAGACCTTCCTAAAGCCCTCCGACCGCACCCCTAAGATAGCGAACTATTCCATTGTTCGAAATGACAGACTGAGATCTTCGAAAGGAGGCACCCTCATCTATTACAAACGGTCCCTGCACTGCATGCCCATTGACCCTCCCCCTTCTCTAATCAACTTAGAAGTCTCATGTTGCCGTATTGCGATGACGGGCCATCAGCCTATCGTCATAGTTTCTGTTTACAAGCCCCCCGACATTGAAGTTCACAGAAGTGACATTCAAACCCTGTTAAGGTTAGGTAATTCAGTCATATTAGCGGGAGATTTCAACAGCAAACATAGCAGTTGGAACTCCCGAACTCCCAACACTAACGGCAACTAACTAGAGCGAATAGTTTCCTCTCTAAATGTAGATATTGTAGCCCCTACTGACGTGACGCACTACCCTCTCAATCTGAGCCACAGACCGGACGTACTAGACATAGCTATCTTGAAAAACGTAACCCTCGGGTTGCGTTCGATAGAAGTTGTGTACGAACTGACGTCGGACCACCTGCCCGTTATCATGCAACTCGGCTCCACTCACGACCGGGTCCCTCTGACCAGAACGGTCGTGGACTGGAGGAGGCTAGAGGAAGCCCTTAAGGCGACCGATCCCCCCGCGCTTGATCTCACCGACCTGACTACTGACGCAAGACGCAACAAACACCGCGATCGAAGTCCTGACCGACTACCTCCGCAGTACCATCCGCGAATGCTCTAGACAGGTGACAGCGGCGAACGACCTGCCTGACGACATCAAGGAGTTGATCAGGACCAAGAATGCCGCCAATAGGGCCTATTGTTCCGCTCCCTCCGAAGAGAACCGCATACGCTTGCGGCGACTCCAACGCGAAGTAAAGTCTCGCATCAAAGAATTACGCGACAACTCGTGGGACAGCCTGCTGCAGGGGATCACGCCATCGCACCAAGCCTATTGGAAGCTGGCGCGATCCCTGAAGGCAGACACTGTCGCCACGATGCCTCCGCTGGTCCGACACAACCAACCTGACGCATTCGGTGATGACGAAAAGGCAAACTGCCTAGCCGACAGTCTCGAGCAACAGTGCACCGTCAGCACTGTAGCAGTCGATCCGACTCATGTGTCCGCCGTGGACGCTGAGGTCGACTGTCGTATCCGCGCCGCGCCCACCGAACAGACCGAACCGACTAACGTCGAAGAGGTCGTGGACATTATCAAGGGTCTCAAAGAGAGAAAATCCGCCGGGCCAGACGGCATCTCCAACAGGGTTATCAAAATCCTGCCTCTCGCTATCATTCAGTTGATGGTTGTCATCTTTAATGCAGCCATCAAAAGTCATTCATTCCCCCGTCCGTGGAAACACGCTACCGTAATCGGTATCCGCAAACCAGGCAAGCCGGCCTCCGATCCCTCTAGTTATAGACCCATCAGCCTCCTCAGCTGCATGGGGAAGATCTACGAACGCATACTCAACAACAGACTATTAGCTGTAGTGTCCGCTAAAAACCTGCTCCCGGACGAGCAGTTTGGCTTCAGAGCCCGCCACTCCTGCGTGCAACAGGTGCTCCGCATCACGGAGTACATGCACCACAACCTCGGTAGGACCCGACCGTTCGGAACCGCCGCTCTATTCCTCGACGTTGCGAAAGCGTTCGACACAGTCTGGCACAACGGCTTGTTGTACAAGCTGTTCAACTTCGGAGTGCCAGACAGTCTCGTGCACATCTTGCGAGACTTTCTCACCGATCGAAGCTTCCAATACAGAGTGGAAGGAGCGTTGTCGACCTCCCGCCCCATCAGGGCCGGCGTCCCTCAGGGCGCCGTCCTCTCCCCCATTCTATTCTCGCTATACACCAGCGACATTTCCCGCCGCGGACCGGCCCAATTGGCTCTGTTTGCCGACGACACCGCGATCTACTACGCGCATCCCAACATGCAAACGTTACGATGTCGCCTTCAACAAGGAATCAACGCCCTAGGCGCCTGGTTCCGGAAGTAGAGAGTCGGTATTAACCCGCATAAAAGTGCAGCAATGTACTTTGATACGAGTTACCCGAGACGGCGCAGACGACTCAACATGCTGCGTCGGCAACTGGAGCTCTTTGGGCAACCGTTGCCGTGGCAAAACTCCGTTAAATACTTGGGGAGAGCAGGAGCAATAAAGTCTATGACTGAATTGATAATTTTAACAGATAAGCCCGATAGATCCATGGTATTTTTGCACCAATGGTTTTGAAAACTTTTATTACATCTAATACTTCAATCGGCTTAAAATGAAAAATATCCTTGCCCTCACTAACATGGCACTTTAGAAGCGCTTCAGCGACCACAGGCGAAGTCATCGTGGTCAAAACTGGAATATCACTGAAATATTTTTCAAACGCTGATGCTATTTTTCCATCTTCTTTGATAGTTTTACCATCTATGAAAAGTTTGTACTCGTTATTGGAAGACTTAGATTTTCCCGTTTCGCTATTTATAATTTTCCATGTGGTTTGTGTTTTGTTAGAACTAGCTTCGATTTTACCTTTTTAGTAGTAAATATTTTTTTACCAATAAAAATGACTATTTCTATGTCTATTTCGTAAATAGGGTGATAAATAAATGTATAAAGTATCTGTATTACTGTTACTGTACTAAGTTACTGTATTATCCACTGCTGCATTATTCACAAGTCACCGAAACTAAGAATGAAGAAAAAGAAACCGTAACAAACGCCTGTTTCAAGCAGAAGTCCGTACAAAGCTATTTGATGATAGTACCTGTTGAAGTCGTCGGGGCAAAGGCGTCGATCAATACTTACGCGCTGCTCGACGATGGGTCTACGGTAACTCTCATCGACGCCGACATAGCCTCTCATGTTGGCGCCGAAGGACCCATCGATCCACTGAGTATTGAAGCTATCGCCGGAGCTACAGTAACCAGGGCCTCATCGCGCCGAGTACTCTTAAAACTTCGAGGGCAAGATGAAGAATATGAAAACGAAATGAAGAACTACAGTCCCCTACAAGAAGTAGCAGTGAAATATGAAGAGGCGCATCCCACCATACTCATCGGGCAAGACAATTGGGAATTACTACTAGCTCGTGAAGTACGACGAACTTCGTAAAGCTTATCAAGAGTGGCAGCCGGCGCTTCAAGACTACGCCCACGCGAAGCGCATGCGCTGGGAGTACATAGACCCCGGCGCGCCGAACCAGGGAGGCGCGTGGGAGAGAATGGTGAAGACAGTGAAGCACGCACTCGCCGTGACGTTAAAAGACAGAGCGCCGAAAGAAGAGGTTCTCACTACCGTGATGACAGAGATCGAGCACACGGTCAACTCGCGGCCGTTGACACACGTTCCAGTTGACCCCGATGAACCTGAAGCACTAACGCCCAATCATTTCCTATTGGGCACATCAACTGGGCTCCCGTACGTGGGCGAGAGTAATGTCGCAGACAAGCGGACGTGGCGGGCAGCACAGGCGCTGGCGAACATGTTCTGGCAGCGGTGGGTGAACGAGTACCTACCGACGCTGACAGCACGAGGAGACCACCGCGGGCAGGCGAGCAACCCCAAGCCCGGCGATGTTGTCATCATCGCCGACGGGCTGCTACCGAGGAACGTCTGGCCTCGAGGAGTCGTCGAGAAGGTGTACACGGGACCTGACGGCGTGGTGCGCAGCGCAGACGTCCGTACGAGAGGAGGCATCTTCAGGAGACCGACGAGGAGGCTTGTCGTCCTGCCGATCACCTATGGCTGCGAGTTTCTTCGCCGGGGGGAGGATGTTACGGACGAAAAGCCAGTGTATAGACAGTTAATAATTTTGTGATAAAAGTGTATTTAGATTTGTATATAGTGCTTATTAAATAGTGTTCAATTTGTAATTTGTTGTAATATAAATGTAATGTGGGTACTTTGGTAGTTGCAAATGTTAAGTTAACAAGTAAGTTTTGTTGTACTAATAAATAATGTAATTTTGGTAGTATCATTTCATACACCTGTAGGGGCTGCAAATAGGTAGGAAATTGTATTGTTTAGGTATAGAATACCTAAGTAAATAAGTTATTTTGCACATAGTGTGATGTATGTATTACCCACGGTTAGTTAACATTTAGGAATTATAAGTAGAAATGTTAAATAGCCTTAACCGTGGGTAGGTACCCGCAAAATATTCACATATGCAGCCGGTGTATGATTGGTCGAATTTGTAATAGAGTGCTCTGCGAAGTACTCGAGCATAGAATAGCAATTTTGCCTATGTATATGGGGCCGGCTGGCCTAGGTTTTGTTGCGCCGAGGTCGCCGCCAGTTCACTGGCAGGCAGGATCCGGCCCCCCCCCCACCAACACCCGGACGTGACACCGACGACCGGCTGGAGTCGCTTTCAAACTTAGTTTGAAGGCTTGATACCGCCGACGCCGCCGGATACACAAAGAAGCCAACAAGAAACCCAGAGACCCTGCAGTATTCGCTGCAGGCGGAAGACCCCGCGGTAATGGGCCAAAGCCCAGATATGCTCCCCCACCACCCTCACATTGAGGGCGGGTGAGAACACCTCGACGACGACGTAGGTTTTGTTGAACGGATTCGGCTTCGTGTGTTCCAGGTGAGCGGTCGTCTTGCCTGCACGCTCTCTGCGCACCCCGCGCCGCCCCACTCCCACCCCGCTCTCGCCCGCTGCTCGTCGCTCGTCGGCTCGGCTCGGCCGCGCTCGGCCCGTTTCGGCATCCGTCGACTTTACGTTGAATAACACTCGTTATTCTTCGTAAAGCCACTTCGTCGTGTTCGTTTGCGAGGCGCAATTTTCATTGCGCTCGCGAACAAGTTTCATAGAACAAACACAAGTGCACTTGAAAATCGACTTCAGCGTCGTACTCGGACACCTACGGGGGATAACGAAGAGTACGGAGGTCCCGCCCGAGACCTCGGTTTTCCCCTTCAGGGAACACCGCTGTCGGAAGCCTTCGGGATCACTGGCCTTGGGGGGTGCCCCTAGTCAGCCCCGTCGAGCACGCACACTTACACCCTCTCTCGGGCGTAAGACATCGAGAGAGGTACACGTTGTACTCACCACACTATAGGCACACACCCTCCTGCCGCACACAATCCCTAGGCAGGGGGTCCGCACTCCACGCCGGGGCACTCCAACCCCGGCAGCACACTCTTGGTGCTACTATTGTGTCCGTGGTTGCTACCACCATGCCCGACCCGTCTCCCGGCGAACAAATCGCCGAACTAAAGGCGCAAATAGCGCGGTACCGGCGATTCATTGAGAAGCTGTTGCTGCAGAATCCTTCTGCGGCCGGCGACTTTCTGATCGAGGTGCCGGTTAATTGCGCCTCTCCTGCGCCTTCAGCGCTCCCCCCGACCCCCGCGTCCCCCGCGGCTTCTTCATTCGTTCCGCTCACACCTATGTCCCCCGAGGTGCGACCGAACTTCGCGCGTCGCCCGCGCAGACCTTCATCCGTGACCGCTAGTAGCGAGTCATCGGGAGAATCCGACAATTCGTTGGAGTCCGAAATGGAAGCGCAGACCTGCGTATCCAATCAATCCTCAGATGAGGAAGGCTTCCAGGAAGTCGCCCCGCGCAAGAAGCGCAAACATCGATCGTCGCCGATCGATAAGCCCCCGCAGAAAGCGGCTAAGGTAAGCGCGTCCCCGCGCGCCGCCCCTAGACGCAAAACTCCTGCGGCTGCGTCTTCATCGACGCAACAAGCCGCCTCCACTTCCGGGCGCAAGCCCCCCTCCCCCCCGCCTCTCTTCATCCGGGACAAGGCGTCCTGGGAGAAGATTTCGCAGCAGTTTAATGCTGCAAACATTCCATTTACATCTGCTCGCAATACCCCGCAGGGTATCCGCGTGCAGCTGTGCACCCCCGACGGCTTCAGAGCTGCCACCTCCCTCCTCCGCAAGGAAGACGTAGGGTTTCACACCTACGCACTTGAGGAAGAGAAACAACTCCGCGTCGTCATCCACGGAGTTCCCAAGGAGTTCGATTCCGAACCGCCCCCCCCCGACCCGCTCCGGTCCTCGCCAATTTCGCGAAGACCGTACTCCCCGCGTCCGCCGCGATCCCCTCTCTACTAGAGCTTTCATGCTCCCCCCCCCGCGCCCCGCTCACGTCGCGCCCCCCGCCGCAAACGCAAGTCCTCCGCGACTGCGTCAGCCACTGCGTCTTCCACACAGTCCGACACCTCGGACAATCCCGCTTCGTCGGAAGATCGCTCTTCAGCTGAATCTGAGATGGACGTGCAAACCTGCGTGTCCAATCAAACCTCAGAGGATGAAGCCGAGGGCGACTTCCAAGTCGTTTCGCACAAAAAGCGCAAACACAGGGCCTCGCCGGCCACCGTATCGGCCCCAAAAGCGGCCAAAGTGAGCGCGTCTCCCTGCGCCTCCCCCAGCGCCTCCCCCCGCAAATCCGCAGCGGTTGCGTCTACGTCGACGCAACAAGCGGTTTCAAAGCCCCGCCCCCCGCCGCCCTTCTTCATCCAGGAGAAGCTCGCGTGGCCGAAAATATCGGCACATTTGAATGCACGTAGCATTCAATACACATCTGCGCGCAACACCCCGCAAGGGATTCGAGTGCAGATGTGCACCACCGACGGCTTCCGCACCGTCACCGCCCTCCTCCGCGCCGACGGCATTGGTTTTCATACCTATGCTCTCGAGGAGGAAAAGCAGCTCCGCGTAGTGATCCGCGGACTGCCCAAAGAGCTGGACTCTCAGCTCATTCTTGAGGACCTTAAGTCCCAAGGATACCCCGTCCGCGAAGTGCATCGAATGCACCTCGCGAGGTCAAAGAAACCCCTTGACTTAGTCATGGTGGTATCTGACCGCACGGAGGCCGGCATACATATTTTTAATCTGTCAAAGATCTACTCCCTATCCGGGCTCAGGGTAGAAACCCCTCGTAAGAAGGGTCTACCTGGGCAGTGCCACCGCTGCCAGCTTTACGGGCATTCGGCCCGTAATTGCTTCACCCGTCCTCGGTGCGTCAAGTGCCGAGAAGACCACGGCACCGCTGAGTGCCCCCGCCCAAAGGAGCACTCCAAGACCAACCCGCCTAGCTGTGTGCTATGCGAGACCACTGGTCATCCGGCAAGCTACCGGGGCTGCCCCAAGGCGCCGCGCTGCAACCATAGGGTTGCGAGACGCCAAGCCCCCTCCACCAACCCCCCCGCGCGGCCAATAGGCCACACAAGAAAGGTTGCCCCTCGCTCCGCAACCGAGCGCACCACGGAGGCTGCCCGCCCCCGCCCCCCACCCCAGCCGCTGCCCAAGGCAATCCCAGCTAAAACAGATCGAACCTGAGAAGTTCGAGATCTCCCCTGAGAGGATGAAATCACTCATCGAGTACTTCAACGCTCAGGTACCGACCATCATCGGTAACTTCTTTAAAATGCCTCGTAATGGATAAAGCCCCATTACGAGTTAAACCCCGCGCCCTGACTGTCGGCTCTTTCAATGCAAATGGCCTTCGAAAGACACCACGTGACGAACTACGCATGTTCCTCGAGGAACATCAAATCGACATCCTACTGGTGCAGGAGACTTTCTACAAGCTCTCCGCTCGCGATCCCAAAATAGCGAATTACTTCTTACAGAGAGGCACAACGTTGCACACACCACACCATAGGTACACACCCCCTGCCGTACACAAACCCTAGGCAGGGGGTCCTGGTTAGTTAGGGCAATACCATCGCTGCCAGCTGTATGGGCACTCAGCGCGCAACTGCTATGCGCGTCCCACGCTGTCGTCAACGCAGCAAGCTGCTCCTTCGGAGAGAAAGCCCCGCCCTGCGCCAATCTTTTTCATCCAGGAGAAGCTTGCGTGGCCTAAAGTGTTGGCGCGAAACCAGTCGAACCTGAAAAGTTCGAAATCTCTCCTGAGAGAATGCCCTACTTGTCGGCTCTTTCAATGCAAATGACCTTCGGAAGACACCCCGCGACGAACTACGCATGTTCCTCGAGGAACATTAAATCGACATCCTTCTTGTTACGGACGAAAATCTTGTGTGAAAAGTGCTATAGACATTTAATAATTTTGTGTGTTAAAGCAGCGGGAGTTCTACAGGGCAGTAGCATCGCCCGATACTGCTATGCGACCTACACCAATGACATTCCGGTGGTGGAAGGCGCAACACTGGCATCATATGCCGATGATGCCGCCTACATCACCAAATCCATCAACGTCAAACACGCAGCAAGGAAGATGCAGCGCCAGCTCGACGTTCTGCCTGACTGGCTCGATGATTGGCGCCTTGCAGCCAACGCGAGGAAAACTCAAGCCATCTTCGTGTCCAGAACTATGGAGATACCGGACCAACTGAGGCTTTCAGACGAAGACATCAAGTGGTCCAGTCAGGCCAAATACCTCGGTGTACTCACTGCCAGCAAATTGAACATCAACGCGCACGTCAAGGGCGTCATACAGACCCCGGACGCGCTCTAGTTTTAGCCCTAGACGCGTTCGGAGTCAGACTAAGGCAGATGTTTGACCTCTGCCTTAGGTCTGGGCAGTTCCCTTCCCTCTGGAAGCCGGGAATGTTGGTACTGCTGCAGAAGTCGGGTCGCCCGGCGGATTCACCGTCTGCATATCGTCACATTCTACTGCTCGATGAGGCGGGCAAGCTCTTCGAGCGTGTCATCGCAGCCCGCCTCAAAGAACACCTTCGAGTGGTGGGTCCCGATGTGTCCGACACGCAGTTCGGTTTCCGTAAGGGTTTGTCTTCCATCGACGCCATTCAGCGTGTAAAGACCCTCTCGGAAGAGGCGGTGAGCAGCGGAGGGATGTGCTGTATCTCTTGATATCGCCAATGCTTTTAACACCCTTCCCTGGAGCTGCAAAAAGAAGGCACTCATTTATCATGATGTGCCTCTTTTCCTCCGCCGGGTGATATGGGCGTACCTCGATAGAATGTCGTGACGGAGAGGTCGAGAACACTCCCATGATCTGCGGCGTTCCACAGGGTTCAGTGCTGGGCCCAGCTTTATAATAAAGCTCACAGAGACTGCTTTGAGTCGCCGTAGTCAGTCCAGCTTCCCACATCTGCGCGAAATCGCGCCCTACCATTCCCGATCACCGGACCACAACCGTTTCCGCGGCAACTCGTTCCCGCCACGGATCCACCGAAGAGAATGTAGTTTCTCGTTATAGGATAACTGAAAATTTTGTCAAGACTAAAGGAAAGAATTGAACGCTGCGTAAAGAATTAAACCGCGCACCCTGATTGTTGGCTCCTATAACGCAAATGGGCTTCAAAGACATCACAAATCATCAACGAACTTCGCAAGTTGATATACTTTTGTGCAGGCCCTGTACAAACCCCTCGCTCGCGATCCCAAAATAGCGAATCACATCTTTATTCGCGACGACAGACTTAGATCTAGTAAAGGAGGCACTATGATCTACTGCAAGCTGCCCCTGCACTGTACGCCTACTATAAATACGTATATGCTGTAACCTAGTTATTTATTTTATTCCCTTATTCTTTTAACATTCATCACTGCTGAGATCTGGTGAACTCTTTATAAAAGATGCAATCGTTTTCTAGTAAAATAAAACAAAAGTTTTTAAATTTGTACAATTAAAAAAGAATTGTATGGAAACATACTTCACCAATACATACATTTTTGTTTTACTGACTTATTCATTATACAATAACTTGCTTAAAAATTGCCTGGAAGTTGCTTAGTGTAGAACAAAATAACATGGAAACATTATATCTGCTTCATTACATTTTATAACTTAACGCTAGTACATACATTAATATCAGCTGTCGGCTTATGGGAAGTTGTTGAAGTACATGTTTTCTTATGGTATATGTTCAAGGCACTGTAAAAGAAAAAATATAAATATTAATTATGAATAACATAGTGCTGTCATGATTATTACTTTTCACATTATACTTAAGTACTTATATTAGTTATATTTGATTTAACTGTTACTGAATTGTGGTTTAGTGCAACATGCTCATTAAATTTAAATTTAAGAATAATTGCTACATTTACCTACATGTAGCATAGTTTTCAAGTAATTTCCTTCCTTCCAAAAAGAGTTTATGATATAGAAATATAGTAATAGTTGGATGTGTATAGTCTGTTACATTTATTAAATATTCATCAACTGTAAGGGAAAACATTCTAACAAAACACATTGTTTGGATAATCTGTGAAAGTACATGGCTGGAAATCCGCCTTACACACAAAAACCTATTAGTCTACTAAGGCAGTAATTAGTGCCTATGCAACAATAGTAAATATGCCATTGATTGTCTTTAAAATGAATACACTGTTATCAAACTACTTACTTTACAGTTAGCGACTGCATCACCAGGCTTGATGCATTAGTATAGTTTGTAGGTATCTGAAAATAACAATAGTTTATGAAACTTGAAGAAAACTAATAAATAATCAGTTTTTCAATGATTACTTCAAATAATAATGTAGGCAGATATGAAAGTTTCAAAATATTTATAAGAACAAATAAATAAGTTAAATGGAAACCATCTATTTTAACTATTAAAATATTTCTTAGTAGATTCTTATATGAATTCAATGAATTGACAATTATCAGTTAAGACATGATGAAACATATCACAGTACCTACCTATTTACATCATACTTAATTTACATCATAATTAATTTAACATCGAAGATGCTCAAACCAACTATGTAATAAGAAAATAAAATAGGTTTCATTATAAGCACTTCTTATCTTAAAATTTATCACCATTTGTACCTAAGTAACAAATATAAAGTAAGCTACCAGAAGTAGACCTTACCTCATTTGATAAATTATTGTGCTCTCGTCTGTAGGCGAGGGCCTCATAAGTTATTCACAACTGCACAAAAACAGGTACCTATAAAAAAAAATATACATTACTAAACAGCAAGAAAAAGTTACGAGTTGGCTAGAGGAAACAAAGAAGGCCAACTGCTGTAGAAAGATATGTGCTTAATTAGAGTATAGATAGCTTACCTTGGCATACTGCATTAAACTTAATAATTTTTCAGATTGATAGAACTTGGTGTTCCAAGACATCTCCTATGTAAGATGTGTTTATTTATTCAACCATAGAAGAAAGCTTCCGCATCTGAAATAGCAATTTGAACATTAGAAAATAATAAAAAAGAAACTAAAAGAAATCTAGAATCTAGGTACTTAACTACAATATTTTAATATTATTTCCTAGGTTTCTTCAGTAGATAGTAATAGAGATTGAAAAAAAAATTGCATAAAGATGGCAAATACCAGAGTTATTTCTGAAATATTAGATCTATGCTTAATTTATACTATAAGAAACTAATAAGAAACCAAAGTCATACCATTATGTAATCCCTTCTTTGTACCGGGTATGCCATTGATGTGAAGTGATAGGTTGCTCAGATCAAAGTCATGTTTGCTTCTGCCGCTTACAAATTCATTACCTATAAGTAGAAAAAAATACATTGTATTGGTGAATGCATAGCTGAGACTGATTGAAAAATAAAATAAGGGAGTCGCACTACAATACAAGATCCAAAATAGAGATAAAAGGAAATTAAAAGAGACAGACTTGATGCACTTAGTAGGTACCTAGTATTCTAAGCTAAATTGTTATAATACACTTAGATTAGTATATAGACTGCATGTTTCATGCATGTTCTACTTACCTTATCTAAATAGAAAACATGTTCCACGGTGATGTTTCTTGCAGCTAGCTTGTGAAATCATTTTACTAGCCAGATTTTCATCCTTGAGAAAGCATGCTTCCTCCACTAAAACACAGAAAAACAAGATTTTATAATCGATCGCGGCAGTTTCTACATGTCAATAGCAGTGCACATCTTTTAGTAATGGTACTTACCATTTATTACTTTGCGTAACATGGGCAAGCGCAATGCGCACGAAGCCATGTGCGCAACGATCACTGTAACAAAAGAAAATCTCAATTTTAACAATTGCCGATTGCCCCCACCGAGAAATTTAAACTGTTGGCTCTTTTAAATCTGAAAATAACACAATAACAGGCAAGAAAAGTAAAACTAACTATAAATCTATTAGAAGAAAATGGCGGGGAAAAACTTTAAATTAATCATTAATCATCTAGTACTTACCGCTACAGGTTCCTTAGATGTTTTGAGTAAAAATCTTGTTCAATCTTGTTCAATGAAACATAATGACTGACTTATTAATATGATTTACTTCTTCCACAATCCAACATTTTAATTTTGAAAACCATGCGGCTAGTGCAAAGTGTCGAACGAAAAAGAAACAGAAAGTATGTAAGTGTGTGAGTGAATGAATGTAAAATATTTCATCAACCAAAACGGATGGAATGAATGAAAATGCAATGACCAAAGTAAGATCCAAAAAAAAAACAAATGACAGTGACAGTGCTGCCATTTTCAACAAATAAAAATAAAATATGAACACATACAGCAATCTTTTCTGCGAAAATTACAAAAAAAACAGTAGGTAATTGCATACATACCGTTATATCAGTAGGTATTCAGTAGGTATTTATCCTACAAATATTATAAACGTGAAAGTTTGTGAGTATGGATGTATAGATGGATGTTTGTTACTCTTTCACGTAAAAACTACTGGATGGATTTTGATGAAACTTTACAGTAATATAGGTTATACATCAGAATAACATATAGGGTACTTTTTCCCACGGGAAACCGACTTCACGTGAACGGAGTCGCGGGCGGCAACTAGTATTTTCATAATAAAAAGGTTAGTAGGTGCACTTGTGAGCATTGAATGTAGGCAGGGCAATAAGGCATTACTATCATCATATTGAGGTACAGGGATTGTGCGATATAGTCCTAATAGAATTGACAGCATGATACACCGAAACTGATAAATAGATATAGTTTATGTGAAATGAGACTTAGCAAGAACCACCACTTGTCAGATGTTGATAAGTGGAAAAATATAGAAATATATAGATAAGATAATACGGTAGGTACTTGATAATCAACCCTGGAATCATGAAAGTAATGAACAGTCAACTCACCTCCTAAAAACCCCAACATTACCTGGGGGTGGCTGCAGCAACTTCCAAATGTCCTGATCTTTGCTATGCCAAGGTTCTGGTAATTCACAAGTCCATAAGGGATAGAACGACAACACAGCGGAGTTCTGAAACACGAGTGGTATCCTTTATTCAACCTCAAAAATGGCGTCACTGCATCGAACAGAAAGACACTGCTGCGGGGAGCTGTCACTGACTTATGACGACATCAAGGAGGTGGAGCTAAGTGTTAGTGTGTGAGTGACGACAAACTGTAAGTACTGTTTCAATACCTACTTCGACTTAGAAGAAATTTCGGATATTTTCGACTTAGAAATATTCTAAGTGTTCAGTTAGGGACTTAGTCGGATTTAGGGCAAAAGTGAAGTGACGGGGAATCCATGCCGGATTTTGCCTAGAATAGTGAAACACTTAGAAAAATTTCAGTGATTCTTCAACTTAGAAAAAATTTGAGTGATTTTAAACTTAGACAATTTGAAGATTTATTATGCTTATTATCTACATGTGATGGTGCTATAACTTAAAGACTTTATTTACAATTTTAAGATTTTTATTTACAATATTGGTAGTAATAGGTGTTTTACATTGTTAGTTAATTAGTACATATTTACAAAACAAAAATGGCAAATTTAGATAAATTACAATTAGAATTAAAAAATCAAATAGAAAAAGCTAGAATTAATTTTAAAAAGACAGCTAAACCTAGACTTACACAATATTACATAGAATCAAGATTAGAAAATCTTGATCAACAGTGGAATACATTTGTAGATAATCATAGCAAAATTATTTGTGAAGTTGCTCCGGATATTTATGAAAAGTCAAGTTATTGTTTACATGATGTTTATGGTGTAACTGAAGAATGTTATTTAGATTACAAGGCAGATTTGCGAGAAGCTCTCATGAAAACTGAAATTTCTGTTCCGTCAAGGTCTCAATCATCTGACAATAATAAAGGTTGTCCGGTAAAATTGCCTAAAATAGCAATACCCATGTTTTCTGGAAATTATAGTGAGTGGACTAGTTTTAGGGATTTATTTACGTCACTAGTCCACAATAATAAGTCGCTGGACGAGGTACAAAGGTTGCATTATTTGAAAGCTTACTTAACCGGAGAAGCAGAGCAACTTTTAAGACATATACCTATTACGTCTAATAATTATAGTTTGTGTTGGAACCAGCTGGAGAGTAGGTACAATAATAAAAAACATTTATCCAACTCGATTCTGAAACGACTGTTGGGTCAAAAGGCATTAACTTCTGAGAGCTCCAACGGTATCAAAGAGCTATTAGATACTACGACGGAGTGTCTTAATGCCTTAAGAAATCTAGGAGTCGATGTTTCATCATGGGACATAATCGTTATTTATATTATTGGCCAAAAACTAGATACAGATTCCAGAAAGCAGTGGGAAAACAGGATTTGCGAGTCAACTGATACATTGCCAACGTTGCGGCAATTCACGGAATTTCTGGAACAGAGATTCAGATCATTGGAGTTTCTCGATACAAAGTCACCTAAACTGTATAATAGAAATGTTAAGTCACTACACGTCGCTACTGAAAATTGTCCATATTGTTCAGAAGGACACAAATTGTGCAATTGTAAACGGTTTGCAAATGAAAATGTTGATGCTCGCCGTAGTTTTGTGCAAACTAATCGGATTTGTTACAATTGCCTCGGTACAAATCATTCGGTGTATTCATGTCGTCAAAATACAAAGTGTCGTATTTGCAGAAGGAAACATCATTCTTTGCTACATCCCAATATAGCTCAAAATTCTGTTGGCTCTTCTCAGGTTTTGTCTCAACCAACTGATAACAACGTTGTAAATGTTGCTACAACGTCACAAGACGAGACGATCGATGTAGTCTCCTGTTTCGCGGCCAGTCATAGCCAAGTGTTGCTGGCTACGGCTTTAGTGAAGGTGCAGTCGCATAAAGCAGGAGAACTTACTCTCAGGTCTTTGCTAGATCAAGGATCACAAGCTTCGTTTATAACGGAGTCAGCGGTTCAGTTGCTAGGACTGCGAAAATCTCCATGCAAGAGCCTTATCTCGGGACTTGGAAGCGACGAGGGCACTTTAATGTCCTCACGGTGGGTGGTAGATTTTAAAATTCAATCGCTTCAAGATCCCAGTTTCGTTATTACTGTTAAGGCTCATGTTTTAAGTAAAATTACAAATTTTCTTCCGGGAAAGAAAATTGATTTCAAATCTCTGGCTGATTTCCCTAGTTTTAAATTAGCGGACCCAACCTTTAATCAACCGAACAAAATAGATTTGCTTTTAGGTGCTGAAGTTTACGCCCAGATCTTGTTAGAGGGTTTTTATAAAGGTCCACCTGGGTGTCCAGTAGCCCAAAACACCAGGTTAGGTTGGATTTTGTCTGGGAACGTTACTTCTGACAGCAGTATAGACAACTCTTGTCACACAGTTACGCTTGTCAATTTACATACTGCTCAAAATGACAATGAGTTGTTGAAACGATTTTGGGAGTTAGAATCGGAACACTCCCTTGGTACCACGAAACCATTACCTACTGATGAAGAGCAACGTTGTGAGGAACTTTTTTCATCTACCACAACGAGAGATGGAATTGGACGGTACGTCGTGAAACTCCCGTTTCGTGATACCGCACCTCGTTGTTGTGAGGGTAATTTAAGAGACATTGCTGCAAAACGCTTTAATTTATTAGAGCGTCGTTTCTTAAGAAATCCGGATTTACAGTCTCGATATGTAGCTGTTATGCAGGAATATCTCTCACTAGGGCACATGGAGCGTGTATCCGAACAGGATCGTAGTCGTTCGGAAGCTGTTTATTTGC
This sequence comes from Emmelina monodactyla, assembly GCA_916618145.1. Classification (NCBI taxonomy): domain Eukaryota; kingdom Metazoa; phylum Arthropoda; class Insecta; order Lepidoptera; family Pterophoridae; genus Emmelina; species Emmelina monodactyla. The sequence goes on along the minus strand of OU745296.1, from coordinate 107,019 downwards.
CTCATCATCCCGTTATCAGAGAGGACAAAACAACATCCAAGTTAAGAGTTGTTTTTGACGCATCTTGTTCAGGAACCAATGGGGTCTCACTAAATAAAGATTTGATGATCGGGCCAACTCTTCAATCTGATTTACGTCACATTGTCATGCGCTGGCGTCAATATCCGATATGTATCACGGCTGATATCATAAAAATGTATCGGCAGGTTAAGGTATCTGACGATAATGTTGACTTTCAGAGAGTGTTTTGGCGTGACAAGCCTGAAGCTGAGTTGGAGCACTATCGTTTGTTGAGAGTCACTTTTGGAACTGCTTCGGCACCATATTTAGCGGTACGAGCTTTACATCAAGTCGCTTATGATGAAGGTGACCAGTTTCCCTTAGCAAGGGATAGAGTTCTAAAGGATTTTTATATGGACGACCTTATGACGGGGTGTGAGGGAGTAGAAGAAGGCGTTAAGATCTATGAAGAAATGACAGCGTTGTTAAAGAAAGGAGGGTTCGAGTTACAAAAATGGTCGACCAATAACACACAGTTAACAGAGATGATAAAGGGAAAGCAAGGAGAAGATAAAATGGAATTGAAGGAAGATGAAGTTGGTAAAATTCTTGGGTTAGGTTGGGATAAAAATACGGATACGTTTCAGTATTCAGTATCACTTCCAGACATCTCTACACCAATCACCAAACGTAAGGTGATATCAGACATTTCGCGGTTATTCGACCCAATAGGTTGGATAGCTCCTACAATTGTTGTGGCAAAAATGTTCATCCAGAGATTATGGATGTCGGGTGTAGAGTGGGATCAGGAGGTACCTGCTCAATTGTTGGACGACTGGATGAATTACAGGAAGGGTCTAGTGGCTTTGAAGAACTTTAAGCTTCCAAGATGGAATAACACTAGTGGTAATGATGTCTGTAGAGAGCTCCATGGGTTTTGCGACGCTTCAAATGACGCCTTCGCTGCTGTTGTGTATTTGCGAGTTGTGCAGGAAAGCGGAGAGGTAGTTGTAAGTCTCATTACAGCCAAGACCAGAGTAGCTCCTATAAAACAAGTATCTATACCACGCTTGGAGTTATGTGGGGCTGTATTGCTCTCCAAGCTTTTATTCGAGGTAGCTGAAGTGATGTCGATCGCAAAAGAAAACGTGTTCGCTTGGACTGACTCTTCTGTGGTATTAGCTTGGCTTAGTAGTCACCCAAGTCGCTGGAAGACGTTTATAGCGAATCGAGTCTCGGAAATCTTACTTGTTTGGGAGAGGATGCAGTGGCATCATGTCAATTCCAAGGACAATCCAGCGGATTGTGCCTCTAGAGGATTGAAGGCTATAGAATTGACACAACACAAGTTATGGAAGGAAGGGCCAGAATGGTTACAAAATAAGCAAATTATTTACAAGGTTCAGGAAGGAAAAGATACGAATTTAGAAGAAAGAAAGAAAAAAGTTACATTACACACTACAATAGCTACGGGAGAACAAATTCAAGTGTGGACTAAGTACTCTTCGTTAGGAAAATTAGTCCGCATTATAGCTTATTGTAGAAGGTTTTTACGGTTAAGGAGGTCAGATAACTCACCAAAGACGACTAGTTGGCTTAGCCATGATGAGCAACAAGATGCACTTAATGTGTGTATCCGACATTTTCAGCATGAACATTTTAGTGGAGAGTTACGTAGTCTTGCTGAAAATGCTACTGTTAGCAAGAAAAGTAAACTGTACTCATATACGCCGTTTATTGATGCTAATGGTGTTTTAAGAGTCGGTGGACGTTTGGGGAATGCCGATGTTAGTGACAATATGAGGCATCCAGTGTTACTGCCTAGAAAATGTCATCTCACCGACTTAATAATTGCAGATGCTCACATTAAAACGCTGCACGGTGGTCCACAGCTTATGTTAAACTTTTTGCGTACTAAGTACTGGATATTGGATGCAAAAAATCTAACCAAGTACTTTGTTAGAAGATGTGTAAAATGTGTCAGGTATGCAGCTCAGACTCCACAACAACTTATGGGGCAGCTGCCAGCATCGCGAGTCACTGCTTGTAGGCCATTTTATCAATGTGGTGTCGATTATGCAGGACCCATTAGCATCCGTACGTCAAAGGGTAGGGGACATCAAGCATACAAGGGCTATATTTGTCTTTTCGTATGTATGGCCACGCGTGCTATCCATTTAGAAGTGGTTAGTGATTTGACCTCAGAAGGCTTTATCGCGTCGTTTAAACGTTTTGTCGCTAGACGTGGGCATTGTGCGGATATTTGGAGCGACAATGGGACGAATTTCGTAGGTGCGGCTCGAGAATTACAACAACTTTTTGACCAAGAACAATCCAGCATCGTTCGTGAAGTGGCTGAGTGGCTAGGTAATAACGGCACTAACTGGCACTTTATACCTCCACATGCTCCAAACTTTGGAGGATTGTGGGAGGCAGGGGTGAAGTCGACGAAACATCATCTCAAAAGAGTTATTGGTGACAATAAGCTCACTTTTGAGGAAATGTCGACAGTGCTGGCGCAAGTTGAGGCTTGCCTTAATTCACGGCCACTTTCCAAGGTCAACTTGAATCCGAGCGATCCGTATCCCTTGACACCAGGTCATTTTTTAATTGGTGAGCCAGTTGTTCTTCTGCCTGACTCCAATTTTGAGAAGTCGAACGTTGGAACGCTTCGCAGGTGGCAGCTCACCCAGAAAATTGTCCAAGATTTTTGGCGTCGTTGGTCGTCCGAGTATCTGACGCAGTTTCATCAACGACATAAGTGGCGCAGTCAGGAAGAAGAACCAAAGATCGGAGATGTTGTTTTGGTAAAAGAAGATGGTCTTCCTCCTGCAAGATGGCTCTTTGGTGTTATTGTGAACAAGCATCCGGGGCTTGATAATGTTACGCGCGTTGTCAGTCTGAAATGCAAAAATAGCGTTATTAAACGCCCAATTTCGAAATTGTGCATTTTGCCTGTGACCGATTAATTTGTACTGACGCGCATTGATTATTTTGAGGCCTTTACCGCATGTTTTGTTTTTAAAGTTTAGTTATGTTATTATTTTTAAGAAGCAAATTTAAATGAGTTTTTATTTTTACAAGATTTTGTTATGTTTTGGTTGTATGTTTTACAGATTGTGCTTAGTTTTAATTTATTATATACAACTTTTGGTTTTTATACATTTTACTATATTAATTTAAGGTTTTAAATGAAATTGTTTTAGATAGGTATATATACAGTCCATTTTAGCTATTAAGATTTACAGTTGTTAGGTTTAAAAGTATTTTTTTGAAAACAGTTTTATTTTGGCTTTGTAGTTTTAGTTGTACTTTTGTTGATATTTTGTTGATATTTTGTTGAGATTTTGGATGGACACTTTGTCCATGGTGGGCGGAATGTTTGGTTGTATGATCTATAGATCTTTAGTTCATCTGTTTACCAACAGATGGCATTACTGGTATTTTAAATCGCGCAAGAGAGTTTTGCAAAGAATTGTTTAAATAGGAAATACTTTTTTGAATATATGTCGGTCTCTAGTCTTGTATGAGTTTGTTTGATTTCAAATCCATCAAGTAGAGCTTTTTTGGGATCCTGTTCACTAATATTCTTTACAAATATTTAAATACTTTTTCAGTTATCAATGGGTTTATATTTCAAATTAAGCAAAATGTAGGCTAAGCCAGAAAACCCTAATTCCGCGGTAAAAATCCTAACTCCGCGGTAGTTGGGCACCTAATTCCGAGGTATGGATTTGTAGAGAAAGCCCGCTTTAATAGTTATGTACTTATGCAGCAAATTATGCAAATTATGATGAAATATTTACGTGACTTACTCTGCCTATTGATTCTACGGAATTATTAACTAGAATTCTATAAATAATAATATTAATCATTATTATTGATAGAATTTTTAGCCAATATTTTTTAAATTTATTTAACTCTCTAAAGTTCATGTAAATAAGAGCCATAAGTAAACAAAATATTGATAATTTTATGCATTATGTTTGGTCTCATTACATTGGAAAAGTAGCACGGCATTACGTTACGATTTATTTCCCATATAACTTAATTCCGTGGTATATACCTCGGAATAACGGTCCTACTCGAAAATTAATATTTCTAAATCCGAGTAATACGTGTTTTTTAATATTTAAAAATCAAAGTGATTATTTTATTAAATATAAAAAAATGAATTAAAATTGATAATTCTGAAAAGAAATTGTTACTAGAACATAGGATTAATACAATTACAATATTGGTTACGTTTTGGAAAAAATTATCGAATTTTACTCTGGTCATATATTTTGATTCCTATTTAATATGTGAAATATATTCAAAACACTAACACGGAATTTGATTTTTTAACCCAATGTTAACCAATTTTTTCAATTTGATTTGCCTTAACGAAGTTGAGCTTATAAGAATCACGTGAAAAATTTAAATGAAATGAACTCCATTATTTCCTTATTCCGAGGTATACCACAGGATAAGGAACCGCTTTAAAAAAATGGACGGTAATGCCGATGTATTTTCAACACAAAATTTCTTAAAAAGTAAGCTAGTAATGCATATTTTTTTAATAAAAACTTAAAGACTAAACGTTTGACTATTGAATTAATATTTAAAAACCGACCTTTCCTGTTAGAACTAGAATGATAATCACTCCTCTTGTAAATTGAACGTTACGGAGAAATGGCGTGAAAATGTATGGCATCCATTAGCGCATACTTTTTTATTTAATATGTTTTGCGTGTTTATAATAATATAAGCACTCAAATCTGTTCTTAAATTAAATTATCTTAAGGCTGAAGAACTAAAAAGTCTAAATGTATGACGAAAACTATAAAAAAACTTAGTTTTTCTATTTACCGCGGGTTTGCGGTAAATAACCCCGCGGAATTAGGTGCTTTTACCTTATGACGGAAATATTCTCCTTAAAATTATATAAAAAATATACCACGACAGCATATGTCTACCTTATATGGTTGACCCACAATAACACGTGTAACTCCTGATAGCTTGGCAGTTCGAAGCTTTCTGATTATATTTGTCTACCCTTACGTTTATAACACCCTTATTTAACATTTTTAACTATTCCATAAAAAAGAATCATAGAAATCGGTATAGAAACACCAAAGTTATATAAGGTAAACTTCTCATTCCCACGGGAAACCGACTTCCACGCGAACGGAGTCGCGGGCGGCCATTATTATTATAATAAATACATATAAATATACATAATATAACAAATAGGTAGGTGATAAAAAATATGTATGAAATAATACTCAATAATATTTAACATAGGGAAAGAAAATGTTCATGCAAGCAATTTTAAAGGTCGAGATAAATGTCGTAACATATTCCAAAGTTTGATAGCTTTAATGGTTAAAGAATTGTTGTAATAATTCGTGTGATAAAGAGGGAAAGAAAATATAAGTCTATTAGCAGACCGAGGTTGCGATTGTTACAGTCAGAAAGGAAAACGATTTTTACCCAAGAGTTTTAGAATCAAACAAAAATGACACGGTAGAGGAGGCAAAGGACGTGAGCATTCCTCCGATGGCGAATTGGGTGCCACTTGAGCGCCTTGCGAAATTCGGAAACATGGTCATACTTGCGTATACCGAAAATGAAGCGAATTGCCAAGTTTTGAAGGCAATCAAGTTTGTTAAGTTGCTCCTCAGTAATGTCAGTACAGCAGACATCAGCGTAGTCAAGGATTGCAAATAGGATCAAATGGGCTAGCGCAATTTTTGTGGAGGTAGGAAGGAAGTTCTAAAGTCTTCGCAGTTTACTATTAGTGGCGTACATCTTCCTATACCCTCTTCAAGATAGGCTGTCCAAGAAAGAGTGTTATCAAAGAACAGGCCAACTATATGGTAGCTGTTCACCATTAAAATAAAATGCCGTTATGTCATTACTCTTCAAGATAGGCTGTCCAAGAAAGAGTGTTATCAAAGAACAGGCCAACTATATGGTAGCTGTTCACCATTAAAATAAAATGCCGTTATGTCATTACTCTTCAAGATAGGCTGTCCAAGAAAGAGTGTTATCAAAGAACAGGCCAACTATATGGTAGCTGTTCACCATTAAAATAAAATGCCGTTATGTCATTACTCTACAAACCTAAAAACGATAATAAACTATTTTTAGCCACTTACAATGTGAGAACACTATCATCTCCTGAGAGACTTATTGAATTGATGGAAGCTTTAAAACTTATCAAGTACGATGTCATTGGAATATCTGAGATACGAAGACGAGGGAATTCAATAGAGGAATTTGACGATTTTATATTGTGTTATATCGGTGAAACTCCCGGTCATTATGGAGTTGGATTTCTAATTAAAATAAAACCTTTAAATCTTGCATTGAAAGCTTTATAGGATTTTCTGATTTTCTGATGCAAATATAATCAGAAACCTTAATGTAAACGGCTTTTGTATCTCTATAATTCAAGCTTATGCACCTACGGAATCTGCTAAGGAAGATTATAGTTTTTATACAACTGTAAACAAGGCTATTGATGCCTCCCTTCTTTAACTTCAATAATATTGAGCGGGGAGGTACGAGAAAATAATGTATATGTTACTGTATGTACACTAAATAAATATACATCTAAATTATGATTGTATAATTTCGAAAAGAGTGCCGAGTTTTTTCCGCCCACTTTTTCTCTCGGTCTACTACGGCCATTGCTGATGAATGAAGATTTTATGCTTTTGACGATGTATAAGAGACTAGAGGCCGCTCGCGACTCCGTTCGCGTAAAAGTCGGTAAAAATCTCAACTTATTTTATTATAAGTATCAGGAATAAAATCAGGAATCAAAATTTATGCATTGAGTGTTGCTACAGTAAGACCAAATTTTTTGAAAAATGGAGTATAACTACCTAGTTCTTTTAATAATTTGAAATTAATTTAAATAAGTTAGTATGCTAACACTAAAAGAACTTTACTGGAATTCGCTTTATTTGTAGAAACCCACCCTTATAATTTTGACGTCACACTCAATATTTTGTCACCGCGCTTTTCTCATTCACTCACTCTTTCACAAATAAACAACAACAGCGACAATCGCTTAACATCCGCTCGGCTTTTCTCTGAGTTTCCGGTCAAATTGGTAAAGCTTTTACTCTTTTTGTAGTTTAAGTAGTAATATACATTAAAAAGAAATAATCTAATTATAATAATGTTGATAAAGAATTTACCGTTTATTTTTTTAATATTATTGTGAACTGCTATAGTTTTTTAATTTTCAAGAGCTTTTTTGACCATAAGTTTCAGGCTATTCCTTGCTACGCGCATGCGCCAGGAGGCGTGTGAGTGAGCGGATTCATATCCACGCGTGCGCTGCGTTCGGCTACAGTAGTCTTCCGGTCAACATCAAAGTGAAAAGTCGTGTAAACCTGCGCGTGGGCACGTGCTCCTGTAGGCCTCCAGTGTGCGAGTGAGTTGTTCTTAACGGAAATCAAATAATACTAGTGGTAGTAATAGTGGCAAGTGACGCAGTAATCTTAGAGGCGAAGGCTTTTAAGTAATCAGGAAACCTAGGGCGGCGACGACGACGACGACGATGGCGACGGCAGCAGCGGCGGCGGCGGCTTTGAATCGTGCTGCCAGCCGCTGTCGCTGCCGTAACTGCTGCTGGAGACACCATCAGCGTTGGAGCATACGTGAGGCATCGGCCGACAAGGTAAAAAGTAAGTGGATCAGTATTATTTGTGGTATTGTGTGTATGGTAACATGTGCTCATTCTATGGTATTGGTATGGTAATGGTAATGAAAATGGTTTTGTGGTAACTGGTGAGGTATAATAGGGGTTTTTTTTATGGAGATTTATTGTAATAAAAGGAATGAAAGAGTTTAGTAAGTATGATGGTAAGTATGTTTACTACTAAGAAGTAGGCTGAAATTTAGGTGATCGGTAGGTGGGTATATTCTGAACCGATTTAAGTTGATTTTTATTGTTAAGTACGTATTCTCTAATAGTGCCGTACTTTCTGTTAAACGTATGCTTCGAGTCTGTTCGAGTAGAGACATACTGTCCGCCATTTTGTTTCAAATATGTTACAGATTTGTTATTGAGTACCTAATTTTGCTATTATTAAGCAGTAGCGTTTTTAAGTAATTCAATAAGGTTAGTTTTATCTGAATGTCTGTATGTTTGGTAAGAAGTGAGTATAGTTCTGTATTAGATTATTAATTCCTCAAATTAGTCTAAGTGCAGGGTGTTTTAAGCTACCACTTTCTGTGGCTTCTAGCTCAATTATTAAATTGTATTAATATTATCTAAAATATATTAATTGATAAACAAATTTATTACGATTTTATATAAACCAAATGCAGGTTAATTAATCTGTTAATGCAGCGTATTACATACTAATATTTAGTGTAATAGGGTTCTTAGTCTTATACAACTAACCTTTTGAAAAAAATAATACAGATATTGGTAACTGCACAACATAAAAAACTGCTGAAAATGCGTAAATTTTGCTCCGAATTATCTGCGCTCTCATTGGTTACTCGCGGAGATAGCCAATCAGAAGGAAGACATTATCTGGATTCTTATTGGTCGGTGTTTTTTTGAAAAAACGGTATAAAAGGAAGTTTGTTGAAATTACCTTTAATTAACTCGGAGTCGGAGTCGGGAGTCGGGCAGTCGGGGGCGGGGCCGGATCATCATGATGATGAAGAATTATGGTGGTGGTGGTGGTGGTGGTTGGTGTTGTTTGTGGTTGTTTTGATGGTTGGATCGGAGGTGAACTAACTGGTTAGTGTAGTTACTGATATTGTAGTTAGTTAGTTAGTTAGTTAGTTAGTTACTTATGTATATGCCTCTAGTTTAGTTAGTAGTAGTAAGTAAGTCATTAGACTGACACCGGCTTAAGTCTGTAGTTGTTAGTAGTAAGTAGCTAGTAGTAACTAGATAACACATAAAATAAGTAGATTGATACAAGTAGTAAAGTAGATAAACAAAATACCTACATAATATTTAGTAGAAACTGCCATCCGCAGCTTTATGTAATTATTTTGAATTTAATAATGTACACAGGTACTTATATTATGTTGAAAAAATTTCCAGCCTGCCTGCAAGCGAGCCTACACCTACCTACGTGCCTGCATGCCAGCCAGCGTGCCAGCCAGCAGCCAGCCAGCGTGCCAGCGTGCCAGCGTGCCAGCGTGCCAGCGTGCCAGCCAGCCAGCCAGCCAGCCAGCCAGCCAGCCAGCCAGCCAGCCAGCCAGCGTGCCTGCCTGCGAGCAATCCAGGCTGCCTCTTTTAACCAAGGTAGGTACCTAACGAGTAGACTTATACATATTATCATCAATCTATACTTCTATACTAATTACTTTACTATATTAATATATAAGGTTGTGTCGAATAGGCTCAGAAACTACTGCACCGATTTTAAAAATTCTTTCACCATTTAAAAACTACATTATCCACGAGTAACATAGGCTTTCCGGACACAAGCAACGTGAAAAACATAATTAATAATTATCTTGTTGAGACCTCATTCGCGTCTGTCTGTCTGTCTGTCCTCTAACTGACTCGTACTAAACTATAATTATAATAGTTATAGATTTTAGTTAGCAGTTTTCATCGTCTCGCTTAATTGTATTGTCTGTCTGTTTGTATGTATGTTCTCTAACTAACTATAACCGATTTCAATGCAGTTTTCATGGTATTTTTCAAATATTTTGTTATATCTCTCTATCTACCTACATAATATGTTTCATTTGTTTCGTTGGTATTTGTGCATATTAGTTAGTGTTGTTTGAAACAGCAGTCTTCTGAATCGACTGTATGAATTAATTGTTAGCCCTGAAAAGGGCTGTTGTAGTTCGGCGATCGACATCCCCGAGTGAGAGAGAGTGACGTGCGGCGGCGACGGCGACGCGGCAGCGACGGGGCGGCGACGACGACGGCGACGACGACATCGGCGACATCGGCATCGGACACACGCCCAGCAGCAGCAGCAGGTACGCCGCAACAAACACACGTACACGCATGAACACGCACGCACGCACCGCTGTCGTATGTTGTTGGTTGTTGTTTCTGTTGTGACTGTCGCACGCACTCACGCACGAACTCGAGCTTACTTCTTGGAAGCGGCCGCTTTCTTGGCGGCGGGCTTCGATTTGGGTGTCGCTGCGGCCTTCTTGGGCTTGGGCGCCTTCGGTTTCTTGGTGGGTGGCTTTGCGGTCTTCTTGGCCTTCGGCGCGGCGGCTGCCTTCGCTTTGGACGGTGAGACGGCTGCCTTCTTCGCGGCGGCGGGCTTCCTTTTGGCTGCGGCGGCCTTCTTGTCCCTGGCGGTGCTGGCTTTCGGCGACTGTTTCGCCTTCGTAGCTGCGGCGGTGGCGGCCTTCTTGGCGGCGGCGGCGGCCGACTTGGTTGCGGCCGCGGATGTCTCCTTCTTCGACTTGGACTTCGCTGCGACGCTGGACGCCGACGCGGCCGGTTTCTTCGCCTTCTTGCTGGCGGCGGCCGGTTTCTTGTTTGCGGCGGCGGCCGACTTAGACTCCAGTTTGAACGAGCCCGAAGCCCCCTTGCCCTTGGTCTGTATAAGGGCGCCGGACTCGACCGCGCCCTTCAGGTACTTTCTGATGAACGGCGCAAGTTTCTCGGCGTCGACCTTGTACTGGGCGGCGATGTACTTCTTGATGGCCTGCAGAGATGACCCGCTGCGTTCCTTGAGCTCCTTGATGGCGCTGTTCACCATTTCGGAGGTCTTCGGGTGGGTCGACTTAGGCTTAGGTTTCTTCGCCCCCGCGGCGGATGCCTTCTGCTTCTTGGCGGGCGTCGCCGGTGCTGGGGCTTCGGTGGCGGCTGGTGCGGTGTCTGCCATCTTATTGATTGATTTGTTTGTTGTTGTGTAGTAACGTACGTAAGAGAACGAAAGAACGATTTCTAGCGCGCGCGGTGGCGTAGAGAATGTAAGTACCGACTGTTTGACACTTGAGGTCGCCACTGTCGTTTTGGTGCGTCCCCGCGCTGGCAATACCGTAAAGAGAGCCCCGGCGATAGAGCAAAAATTTTTCGATATTCCGAGTTTAGTTTGGCTTTGATGTCGTGCAATTAAATACAAGTTTGATAATATTCCTCTACGCCCAGCCGGTGTGTTCCCATAGAATTGCATCTGTATGAGTTGACACGTCGAATGACACCACAGGCGGGTCGATATCGGCAAATGCCTAACCGTAGCTGACTAATAAACTAGACATTAGCTCGGGCACGCACCGTGCCGTATGTTTAAAACTGAAATAACTAAAAGAAACTCATATATTTTAGATTGCGACACTCACGGATGCGATCTCGATGATATAACGCGCGACAACGTGCAAAATCTCCATTATAATACCAATTGTTCGTTAACTTTTGTCGCCTGAAATGTGACCTACCGTAAAACACACACTCCTCACTTCGTTCTCTATGCAATGCACCAACCAGGTCGTATGGCCTGATCTCTGGCTCTAAAATAAGTATACAACAATCACACATTGTTAAATAACAAACCATATTAGATAATAATTATTGATGTGTAATGCTATGTTATGTCAAAATATGTAATAATATACCGTATCCACCAAAAACTCTTAACAAAACTTACTTTGATAGAGTCACACCGAGTTGATTCTTTGAATTTTGTGTTCTTGTGACATCAAAGTTACTATTAATTAATATTATATTATAATATATTTGTATGTAAGTATACAAATAAATACCTACTAAATAATATTTATGTAAGGTCTCCACATTGTTGAGTACCTTTATTCAATATTATCTTATATGTAATTGATAATATGTTAACCATGTAAAGTTTGTGCAACTATTCAATGTATGAATATTATGTATAATGTATGTTATTTTTATGATTGAATAAATATATTTACCTTTATACGTATATTTTGAGTATATCTATTTAATTTATTATACCTATAAATCACACTGGCAAGCGAACGGTCTACTATAACAGTTGTTGTGTCACCTCACCTTACTTACTTACTTATGGGTTTGTTTGATATTATTTTAGATACATAGACATATATAGATAGATAGATCAGGATGGCACTAAAGGACCATGGCATGAGCAGGTAGTGTTAAGGCTAGCTAGTTATGTAGGTAAACTTTGCATATTATGGTCGTATAAATGAAACATTGCTTAGCGACCAAATTAGGCCACCAGCCTATTGAATCATATGCGGCCCTGAAAAGGGCCTTTTGTTTTATACAGCAAGCAGCCGGAGAGTTGGATGTTGTTGTTGTCCGTTTCTTCGGTCGATTGATTAACCTCCGAAACCGTAGAGGGTGCGTCCCTGGCGTTTCAGAGCGTAGACCACGTCCATGGCGGTGACGGTCTTCCTCTTGGCGTGCTCGGTGTAGGTGACCGCGTCACGGATCACGTTCTCGAGGAACACCTTCAGCACACCGCGAGTCTCCTCGTATATCAGACCGGAGATACGTTTGACGCCACCTCTGCGTGCGAGACGACGGATCGCGGGCTTGGTGATTCCCTGGATGTTGTCACGTAGCACTTTCCTGTGACGCTTGGCGCCCCCTTTTCCAAGACCTTTGCCTCCCTTGCCGCGACCGGTCATTGTTGTAGAATGTGTGTTCCCTTTCACGAACGTGCGTACACAAAAGATGCAGAGCGCGCGGTTGACGAGCGATCCGAGTTGTCGGTTTTTTTTTTTTTTTTTTTTTTTTTTTTTTTTCGGACTGTTGTTTGCTGTTGGCCCCTTGACGGCCTTCACAGCTTCACCGGGCTTGGGGGCGAGCGCTAAAGGCGCTCAGCCGAGTTGGAAAACCCTACTCCTACGATGCAACTGCCTAAGGGCACCCCGAGTGGGTACGAGCCTCGGCTTGGGCGTTGCTATCTTTTTCACTACACTGGTTCGTAAGGGGCCCCTCTCTGAGAAGAGCCAGCAATAAACTCAGCGGGGGTCAGGTGGGAATTGTCATCAGGCGAACGACCAGGAACAAGCCTAGGTCGCCGTCGTGACAGTGAAAGCCGCGCCCGCCGGCGGGTGCGGCGGTAATTGTGTGGGTGTGTGCTTCTGTTATCGCTATTGTTGTTATTATTTGCGCGGTCGGATCGCTCGTTCGCCAACGTGATGGCGTCGTCGGGGTCGAGGAGGACGTTTCTCGGTCGTCTGTAGCAGGGAGTTGCATCGGGATTTGCAGTGTAAGCTGCCGAGTTAACCACGAGCGGGTTAGGATGGTGAGGTGCATTGTCGAAGAAGCGACGAGACGCATCTTTCATGAACTTACTTACAGTCGGGAGCTCGAAGTCCCGATGCAAGTCCACGTTGCGCATGAACCACGGAGCGGCGGTCGCTTTGCGCAAGAAACGGTTTTGAATGACTTGAAGTCTGTTCAGAGAGATCTTATTGGAATGCGCGAATACGACGCTTCCGTAGGTCATGATCGGTCGTATGCAAGCCAGGTAGAGTGTACGCTTATTTCTAAGCGACATCTTGCTGCGCTTGCATATGAGGTGGTGCAGACGGCCGAGAACGAACGCGGCGCGGTCGCGGACTGTTTTGATGTGTTTACGAAAGGTCAGGGCACTATCAAGGGTAATACCTAAGTATTTAACGGAGTTTTGCCACGGCAACGGTTGCCCAAAGAGCTCCAGTTGCCGACGCAGCATGTTGAGTCGTCTGCGCCGTCTCGGGTAACTCGTATCAAAGTACATTGCTGCACTTTTATGTGGGTTAATACCGACTCTCCACTTCCGGAACCAGGCGCCTAGGGCGTCGATTCCTTGTTGGAGGCGACAGCGTAACGTCTGCATGTTAGGATGCGCGTAGTAGATTGCTGTTAGCTGTCTGTTGATTGCTGTTAGCCACTTGACGGCTTTCACAGCTTCACCGAGCTTGGATGGCGAGCGCTTAAGGCGCTCAGCCTGTAAGTAGTTTGGCCCTACCTACGATGCAACTGCCTAAGGGTTCCCAGTTGGGACGACCTCGGCTTAGGGCGTTGCTATCATGTAAACTACACTGGTTCGTAAGGGGTCCCTCTCTGAGAAGAATCCAGCAAGAAACTCAGCGGGTCGCATCCTGATAGTCGGCCATCTGGCCGGCATCGGATTTAGAAGTACCCCCCGCCGGCGGGGGGAGGGCATGTAGGAGTAGTGAAAGTGTTGGTGTCACTAGGGTGTCTGCGGCAGAGCGAAGAAGTCGTTCAGGATCTGAGGGACCCGGGAGTTGAAATACCTTACTAAGGCCTCCATTCTGGCAGGGGACAATTGAATATCCGCGACCGGCTGTGAAGCAGTCGGCGGGGTGGGAGGGGTGGGGGGGAACCCAGGCGGGGGACCGCAAGGGGGAGAAGCCACTGATGAGCCCGGTAGTGGGGGCCAGTATTGGGGCGGCAGAGGGGCCGCGGTGGCGATACCGGTAGCGGGAGCGGGACAGGCTGCCGGTTCGCGGGTGGTGGGGGGCCGTTTGGCCCGACGGTTTGGGTCGGAGGGGGCGTTACGCCTAGCAACCCTGCGGTTGCGATTAGGCGCTTTGGGGCAGCCCCGATAGCTTGCCGGGTGGCCGGCCTGGCCGCAGAGCACGCAACTAGGCGGGCCCGAGCCAGGACTGGACTTGTCACGTGTGCAGTCAGCGGTGCCGTGGTCCCCCAGGCACTTGACGCAGCGAGGCTTTGCGAAGCAATTCCTCGCCGAGTGACCATATAACTGGCAGCGATGACACTGGCCAGGTATACCCTTCTTGCGAGGGGTCTCTATGGACAGGCCTGAGAGGCCGCAAACCTTGGTAAGGTTGAAGATGGCCTTCCCGGCCTTCGAGCGGTCCAAGACCACGAGGACTAAGTCCAGGGCGGCCTTGGTGAGGGTGAGGTACATCCTGTGCACCTCGTGAGCTGGATATCCTAGGGACTTAAGGTCCGCTAGGATGAGTTCGGAATCGAACTCCTTGGGAACTCCGCGGATGACGACGCGGAGTTGTTTCTCTTCCTCAAGTGCGTAGGTGTGAAACCCTACGTCTTCCTTGCGGAGGAGGGAGGTGGCAGCTCTGAAGCCGTCGGGGGTGCACAGCTGCACGCGGATACCCTGCGGGGTATTGCGAGCAGATGTAAACGGAATGTTTGCAGCATGAAACTGCTGCGAAATCTTCTCCCAGGACGCCTTGTCCCGGATGAAGAGAGGCGGGGGGGAGGGGGGCTTGCGCCCGGAAGTGGGGGCGGCTTGTTGCGTCGATGAAGACGCAGCCGCAGAAGTTTTGCGTCTAGGGGCGGCGCGCGGAGACGCGCTTACCTTAGCCGCTTTCTGTGGGGGCTTATCGATCGGAGACGATCGATTCTTGCGCTTCTTGCGCGGAGTGACTTCCTGGAAGCCTTCCTCATCTGAGGACTGATTAGAAACGCAGGTCTGCGCTTCCATTTCGGACTCCAACGAATTGTCGGATTCTCCCGATGACTCGCTACTAGCGGCCACGGACGAAGGTCTGCGCGGGCGACGCGCGAAGTTCGGTCGCACCTCGGGGGACATAGGTGTGAGCGGAACGAATGAAGAAGCCGCGGGGGACGCGGGGGTCGGGGGGAGCGCTGAAGGCGCAGGAGAGGCGCAATTAACCGGCACCTCGATCAGAAAGTCGCCGTACGCAGAAGGATTCTGCAGCAACAGCTTCTCAATGAATCGCTGGTACCGCGCTATTTGCGCCTTTAGTTCGGCGATTTGTTCGCCGGGAGACGGGTCGGGCATGGTGGTAGCAACCACAGACACAATAGTAGCACCAAGAGTGTGCTGCCGGGGTTGGAGTGCCCCGGCGTGGAGTGCGGACCCCCTGCCTAGGGATTGTGTGCGGCAGGAGGGTGTGTGCCTATAGTGTGGTGAGTACAACGTGTACCTCTCTCGATGTCTTACGCCCGAGAGAGGGTGTAAGTGTGCGTGCTCGACGGGGCTGACTAGGGGCACCCCCCAAGGCCAGTGATCCCGAAGGCTTCCGACAGCGGTGTTCCCTGAAGGGGAAAACCGAGGTCTCGGGCGGGACCTCCGTACTCTTCGTTATCCCCCGAAGGTGTCCGAGTACGACGCTGAAGGCGATTTTCAAGTGCACTTGTTCGTTCTATGAAACTTGTTCGCGAGCGCAATGAAAATTGCGCCTCGCAAACGAACACGACGAAGTGGCTTTACGAAGAATAACGAGTGTTATTCAACGAAAAGTCGACGGATGCCGAAGCGGGCCGAGCGCGGCCGAGCCGAGCCGACGAGCGACGAGCAGCGGGCGAGAGCGGGGTGGGAGTGGGGCGGCGCGGGGTGCGCAGAGAGCGTGCAGGCAAGACGACCGCTCACCTGGAACACACGAAGCCGAATGAATTTTGAGTGGAATGGGTCTATTTATAGGCGTGGCGCCGTTTATACGATCGGTCGCAGTCGCGGGGAGGCGGGGGGATGTTCGTTTCGTTCGATGGTAGGTTTGTCTCTGTCTTTAAGTCCATATTAACCACACAAACATTACAAAAAAAGCAGTTTTTACATAGATATGTTACCTAGGTAAGTAGGTAGGTATTTCCATTCGTATAATTGTAATTATCTGTTTATAATACCTCTATGTATGTATAAAAGGCTTTATATTATATAATATAATCATCATTAACTAATTTATTAATTAAATCTATACAATATACAGTCTATAAGATATAACCTAGCCTGGATACCACATTATACCTACCTAACTACCTACTCACTTACATAAACACACGATACACAGGTACAGTACCCTGTATCTCATGGTGTTTATTGAAGCAAGCCCGAAGTTTTGGCAGTCTTTAAAAATACACCTTGTATAATTGTTATATTTACAGGCACACTATGTCTGGGCTAGCTAGATAGATACTTATTCATTTATTGGTTCTCTTACTACTAATACTATCTGTCAGAAATATCTTCCTAATAGGTTACCTATATAATTTTGGAAACGTATATTAAGTATAGACATTAGGTTTGAAGTTTGCATTGCATATTATAGTGTCGTTTTGAAACATTGCCTTTGTTAGGTCTCTGAATCATGTGCGGCCCTGAAAAGGGCCTTTTGGTTATGGTTTGACGACGACGACAACGTTTAGGCGCGTTCACCGCGGATCCTGCGCGCCAGCTGGATGTCCTTGGGCATGATGGTGACACGCTTGGCGTGGATGGCGCAAAGGTTGGTGTCCTCGAAGAGACCGACCAGGTACGCCTCGCTGGCCTCCTGCAGAGCCATCACGGCGGAACTCTGGAACCTGAGGTCGGTCTTGAAGTCCTGTGCGATCTCGCGCACCAGACGCTGGAAAGGCAGCTTGCGGATCAGCAATTCTGTGCTCTTCTGGTAGCGACGGATCTCACGCAGGGCGACGGTTCCGGGCCTGTAGCGATGGGGCTTCTTGACACCGCCTGTGGCGGGTGCGCTTTTGCGGGCAGCCTTGGTGGCGAGCTGTTTCCTCGGGGCCTTGCCACCGGTGGACTTACGGGCGGTCTGCTTGGTACGGGCCATTGTTCTGACAGTCAGAGATACAACCGGACGGCGCGAGAGTCGGAGTGTGTATTAAATTTTACCCCACCGCTACATCGGCATATATATAGCCAACCGGTCGGCCGCTCGATCGATCTCTCGTCTCTGTCTGATTCGATGTATATTGTATCGTCGTCTCGCTCGCACGCGAATATAGTTTAGTTGTTGTAAGTACGGTACGGTTCGGTTTTGAAAAACAGTCACAATTATGAATTAAAACACAGTTTTCTTCGCACCTAGAATTTGTTACATTGCATAGGTGTGTGTATCTGTTATTTTTTATTTCTGCGCTGCGCTTAACAATACTGCTGTACGTTACAAACGTCATTCATGTTCTTATTAAACATATATAATCATATTCAAACCCTAACCTAACCTATTCAATATATTATGTATGTGGATAGGTATACTGTACAATAGATAGACTATATTTTACCTAGGCACCATTATTTTCATTATTCACCAATACCGGTACACCACCACCATAATAGTCTCAATCGCGTTGCATTGCGACAATATGTGAGAGTCTGAGTGTAGTATAGATTTATTTTATTATATTCAAAATCATATACAAACCCTAACCTAACCTACAGATTAGTCAATTTTATATATTAACAATAATTACAAGTATTATAAGTAAGTATTGTAAGTTGTTTGATTGACTTCACTAATGCCATCTGCATTAATATATCGTTATTATCTACACTTCAAAAATGCGTAGCTTGGTATAGATGGCGTTGCATTTTTGTTTTATTTAAGGTCTGTTATTTATGATATTAGGTATTGTTGTGATGATGATACCTAAGTAAGTGCATATTTTGTTGTGTCGCATTGAAACAAACTAGCATGTGCGTGGGCGCATGCCGGCTTATGAATTATTTTGTGGCCCTGAAAAGGGCCTTTTGATTTAGTTTGTCTGTGCCTCAGACTACACAGAGTTTACTTATTTGGAGCTTGTGTACTTGGTGACAGCCTTGGTGCCTTCACTGACGGCGTGCTTCGCCAGTTCGCCGGGCAGCAGCAGCCTGACCGACGTCTGCACCTCCCTGGAGGTGATCGTCGACCGCTTGTTGTAGTGCGCCAGACGGGACGCCTCGGCGGCGATGCGTTCGAAGATGTCGTTCACGAACGAGTTCATGATGGACATCGCCTTACTGGAGATACCGGTGTCGGGGTGGACCTGCTTGAGCACCTTGTAGATGTAGATGGCGTAGCTCTCCTTCCTCTTGTGCTTCTTCTTTCTCTTGTCCGATTTGGAGATGTTCTTCTGGGCTTTGCCAGATTTCTTGGCGGCCTTACCGCTTGTCTTGGGTGGCATTGTAGCGTAGTAGTGGTAGTGGTTGTGGGGAGCGCGCGAACGAGTACGTATAACACGTAGACGAGCGAGCGAACGACTGTTTTCGATCACCACCGCGCCCGACCTTTTATATATGGAAGCCGGCGGCTGCGCGGCGCGTGCTAACAATGAGCCAACCCACCGTTGAACCGTCCAATATCTGAAACTCTCAAACCAATGTTTTTAATAAGTGTGTGCCATAGCACTCATCTTAATAATTAATAGTTCAGTAAACAAATAGTTACAGTTAAAATGCCAGGCAGGACAACAAGTCTAGCCTATATACACTACACATTAACACTTTGGGACTGATTTAAAATAGATTAAATTAACGAACTTGACTTCTATTAATCTGTACAATAAACTAATCTGATACTGAATAAGTAAGGTATGCCGATTACAGTCTCATCAGAAATAATATATTATGTCTGTAAACCGAACTATACTTACTATATTGCTATTGTATTTGTATTAGTAGTAGTCGGTCTTTCATTTAAGTGTTATCTTTAATGGAAGTACTATATTTAACTACTTGTTTATGCAATTTCATTAATTAAACATCTAATATTAATTGTTTGATTTAGGTGGCTGTCAATTCTGGCTGGCTGGTGGCATGGCGGTCGCGTCCAACGAGTAAGCAGAAAAGATCAAAGTAGATCTACATACGCTACCTACATCATTCTCATGTCGGTAATTTTATGTTGCATTATTATTTTAGATGAGATGTGATATAAGTATATAAACATGATGTTCAAATGCATCATAATGAATATTTTATTCTAATGTACTTAACCGCCGTACAGTTTAATGGTTGTCAAAATATATATACTACTACTACTACTACTAATGAACTGATTTGCATATTATGTTGTCTTATGAAACATGATTGACACATTGTATGTTCGTATGTGTATAACCATTTGAAGTATTTTGTGGCCCTGAAAAGGGCCGTTTAGTATATACTTGTGTGTGTTAGGGTGAGATTCACACGGTCCAAAGTGGATTGTATATAGTGGTGATCCAGCTTAGGCCTTCTTCTCGGTCTTCTTGGGCAGCAGCACCGCCTGGATGTTCGGCAGCACGCCGCCCTGCGCGATGGTGACGCCGGAGAGCAGCTTGTTCAGCTCCTCGTCGTTGCGTATCGCCAGCTGCAGGTGGCGCGGTATGATCCTGGTCTTCTTGTTGTCCCTGGCGGCGTTGCCGGCCAGCTCGAGCACCTCCGCCGCGAGGTACTCCATCACGGCGGCGAGGTACACCGGCGCGCCGGCACCGACGCGCTCGGCGTAGTTGCCCTTGCGGAGAAGCCTGTGGATACGGCCCACCGGGAACTGCAGACCTGCACGGTTCGAACGGGACTTTGCCTTCCCCTTCACCTTGCCTCCCTTGCCGCGTCCGGACATGATTGAACGGTTTGTTTGATAATAAACAACAGCAACGTAAACTTGACTGCGCGCGAGCGAGTCAAATCGTATACAACGTACCGCGTCGGTCCGAAAGCGGCTTAAGTACCAGACACCGCGTTAACGTTCGGTGGGGGAACGTTAGAGCGGGCGAGTGCGGCTCGCAACGAACCGATTCGTTTGTTCGTTTGTATGGGGAGTGAGTGAATAGGCGGGATGCGCGCGCAGATTTTGCACGTATGAGATTTGATGATCAGTAGATGCATCTCTTGAGATGATCGTTTGATTGGATCGATAGATGATATATGACACGTGTCAAGTGCAGTCGGAGTCAGTCGGGCAGTCGGGGGCGGGGCCGGATCATCATGATGATGAAGAATTATGGTGGTGGTGGTGGTGGTGGTTGGTGTTGTTTGTGGTTGTTTTGATGGTTGGATCGGAGGTGAACTAACTGGTTAGTGTAGTTACTGATATTGTAGTTAGTTAGTTAGTTAGTTAGTTAGTTACTTATGTATATGCCTCTAGTTTAGTTAGTAGTAGTAAGTAAGTCATTAGACTGACACCGGCTTAAGTCTGTAGTTGTTAGTAGTAAGTAGCTAGTAGTAACTAGATAACACATAAAATAAGTAGATTGATACAAGTAGTAAAGTAGATAAACAAAATACCTACATAATATTTAGTAGAAACTGCCATCCGCAGCTTTATGTAATTATTTTGAATTTAATAATGTACACAGGTACTTATATTATGTTGAAAAAATTTCCAGCCTGCCTGCAAGCGAGCCTACACCTACCTACGTGCCTGCATGCCAGCCAGCGTGCCAGCCAGCAGCCAGCCAGCGTGCCAGCGTGCCAGCGTGCCAGCGTGCCAGCGTGCCAGCCAGCCAGCCAGCCAGCCAGCCAGCCAGCCAGCGTGCCTGCCTGCGAGCAATCCAGGCTGCCTCTTTTAACCAAGGTAGGTACCTAACGAGTAGACTTATACATATTATCATCAATCTATACTTCTATACTAATTACTTTACTATATTAATATATAAGGTTGTGTCGAATAGGCTCAGAAACTACTGCACCGATTTTAAAAATTCTTTCACCATTTAAAAACTACATTATCCACGAGTAACATAGGCTTTCCGGACACAAGCAACGTGAAAAACATAATTAATAATTATCTTGTTGAGACCTCATTCGCGTCTGTCTGTCTGTCTGTCCTCTAACTGACTCGTACTAAACTATAATTATAATAGTTATAGATTTTAGTTAGCAGTTTTCATCGTCTCGCTTAATTGTATTGTCTGTCTGTTTGTATGTATGTTCTCTAACTAACTATAACCGATTTCAATGCAGTTTTCATGGTATTTTTCAAATATTTTGTTATATCTCTCTATCTACCTACATAATATGTTTCATTTGTTTCGTTGGTATTTGTGCATATTAGTTAGTGTTGTTTGAAACAGCAGTCTTCTGAATCGACTGTATGAATTAATTGTTAGCCCTGAAAAGGGCTGTTGTAGTTCGGCGATCGACATCCCCGAGTGAGAGAGAGTGACGTGCGGCGGCGACGGCGACGCGGCAGCGACGGGGCGGCGACGACGACGGCGACGACGACATCGGCGACATCGGCATCGGACACACGCCCAGCAGCAGCAGCAGGTACGCCGCAACAAACACACGTACACGCATGAACACGCACGCACGCACCGCTGTCGTATGTTGTTGGTTGTTGTTTCTGTTGTGACTGTCGCACGCACTCACGCACGAACTCGAGCTTACTTCTTGGAAGCGGCCGCTTTCTTGGCGGCGGGCTTCGATTTGGGTGTCGCTGCGGCCTTCTTGGGCTTGGGCGCCTTCGGTTTCTTGGTGGGTGGCTTTGCGGTCTTCTTGGCCTTCGGCGCGGCGGCTGCCTTCGCTTTGGACGGTGAGACGGCTGCCTTCTTCGCGGCGGCGGGCTTCCTTTTGGCTGCGGCGGCCTTCTTGTCCCTGGCGGTGCTGGCTTTCGGCGACTGTTTCGCCTTCGTAGCTGCGGCGGTGGCGGCCTTCTTGGCGGCGGCGGCGGCCGACTTGGTTGCGGCCGCGGATGTCTCCTTCTTCGACTTGGACTTCGCTGCGACGCTGGACGCCGACGCGGCCGGTTTCTTCGCCTTCTTGCTGGCGGCGGCCGGTTTCTTGTTTGCGGCGGCGGCCGACTTAGACTCCAGTTTGAACGAGCCCGAAGCCCCCTTGCCCTTGGTCTGTATAAGGGCGCCGGACTCGACCGCGCCCTTCAGGTACTTTCTGATGAACGGCGCAAGTTTCTCGGCGTCGACCTTGTACTGGGCGGCGATGTACTTCTTGATGGCCTGCAGAGATGACCCGCTGCGTTCCTTGAGCTCCTTGATGGCGCTGTTCACCATTTCGGAGGTCTTCGGGTGGGTCGACTTAGGCTTAGGTTTCTTCGCCCCCGCGGCGGATGCCTTCTGCTTCTTGGCGGGCGTCGCCGGTGCTGGGGCTTCGGTGGCGGCTGGTGCGGTGTCTGCCATCTTATTGATTGATTTGTTTGTTGTTGTGTAGTAACGTACGTAAGAGAACGAAAGAACGATTTCTAGCGCGCGCGGTGGCGTAGAGAATGTAAGTACCGACTGTTTGACACTTGAGGTCGCCACTGTCGTTTTGGTGCGTCCCCGCGCTGGCAATACCGTAAAGAGAGCCCCGGCGATAGAGCAAAAATTTTTCGATATTCCGAGTTTAGTTTGGCTTTGATGTCGTGCAATTAAATACAAGTTTGATAATATTCCTCTACGCCCAGCCGGTGTGTTCCCATAGAATTGCATCTGTATGAGTTGACACGTCGAATGACACCACAGGCGGGTCGATATCGGCAAATGCCTAACCGTAGCTGACTAATAAACTAGACATTAGCTCGGGCACGCACCGTGCCGTATGTTTAAAACTGAAATAACTAAAAGAAACTCATATATTTTAGATTGCGACACTCACGGATGCGATCTCGATGATATAACGCGCGACAACGTGCAAAATCTCCATTATAATACCAATTGTTCGTTAACTTTTGTCGCCTGAAATGTGACCTACCGTAAAACACACACTCCTCACTTCGTTCTCTATGCAATGCACCAACCAGGTCGTATGGCCTGATCTCTGGCTCTAAAATAAGTATACAACAATCACACATTGTTAAATAACAAACCATATTAGATAATAATTATTGATGTGTAATGCTATGTTATGTCAAAATATGTAATAATATACCGTATCCACCAAAAACTCTTAACAAAACTTACTTTGATAGAGTCACACCGAGTTGATTCTTTGAATTTTGTGTTCTTGTGACATCAAAGTTACTATTAATTAATATTATATTATAATATATTTGTATGTAAGTATACAAATAAATACCTACTAAATAATATTTATGTAAGGTCTCCACATTGTTGAGTACCTTTATTCAATATTATCTTATATGTAATTGATAATATGTTAACCATGTAAAGTTTGTGCAACTATTCAATGTATGAATATTATGTATAATGTATGTTATTTTTATGATTGAATAAATATATTTACCTTTATACGTATATTTTGAGTATATCTATTTAATTTATTATACCTATAAATCACACTGGCAAGCGAACGGTCTACTATAACAGTTGTTGTGTCACCTCACCTTACTTACTTACTTATGGGTTTGTTTGATATTATTTTAGATACATAGACATATATAGATAGATAGATCAGGATGGCACTAAAGGACCATGGCATGAGCAGGTAGTGTTAAGGCTAGCTAGTTATGTAGGTAAACTTTGCATATTATGGTCGTATAAATGAAACATTGCTTAGCGACCAAATTAGGCCACCAGCCTATTGAATCATATGCGGCCCTGAAAAGGGCCTTTTGTTTTATACAGCAAGCAGCCGGAGAGTTGGATGTTGTTGTTGTCCGTTTCTTCGGTCGATTGATTAACCTCCGAAACCGTAGAGGGTGCGTCCCTGGCGTTTCAGAGCGTAGACCACGTCCATGGCGGTGACGGTCTTCCTCTTGGCGTGCTCGGTGTAGGTGACCGCGTCACGGATCACGTTCTCGAGGAACACCTTCAGCACACCGCGAGTCTCCTCGTATATCAGACCGGAGATACGTTTGACGCCACCTCTGCGTGCGAGACGACGGATCGCGGGCTTGGTGATTCCCTGGATGTTGTCACGTAGCACTTTCCTGTGACGCTTGGCGCCCCCTTTTCCAAGACCTTTGCCTCCCTTGCCGCGACCGGTCATTGTTGTAGAATGTGTGTTCCCTTTCACGAACGTGCGTACACAAAAGATGCAGAGCGCGCGGTTGACGAGCGATCCGAGTTGTCGGTTTTTTTTTTTTTTTTTTTTTTTTTTTTTTTTCGGACTGTTGTTTGCTGTTGGCCCCTTGACGGCCTTCACAGCTTCACCGGGCTTGGGGGCGAGCGCTAAAGGCGCTCAGCCGAGTTGGAAAACCCTACTCCTACGATGCAACTGCCTAAGGGCACCCCGAGTGGGTACGAGCCTCGGCTTGGGCGTTGCTATCTTTTTCACTACACTGGTTCGTAAGGGGCCCCTCTCTGAGAAGAGCCAGCAATAAACTCAGCGGGGGTCAGGTGGGAATTGTCATCAGGCGAACGACCAGGAACAAGCCTAGGTCGCCGTCGTGACAGTGAAAGCCGCGCCCGCCGGCGGGTGCGGCGGTAATTGTGTGGGTGTGTGCTTCTGTTATCGCTATTGTTGTTATTATTTGCGCGGTCGGATCGCTCGTTCGCCAACGTGATGGCGTCGTCGGGGTCGAGGAGGACGTTTCTCGGTCGTCTGTAGCAGGGAGTTGCATCGGGATTTGCAGTGTAAGCTGCCGAGTTAACCACGAGCGGGTTAGGATGGTGAGGTGCATTGTCGAAGAAGCGACGAGACGCATCTTTCATGAACTTACTTACAGTCGGGAGCTCGAAGTCCCGATGCAAGTCCACGTTGCGCATGAACCACGGAGCGGCGGTCGCTTTGCGCAAGAAACGGTTTTGAATGACTTGGAGTCTGTTCAGAGAGATCTTATTGGAATGCGCGAATACGACGCTTCCGTAGGTCATGATCGGTCGTATGCAAGCCAGGTAGAGTGTACGCTTATTTCTAAGCGACATCTTGCTGCGCTTGCATATGAGGTGGTGCAGACGGCCGAGAACGAACGCGGCGCGGTCGCGGACTGTTTTGATGTGTTTACGAAAGGTCAGGGCACTATCAAGGGTAATACCTAAGTATTTAACGGAGTTTTGCCACGGCAACGGTTGCCCAAAGAGCTCCAGTTGCCGACGCAGCATGTTGAGTCGTCTGCGCCGTCTCGGGTAACTCGTATCAAAGTACATTGCTGCACTTTTATGCGGGTTAATACCGACTCTCCACTTCCGGAACCAGGCGCCTAGGGCGTTGATTCCTTGTTGGAGGCGACATCGTAACGTTTGCATGTTGGGATGCGCGTAGTAGATCGCGGTGTCGTCGGCAAACAGAGCCAATTGGGCCGGTCCGCGGCGGGGAATGTCGCTGGTGTATAGCGAGAATAGAATGGGGGAGAGGACGGCGCCCTGAGGGACGCCGGCCCTGATGGGGCGGGAGGTCGACAACGCTCCTTCCACTCTGTATTGGAAGCTTCGATCGGTGAGAAAGTCTCGCAAGATGTGCACGAGACTGTCTGGCACTCCGAAGTTGAACAGCTTGTACAACAAGCCGTTGTGCCAGACTGTGTCGAACGCTTTCGCAACGTCGAGGAATAGAGCGGCGGTTCCGAACGGTCGGGTCCTACCGAGGTTGTGGTGCATGTACTCCGTGATGCGGAGCACCTGTTGCACGCAGGAGTGGCGGGCTCTGAAGCCAAACTGCTCGTCCGGGAGCAGGTTTTTAGCGGACACTACAGCTAATAGTCTGTTGTTGAGTATGCGTTCGTAGATCTTCCCCATGCAGCTGAGGAGGCTGATGGGTCTATAACTAGAGGGATCGGAGGCCGGCTTGCCTGGTTTGCGGATACCGATTACGGTAGCGTGTTTCCACGGACGGGGGAATGAATGACTTTTGATGGCTGCATTGAAGATGACAACCATCAACTGAATGATAGCGAGAGGCAGGATTTTGATAACCCTGTTCGAGATGCCGTCTGGCCCGGCGGATTTTCTCTCTTTGAGACCCTTGATAATGTCCACGACCTCTTCGACGTTTGTCGGTTCGGTCTGTTCGGTGGGCGCGGCGCGGATACGACAGTCGACCTCATCGTCCACGGCGGACACATGAGTCGGATCGACTGCTACAGTGCTGACGGTGCACTGTTGCTCGAGACTGTCGGCTAGGCAGTTTGCCTTTTCGTCATCACCGAATGCGTCAGGTTGGTTGTGTCGGACCAGCGGAGGCATCGTGGCGACAGTGTCTGCCTTCAGGGATCGCGCCAGCTTCCAATAGGCTTGGTGCGATGGCGTGATCCCCTGCAGCAGGCTGTCCCACGAGTTGTCGCGTAATTCTTTGATGCGAGACTTTACTTCGCGTTGGAGTCGCCGCAAGCGTATGCGGTTCTCTTCGGAGGGAGCGGAACAATAGGCCCTATTGGCGGCATTCTTGGTCCTGATCAACTCCTTGATGTCGTCAGGCAGGTGCCAGCGACGGTCGTTCGCCGCTGTCACCTGTCTAGAGCATTCGCGGATGGTACTGCGGAGGTGGTCGGTCAGGACTTCGATCGCGGTGTTTGTTGCGTCAGTAGTCAGGTCGGTGAGATCAAGCGCGGGGGGATCGGTCGCCTTAAGGGCTTCCTCTAGCCTCCTCCAGTCCACGACCGTTCTGGTCAGAGGGACCCGGTCGTGAGTGGAGCCGAGTTGCATGATAACGGGCAGGTGGTCCGACGTCAGTTCGTACACAACTTCTATCGAACGCAACCCGAGGGTTACGTTTTTCAAGATAGCTATGTCTAGTACGTCCGGTCTGTGGCTCAGATTGAGAGGGTAGTGCGTCACGTCAGTAGGGGCTACAATATCTACATTTAGAGAGGAAACTATTCGCTCTAGTTGGTTGCCGTTAGTGTTGGGAGTTCGGGAGTTCCAACTGCTATGTTTGCTGTTGAAATCTCCCGCTAATATGACTGAATTACCTAACCTTAACAGGGTTTGAATGTCACTTCTGTGAACTTCAATGTCGGGGGGCTTGTAAACAGAAACTATGACGATAGGCTGATGGCCCGTCATCGCAATACGGCAACATGAGACTTCTAAGTTGATTAGAGAAGGGGGAGGGTCAATGGGCATGCAGTGCAGGGACCGTTTGTAATAGATGAGGGTGCCTCCTTTCGAAGATCTCAGTCTGTCATTTCGAACAATGGAATAGTTCGCTATCTTAGGGGTGCGGTCGGAGGGCTTTAGGAAGGTCTCCTGCACTAGTAAGATGTCTATTTCATGAGTTCGAAGGAACTCGTGAAGTTCGTCTCTCGGTGTGTTTTTGAGGCAATTAGCGTTGAAAGAGCCGACAGTCAGGGCACGCGGTTGGATTCGTGATGGAGTGTTATCCATTAAGGGTTACGCGGAAGAAACTATCAATCATTTGTGGCATCTGTGCTTGGCAGTGCTGAATAAATTGCACGTACTGAGCGTGCGATGTGAAGATGGGGGGATAAGGCGCCTCCACTACAGGTGCGGGCCTGTTGGGGAACCCAGGAGGAGGAGCAATGGGTTGCTGGAGATCTGTCGAGGGGGAGGCCCTCGATGTGGTCGGTGGTGGCACAGCCCGAGATGGAGTTGGGGCTGGCTCCTTTGAGGGGGCAGGGCGGGAAGCCCATGCTGAAGTGGCGGGTGGGGGTGGAGGCCTAAGTTCCACAGGCCGCTGTGCGGCTCTGACAGCCGCAGAGGCGCCAGATGACGGGAGGCGCCTAGCAACCCGACGGTTGCGACGAGGTGCTTTGGAGCAGCCTCGGTAGCTGGCCGGGTGGCCGTCTTGTTCGCAAAGAACGCACTGCACTGGAGCAGTTTCGTTCTCACGAGAACGACGAGGGCAGTCGGGCGTGCCATGGTCGCCCAGGCACTTGACGCACCTGGGACGCGCATAGCAGTTGCGCGCTGAGTGCCCGTATAGCTGGCAGCGGTGGCACTGCCCGGGCATACCCCTTTTGTGAGGGGTCTCTATGGTGATGCCGGAAAGCTGGCACACCCGGCTTATGTTAAAGATTGCCTTGCCGGCGGGGGTTTTATCCAGCACTACCAGTGCCAGATTAAGTTCTGCGCCCGTGCGCTGATTTTTCATACGGTGCACCTCGCGCACCGGTAGATTTTGGGACAGAAGGTCCTCTTTAATATAATCCAAGGGGATGTCCTTGGGCAGTCCACGAATGACTACGCGGAGCTGCTTCTCTTCTTCCAGGGCGTACGTGTGGAAGCTAATCTGGTTATTTCGTAGGTTTCCTGTAAAGGCACGGAAACCTTCGGGGGTGCATAATTGTACGCGAATACCTTGAGAGGTATTTCGCGCCGTCGAATACCTGATACCTCTGCTGTCGAGGTATTTGGAGGCGTTTACCCACGCGGCCTTGTCTTGGATGAAGACAGGCGGCGGGGTTCGAGTTTTGGGGCCGGCCGGTTGTTGCGTCGACGTCGACGCAACTGCGGCAGAAGCGGACGGGGACGCGGATGGGGTTGCGGAGGAGGTCTCCGGTTGAGAGGGCTGGGCGGCGGTGCCCGAGACCCTGATGGCCTTGGAGGCTCGGTCCTCTTTGGCCTTGCGGCTGCGACGCTTTTTGCGTGAGCCGGGGACTGGGACGAACTCATCGGATGAGTTGTCCGGTGTTGATTCCGTGTTAGAGGCACACGATTGTACCTCCATATCTGAGTGGTTGTCGGCTGAAGAGGCTTCGGAAGCCCCTTCATCTGCCGGCAACAGGCGCGCGGGCGAGCGTGAGCGCGAACGCGATTCCTCAACGCGGCGGACGCGGCGATTGCGGCGGTCTTGTGACGCGGAGGGCGCGGGGGACGCGGGCGCCTCGCTGAAAGTCAGCGGCGCGGTCGGTGGGAGCGGGGGGAACTCTATCTCCGGCAGAGATAGCGTTTGCGGTATCGCGGGGGACGCGGGGATCGCGGGGGACGCGGAGATCGCGGGGGACGCGGCGGTCGCGGGGATCGGGTGCGCCCTCTCAAACTCTCTTAACAGGTCTGGTTGTCTTTCGACAACAAACCCGAAAAAGCGCTCAAGGCGACGCAGCCGATCCGAAATCGACGGCATTTTTGCGGGTAGCGATGCGTGCCGGGGTGGGAGTGCCCCGGCCTAACTAACCAGAACCCCCTGCCTAGGGTTTGTGTACGGCAGGGGGTGTGTACCTATGGTGTGGTGTGTGCAACGTGTACCTCCCTCAGTGTCTTGCGCCCGAGAGAGGGTGAGCGTGTGCGTGCTCGACGGGGTTGACTAGGGGCACCCCCCAAGGCCAGTGGTCCCGAAGGCTTCCGAAAGCGGTGTTCCCTGAAGGGGAAAACCGAGGTCTCGGGCGGGACCTCCGCACTCTTCGTTATCACCCGTAGGTTTCCAAGTGCGACGCTGAAGGCGATTTTCAATCGATGGCGTCACAGGACGCTGGGTGCAATATTATTAGTTGTTGCTTGAAACTAGCTCGCAAGCGCAATGAAAATTGCACTTGCGCGCTGGGTGCAATATTATAGTTGTATGAAACAAGTTCACAAGCGCAATGAAAATTGCACTTGCTAACAACACGGCGATGGCGCGACGCGGCGCGCGGGGTGCAATATTATAGTTGTATGAAACAGCTCACAAGCGCAATGAAAATTGCACTTGCAAACAAACGCGACGAGAGCGACTCAAGCACACGTGGGCGAGCGCGGGAGCGGGCGGGAGACACGACCGCTCACGAGGAGCGCACGGAGCGGAATCCGAGTTGTCGGTTTGAGTGGAATGGGTCTATTTATAGGCGTGGCGCCGTTTATACGATCGGTCGCAGTCGCGGGGAGGCGGGGGGATGTTCGTTTCGTTCGATGGTAGGTTTGTCTCTGTCTTTAAGTCCATATTAACCACACAAACATTACAAAAAAAGCAGTTTTTACATAGATATGTTACCTAGGTAAGTAGGTAGGTATTTCCATTCGTATAATTGTAATTATCTGTTTATAATACCTCTATGTATGTATAAAAGGCTTTATATTATATAATATAATCATCATTAACTAATTTATTAATTAAATCTATACAATATACAGTCTATAAGATATAACCTAGCCTGGATACCACATTATACCTACCTAACTACCTACTCACTTACATAAACACACGATACACAGGTACAGTACCCTGTATCTCATGGTGTTTATTGAAGCAAGCCCGAAGTTTTGGCAGTCTTTAAAAATACACCTTGTATAATTGTTATATTTACAGGCACACTATGTCTGGGCTAGCTAGATAGATACTTATTCATTTATTGGTTCTCTTACTACTAATACTATCTGTCAGAAATATCTTCCTAATAGGTTACCTATATAATTTTGGAAACGTATATTAAGTATAGACATTAGGTTTGAAGTTTGCATTGCATATTATAGTGTCGTTTTGAAACATTGCCTTTGTTAGGTCTCTGAATCATGTGCGGCCCTGAAAAGGGCCTTTTGGTTATGGTTTGACGACGACGACAACGTTTAGGCGCGTTCACCGCGGATCCTGCGCGCCAGCTGGATGTCCTTGGGCATGATGGTGACACGCTTGGCGTGGATGGCGCAAAGGTTGGTGTCCTCGAAGAGACCGACCAGGTACGCCTCGCTGGCCTCCTGCAGAGCCATCACGGCGGAACTCTGGAACCTGAGGTCGGTCTTGAAGTCCTGTGCGATCTCGCGCACCAGACGCTGGAAAGGCAGCTTGCGGATCAGCAATTCTGTGCTCTTCTGGTAGCGACGGATCTCACGCAGGGCGACGGTTCCGGGCCTGTAGCGATGGGGCTTCTTGACACCGCCTGTGGCGGGTGCGCTTTTGCGGGCAGCCTTGGTGGCGAGCTGTTTCCTCGGGGCCTTGCCACCGGTGGACTTACGGGCGGTCTGCTTGGTACGGGCCATTGTTCTGACAGTCAGAGATACAACCGGACGGCGCGAGAGTCGGAGTGTGTATTAAATTTTACCCCACCGCTACATCGGCATATATATAGCCAACCGGTCGGCCGCTCGATCGATCTCTCGTCTCTGTCTGATTCGATGTATATTGTATCGTCGTCTCGCTCGCACGCGAATATAGTTTAGTTGTTGTAAGTACGGTACGGTTCGGTTTTGAAAAACAGTCACAATTATGAATTAAAACACAGTTTTCTTCGCACCTAGAATTTGTTACATTGCATAGGTGTGTGTATCTGTTATTTTTTATTTCTGCGCTGCGCTTAACAATACTGCTGTACGTTACAAACGTCATTCATGTTCTTATTAAACATATATAATCATATTCAAACCCTAACCTAACCTATTCAATATATTATGTATGTGGATAGGTATACTGTACAATAGATAGACTATATTTTACCTAGGCACCATTATTTTCATTATTCACCAATACCGGTACACCACCACCATAATAGTCTCAATCGCGTTGCATTGCGACAATATGTGAGAGTCTGAGTGTAGTATAGATTTATTTTATTATATTCAAAATCATATACAAACCCTAACCTAACCTACAGATTAGTCAATTTTATATATTAACAATAATTACAAGTATTATAAGTAAGTATTGTAAGTTGTTTGATTGACTTCACTAATGCCATCTGCATTAATATATCGTTATTATCTACACTTCAAAAATGCGTAGCTTGGTATAGATGTTTTTTTTTTTTTTTTTTTTTTTTTTTTTTTTTTTTTTTTTTTCTGACTGTCGATTGCTGTTGGCCCCTTGACGGCCTTTACAGCTTCACCGGGCTTGGGGGCGAGCGCAAAAGGCGCTCAGCCAGTAGATAAGTTTGTCCCTACCTACGATGCGACTGCCTAAGGGCACCCAGTTGGGTACGGACCTCGGCTTAGGGCGTCGCGATCATTTACTCTACACTGGTTCGTAAGGGGCCCCTCTCTGAGAAGAGCCAGCAATAAACTCAGCGGGGGTCGGATCTGATAGTCGACCATCTGGTACGACATCGGATTGTGAAGGCCGCACCCGCCGGCGGGCGCGGTTGGTGTATATGGGAGATGTGAGGTTGGATCTGCCATCGTGTCTATGGGAGCGTGCGCGGTCTGGCGGACGTAGATTATTACCGACGGTGATATCGTCGTCCGAATCGATAAGTACGTTTCTCGGTCGCCTTTTGCGTGGGTCGCGAATGGCAGAGTATTCTGCTGCTTTCACCACTAGGTGGTTGGGGTGGTGGGGGGAAGAGTCGAAGAAGCGTCTAGACGCTTTCTTCATGAACTGAGCTATCGTCGGTAGCTCGAAGTCGCGATGTAGGTCGATGTTGCGCATGAACGGCGGAGCGTTGACGGCCTTGCGCATGAACCGATTCTGCAAGACTTGCAGCTGGCGAAGTAGCGATTTGCTTGCATGCGCAAAGACCACGCTACCGTAGGTCATGACTGGACGGATGCAAGTCAGATAGATGGTGCGCTTATTTCTAAGCGACATCTTGCTCCGACTGCATAGGAGATTGTGTAGGCGACCGAGAATCATCGCGGCACGGTCGCGTACGCGTTTCGTATGTGGCCTGAAGGTCAAGCGACAATCGAGGGTAATACCTAAGTATTTGACTGAATTGGACCACGGAATCCGTCGCCCATACAGCTCTATCGGCCGAATCATGCTAAGCCGTCTGAGCCGTCGACGTCCGCTCCGATCGAAGTACACTGCTGCACTTTTCTCGGGGTTGACCTCGACCCTCCATTTCCGGAACCACTCGCCTAAGGCGGTGACTCCTTTTTGGAGGTGCTTCCTAAGACGGACCATGTTAGGATGGGCGTAGAAAATCGCGGTGTCATCGGCGAACATCGCTGTCTGGGCGGGGGCGTGGCGGGGCATATCGCTGGCGAACAGCGTATACAGAATCGGGGAGAGAACGGCGCCTTGTGGGACACCGGCCCTGATGGGGCGGGGAGTGGACAGCGCTCCCTCGACTCGGTATTGAAAGGTGCGATTCGACAGGAAGTCTCGCAAGATGTGCACGAGACTGTCTGGCACACCGAAGTGAAACAGCTTGTAAACCAAGCCGTTGTGCCAGACTTTGTCGAACGCTTTCGCAACGTCGAAGAAGAGAGCGGCTGTACCGTAGGGACGGGTCCTATTGAGATTGTGCAGCATGTACTCCGTGATGCGGTGCACTTGCTGCGGGCAGGAGTGACGAGCTCGGAAACCGAATTGCTCGTCAGGAAGGAGACCTTTGTCGGATACGACAGAATTCAGTCTGTTTGTCAGTATACGTTCGTATATTTTACCCATACAGCTCAAGAGGCTGATGGGTCTATAGCTAGACGGCTCAGAGGCGGGCTTGTTCGGCTTTCGGATGCCGATGACTATGGCGTGTTTCCACGGCCGGGGAAAAGAGTGATTTCTGATGGCAGCATTGAAGATGACGACCATCAGTTTAATAATGAGGAGGGGTAGTATTTTGAATACTTTATTCGAGATGCCGTCAGGCCCTGGGGCCTTGCGGACTTTGAGACCTCGGATTATGTCGATGACCTCATCGGCGTTCGTCGGTTTGATCGTTTCTACGGGAGGGGTACGAATGCGACAGTCGACCTCACTGTCCACGGTGGACAGGTGAGTCGGATCGACTGGCTCAGTGCTCGGGGAGCACTGCAATTCGAGACTGTCGGCTAGGCAATTCGCTTTCTCGTCGTCGTCAAAGGCGACTGTCGAGTCGTTTCGGATCAACGGAGGCATCGCAGAAACAGTGTCTGCCTTCAGGGATCGCGCCAGTTGCCAGAAGGCAACGTGCGATGGCGTGATTCCTTCGAGCATACTGTCCCATGCGTTATCGCGGAGTTCTTTTATACTCGATTTGACTTCGCGTTGGAGTCGCCGCATGCGTTTGCGGTTCTCGTCAGTGGGGACCGAGTTAAAGGCCCTAGTGGCGGCATTCTTGTCCCTGATCAACTCTTTGATGTCTTCAGGCAGGTGGAAGCGGCGATCATTCGCCACCGTCACCTGTCTGGAGCATTCGCGGATGGTGTTGTGAATGTAGTTGGTCAGGGATTCGATCGCGGTGTCTGTCGCGTCAGTAGTGGCGTCGTTGAGATCAAGGTTGGGAGGGTTTGCCTTAAAGGCTGATTCGAGCCTCTTCCAGTCCACGACCGTCTTGGTCTGAGGGACCGCGGCGTGGCGGGAACCCAGTTGTAGAATAACTGGCCGGTGATCCGAGCTTAGTGCTGATATAACCTCTATCGAACGCACCTCTAGGGTGACGTTTTTCAAGATGGCTATATCTAGTGTGTCGGGGGAGCCGTTGCGTCGGGGCGGAAAGTTTGTCGGGGACATGGGACCGAGAACATCTACACCAAGGGAGGGCAGCATTTTGAATAGTATCGTGCCGTTACTATTGGAAGTGCCGGAATTCCAAGAAGGGTGTTTACTGTTAAAGTCGCCGGCTAGGATGACAGAGTCGCCTAACCTTAATAGGGCCTGCATGTCGCTCTTAAGGAGCTTAAATCTACCGGGGTGGTAGACCGAAACAACTACAATGGGCTGATGGCCCGTCATAGCTATTCGGCAGCACGATACTTCTGTGTGACTGAGAGGGGGGGAGGCAATAGGTGAACAGTGCAGGGACCGTTTACAATAGATCATAGTGCCTCCTTTAGAACATCTAAGTCTGTCGTCGCGAATTAAGAAGTAATTCGCTATTTTGGGATCGCGAGTGGAGGGCTTGTAGAAAGTCTCCTGCACCAGTAGGATGTCGATTTGATGTTCCTCGAGGAACATTCTTAGTTCGTCACGTGGTGTCTTCCGAAGGCCATTTGCGTTGAAAGAGCCGACAGTCAGGGCGCGGGGTTTCACTCTTAATGGAGCTTTATCCATTATGAGGCATTTTGAAGAAATTACCGATGATGGTCGGTACCTGAGCGTTGAAGTACTCAATGAGCGACTTCATCCTCTCAGGGGAGATCTCGAACAACTCAGGTTCGGCTTGTTTTGGCTGGGAGCGAGCAGCCTTGGGCAGCGGCGGGAAGCCGGGCGGAGGACCGCAGGAGGCGGTCGCGCCGGGCGCCGGGGGCCAGTAGGTGGGGGGCGGGGGCGGGGGAGCCTCCGTGGTGCGCTCGATTGCGGAGCGAGGGGCAACCGGGGCGCCTTTCTTGTGTGGCCTATTGGCCGCGCGGGGGGGGGTTGGTGGAGGGGGCTTGGCGTCTCGCAACCCTATGGTTGCGGCGCGGCGCCTTGGGGCAGCCCCGGTAGCTGGCCGGATGACCAGTGGTCTCGCATAGCACGCAGCTAGGCGGGTTGGTCTTTGAGGGCTCCTTTGGGCGGGGGCACTCAGCGGTGCCGTGGTCTTCACGACACTTGACGCACCGAGGGCGGGCGAAGCAGTTACGGGCCGAATGCCCGTAAAGCTGGCAGCGGTGGCACTGCCCAGGTAGACCCTTCTTACGAGGGGTTTCTACCCTCAGCCCAGATAGGGAGCAGATCTTTGTCAGATTAAAGATCTGTTTGCCGGCCTCCGTGCGGTCAGACACCACCATGACCAAGTCAAGGGGTTTCTTGGACCTCGCGAGGTGCATTCGATGCACTTCGCGGACGGGGTATCCTTGGGACTTAAGGTCCTCAAGAATGAGCTGAGAGTCCAGCTCTTTGGGCAGTCCGCGGATCACTACGCGGAGCTGTTTTTCCTCCTCGAGGGCAAAGGTATGAAAACCAATGCCGTCGGCGCGGAGGAGGGCGGTGACGGTGCGGAAGCCGTCGGTGGTGCACATCTGCACACGAATCCCTTGCGGGGTGTTTCGCGCAGATGTGTATTGAATGCTGCGCGCATTCAGATGTGCCGATATTTTCGGCCACGCAAGCTTCTCCTGGATGAAGAAGGGCGGCGGGGGGCGGGGCTTTGAAACCGCTTGTTGCGTCGACGTAGACGCAACCGCTGCGGATTTGCGGGGGGAGGCGCGGGGGGAGGCGCGGGGAGACGCGCTCACTTTGGCCGCTTTTGGGGCCGATACGGTGGCCGGCGAGGCCCGGTGTTTGCGCTTTTTGCGCGAAACGACTTGGAAGTCGCCCTCAGCTTCGTCCTCTGAGGTTTGGTTGGACACGCAGGTTTGCACGTCCATCTCAGATTCCGCTGAAGAGCGGTCTTCCGACGAAGCGGGATTGTCCGAGGTGTCGGACTGCGCGGAAGACGCAGTGGGGGACGCAGTCGCGGAGGACTTGCGTTTGCGGCGGGGGGCGCGACGTGAGCGGGGCGCGGGGGGGGGAGCATGAAAGCTCTAATAAAGAGGGGATCGCGGCGGACGCGGGGAGTACGGTCTTCGCGAAATTGGCGAGGACCGGAGGGGGCGCGAGGGGCGCGGGGGTCGCGGGGGACACGGCGAACGCGGAGGTCGCGGTGGGCGCGGGGGTCGCGGGGGGCGCATAAGGCGCGGGGGTCGCGGGCGTCAAGGGCGCGTACGTAGGTTGAGCAGAGAGCTCAACCTCAAAGGTCGCGGGGGACGCGGGGGTCGGGGGGGGGCGCGGAGGCGCCGCAAGCCATTGACTCACGGTTAAATCTTTTGGCCAGGCCAGGGGACGCGACCTGGACGCGGTCGAAGAAGTACTTATAGTACCTTAAGTCCGCCTCCATGGCGGCGAGTCTACGTTCGAAATATTCCATTTCGACGATGGCGTAAGCAACCTAATCGAGCCGGGGTTGGAGTGCCCCGGCCTGTCCTATGTCCCCCTGCCAAGGGTTTGTGTGCGGCAGGGGGATGTGTACCTACTGCGTGGTGTGTGTAGCGTGTACCTCTCTCGATGTCTTACGCCCGAGAGAGGGTGAGCGTGTGCGTGCTCGACGGGGTTGACTAGGGGCACCCCCCAAGGCCAGTGGTCCCGAAGGCTTCCGATATCGGTGTTCCCTGAAGGGGAAAACCGAGGTCTCGGGTGGGACCTCCGCACTCTTCGTTAGCCCCCGTAGGTGTCCGAGTGCGACGCTGAAGGCGATTTTCAAGTGCACTTGTTCGTTCTATGAAACTTGTTCGCGAGCGCAATGAAAATTGCGCCTCGCAAACGAACACGACGAAGTGGCTTTACGAAGAATAACGAGCGTTATTCAACGTAAAGTCGACGGATGCCGAAGCGGGCCGAGCGCAGCCGAGCCGAGCCGACGAGCGACGAGCAGCGGGCGAGAGCGGGGTGGGTGTGGGGCGGCGCGGGGTGCGCAGAGAGCGTGCAGGCAAGACGACCGCTCACCTGGAACACACGAAGCCGAATCCTTTCGAGTTCAATTTTCGAGTTGCTTGGTATAGATGGCGTTGCATTTTTGTTTTATTTAAGGTCTGTTATTTATGATATTAGGTATTGTTGTGATGATGATACCTAAGTAAGTGCATATTTTGTTGTGTCGCATTGAAACAAACTAGCATGTGCGTGGGCGCATGCCGGCTTATGAATTATTTTGTGGCCCTGAAAAGGGCCTTTTGATTTAGTTTGTCTGTGCCTCAGACTACACAGAGTTTACTTATTTGGAGCTTGTGTACTTGGTGACAGCCTTGGTGCCTTCACTGACGGCGTGCTTCGCCAGTTCGCCGGGCAGCAGCAGCCTGACCGACGTCTGCACCTCCCTGGAGGTGATCGTCGACCGCTTGTTGTAGTGCGCCAGACGGGACGCCTCGGCGGCGATGCGTTCGAAGATGTCGTTCACGAACGAGTTCATGATGGACATCGCCTTACTGGAGATACCGGTGTCGGGGTGGACCTGCTTGAGCACCTTGTAGATGTAGATGGCGTAGCTCTCCTTCCTCTTGTGCTTCTTCTTTCTCTTGTCCGATTTGGAGATGTTCTTCTGGGCTTTGCCAGATTTCTTGGCGGCCTTACCGCTTGTCTTGGGTGGCATTGTAGCGTAGTAGTGGTAGTGGTTGTGGGGAGCGCGCGAACGAGTACGTATAACACGTAGACGAGCGAGCGAACGACTGTTTTCGATCACCGTCGTCTAGGTCTTCTCACCCGCCCTCTGATGAGGGTGGTGGGGGAGCGTATCTGGGCTTCGGCCCATTACCGCGGGGTCTTCCGCCTGCAGCGAATACTGCAGGGTCCCTGGGTTTCTTGGCTTCTTTTCTGTTTCCGGCGGCGTCGGCGGTGTCGAGCCTTCAAACTAGGTTTGATGGCGACTCCAGCCGGTCGCCGGTGTCACGTCCGGGTATTGGTGGGGGGGGGGGGCCGGGTCCTGCCTGCCAGTGAACTGGCGGCGACCTCGGCGCTCCGCTCCACGGTGTCTTGGTTGGTTGTGGGTGACGGTGGCCGGTCAGCCTGCCGACTGGCTGGCGACGCGCGGCGGACCGTCACTGGGTGTCGCGTTCGGTGGGTTGTCGGGAACAAGTTGCCGCGGGAACGGCTTGTGGTCCGGTGGTCTTGTGTGGTGGGGTGCGATTTCGCGCAGATGCCGGAAGCTAGACTGGCTGCAGCGATCCAAGGCGGTCTCCGTGAGCTTGATGATGAAGCTCTCGAGACTCTCCGTCCTTAGATCGCGAGCGATGGTAGCGTTCCGCACATACCGCGGGGCATCCACAATCTTCCGAAGACTGAGGGATTGCTGCGCTTGGAGGTTCTTGCGGCTGGTATCCGACGTCAGTGCATACCAGGCTGGTGCTGCATAGGTGAGTCTGCTGCGGACATATGTTTTGTAAATGCCTAATTTGACGCGCAGGGGCAGCTTCGAGGTGAGCACTGGTTGCAGTTGAGCGCGCGCGGCACGTGTCTTGCGTATAACGCTCTTCACATGCGCGTTCATGCTCAATTTGGAGTCGATGATGACGCCAAGATATTTTGCCTGGCTGGACCACTCTATGTCTTCCTCAGCGAGCTTCAGTTTAGGCGGCTTCTCTAGTTTTCTGGACACG
Source organism: Emmelina monodactyla (assembly GCA_916618145.1). Taxonomy (NCBI): domain Eukaryota; kingdom Metazoa; phylum Arthropoda; class Insecta; order Lepidoptera; family Pterophoridae; genus Emmelina; species Emmelina monodactyla. Next base: position 67,805 of record OU745296.1, on the reverse strand, counting down.
ACGATGGCTTGGGTCTTCCTCGCGTTGGCAGCAAGTCGCCAATCGTCGAGCCAGTCAGGTAGAGCGTCGAGCTGGCGCTGCATCTTTACTGCCGCGTGCTTGACATTGATGGAATTGGTGATGTAGGCAGCATCATCGGCATATAGTGCCAATGTTGCGCCTTCCACCACCGGTATGTCATCTGTGTAGACCGCGTAGCAATAGGGAGAGATGCAGCTGCCCTGTGGTACTCCTGCTTCAATTGGCCGCTTTGATGAGACGGCGTCTTCCACGGCTACCTCGAATTCCCGCCCTTCCAAGAATGAGGCCACCACCTTCAGGATTCTGCGCGGCATCGTGGTGTTCGCCATCTTGTACAGCAGGCCCTCGTGCCACACGCGATCGAAGGCTTTCTCCATGTCGAGGAATACTGCGACGCTGTGCTCGCGCTTGTTGTAGGCGGTCGTTAGGTCATGCAGTACCCTCATGACTTGGAGTGTCGTCGAATGTTCTGCTCGAAAGCCAAACTGTTCGGCGCGTGGTGTGATATGCGGCTTCATATGTAGTAGCAGGGCTCTCTCGAAGAGTTTGGAAGCATTTGGCAGCAGGGTTATTGGCCGGTAGCTTTCCGCCTTCATGCAGTTCTTCTCCGGTTTGGGCAGCATGATGACACGGCCGGTTTTCCAGGCCGTTGGAAAGTGGCCCGTACGGAGTATGCCATTGAAGATACGCGTCAGCGTTGCGATACCTCTTGGGGGTAGGTGACGTAATGCTTCGTTGGGTACTCCATCCGGTCCGGGTGCCTTTTTGAGTGGTGTCCGACGTGCCAGTTTGTGTACCAATCCCGGGGAGAGAACGATGGGGTCTTCTGTGGGCATCAGAGGGGGGCCAAGGTAGCTATCGACGCATTGTCGGATGACTGCAGCGTGCACGGGCTTGGATGTCGGGTTTGGCTTGAACTGCTTCTCCAGGTGGTTGGCGAAGATTTCTGCGCGATCTGCGGCGCGGTAACGTGGAGTCCCGTCTTCTGCCAGCAGGGGTCTTATTGGCGCAGCCTGGCCCGACACTCGGCGGCAAAGCTTATGGATGCTGCTCCAGTCATCTCCAGCGAGTTCGATGGTCTGCATCCAGGACTCCGTGGCTGCTGTTTCCAGCGCCGTTGAGATGTCTTCGGCCAGGGCATTCAGCCGGGACTTCAATGTGGGACATCTGGTGCGCTGCCATAGTTTCCGCATCTGTCTCTTTCTCTCGATTAGAGAAAGTATAGATGCGGAGATTTCGTTGCGGCGGTGCTTTTTCGGCGTCTCTGCAGCCGCCCTCATGGCATCGGCGACGTAGGAGGTGAAGCTTGCGGTGAGTTTCTCAACCTCCTCTCCGTTGTTAACAGCGTGACTTGGGCAGTCCTGCATTATGGATGCGAAGGTTGCCCAATTCACTCTCTGGCGTCTGGGGGGCAGCGGCGTCGTTGTAGCTGGGCTGGCGATGGTCACGATTACCGGCTGGTGATCCGATATAAAGTGGTCATCGATCACCTCTAAGGTCGGTTGCTGCGGCAAGTTCTTGGCGGCGATGAGGTCGATGACGTCCGGTATATGTGCAGCTACATGTGGGTAGTGTGTAGGCACTTCCGGCCCGCACACAGAGTACCCACATCTCTCGGCATCATTAAAGAGTCGGCGGCCCTCGGTGCAGCTGTGCGTCGAATTCCACGCCGTGTGCTTGCAGTTGAAGTCACCCGCGATGATGGTGGGCAGTGGCGAGTCCAGAAGGTGGTGGACATCAGACACTGCGAGTCGCGTTTTCGGTGGTTTGTAGAAGGCAAACACACGGATAGGTTGGCGGTCAACACACAACTCCACGCCGAGTGCGTGGGAGGATGTCAGGTGGCTGGTGGTGGGCGGCAATGGCTGGTGCACGACGCTCCGCTTCACGAAGACAGCTAGCCCTCTGTACGCATGTCCTTGTGGTGACGTCTCATCTTGCCTGTAGACGACGTAGCCTGATACTTTTATTTTGGTGGAAGCTGTGGCATGTGTTTCATTGATCAAGGCTACGTCGGGACTTCTCTCCTTTAGCAGGACTCTGAACAGCGACAGCTTTGGTTTTGTGAGGCCGTCGGCATTCCAGTAAATTATTTTAGTTGAGGGTAGTCTGGCCATAATTTTTGGTTAAGAGCTTCACAGTTTGGCGGACCCTGGACCGGAGATTTGCCGGGGTCGAGCCAGTTTCGAAGGCCTCCAAGATGTCCAGCAGCAGCATCAGGAGGTCCCCCAAACCTCCTTCGACTGCGGGGGCCACGGGTTGAGCGCTAGTGCTCCTCGCTGCCTCTGTAGTTACTGCTGCTGGTGGTTGCTGATTGCGACGGTGTTCTGGTGGTGGTGGTGGCTCAGTCGTCAATTCGGGTAATGCGGCGCGTTTCTTTTGCCTGCGGCGTCGTCTTCTTTTGCGCTGCGGTTGCGGTTGCCCTGGCGCGTTTGCAGCAGCCATCAATGAGCCAGTGGCGGTCGGCTCGACAGCTCGCTGAGCTGGAGCGGCACTGGCTGTCGCTGATGTTGCAGAGACGGCGGCGGCGGCGGCGGCGGCGGCAGTGGTGGTGGTGGTGGTGGCAGTGGTGGTGGCGCGGGGACCGGTGGTTAGTGCTACAGTGCCGGCGCGTTTGTTACGCGCCTCGCGCCTGAACGCTGGGCACTGCGCGTGGTTGGCCGGGTGTGGGCCGCCGCAGTTGCTGCACGTTGCGGGCTCCTCGCGGGGACGTGGGCAGTCTTTCGCGTGGTGCTCCTCGCCACAACGCACGCAGGCGAGCCGCCTGTGGCAGTTGTGCGAGGAGTGCCGGAACTGCTGGCAGCGGTGGCATTGGGCGGGGCCCTGCTTGCCCCTCCATGCCTCGATGGTCACCCCTGGCATACAGAGCAGCTCTGTGACGTTGTATATGCCAGGGGTGAGATTCGGTGTGCGTGTCAGTTGTGCAAAGAAGATACAGCCGGGGCGACCCTGACGTGCGTTGATTTGCCGCACGTACTCCGGCTCATACCCCAGCTCGCGTAGTTGGCCTTCTATGTCTTCGCTGCTCGTGTTATGTGGTAGCCCCCTGATGGCTACCTTCAGGCTTCGGTCTGCCGGGAGGGAGTAGCTAAACCAGGAGACGCCTGCTTCCTTCTCCAGGGTGGTTAGGTATTTCGATCACCACCGCGCCCGACCTTTTATATATGGAAGCCGGCGGCTGCGCGGCGCGTGCTAACAATGAGCCAACCCACCGTTGAACCGTCCAATATCTGAAACTCTCAAACCAATGTTTTTAATAAGTGTGTGCCATAGCACTCATCTTAATAATTAATAGTTCAGTAAACAAATAGTTACAGTTAAAATGCCAGGCAGGACAACAAGTCTAGCCTATATACACTACACATTAACACTTTGGGACTGATTTAAAATAGATTAAATTAACGAACTTGACTTCTATTAATCTGTACAATAAACTAATCTGATACTGAATAAGTAAGGTATGCCGATTACAGTCTCATCAGAAATAATATATTATGTCTGTAAACCGAACTATACTTACTATATTGCTATTGTATTTGTATTAGTAGTAGTCGGTCTTTCATTTAAGTGTTATCTTTAATGGAAGTACTATATTTAACTACTTGTTTATGCAATTTCATTAATTAAACATCTAATATTAATTGTTTGATTTAGGTGGCTGTCAATTCTGGCTGGCTGGTGGCATGGCGGTCGCGTCCAACGAGTAAGCAGAAAAGATCAAAGTAGATCTACATACGCTACCTACATCATTCTCATGTCGGTAATTTTATGTTGCATTATTATTTTAGATGAGATGTGATATAAGTATATAAACATGATGTTCAAATGCATCATAATGAATATTTTATTCTAATGTACTTAACCGCCGTACAGTTTAATGGTTGTCAAAATATATATACTACTACTACTACTACTACTGAACTGATTTGCATATTATGTTGTCTTATGAAACATGATTGACACATTGTATGTTCGTATGTGTATAACCATTTGAAGTATTTTGTGGCCCTGAAAAGGGCCGTTTAGTATATACTTGTGTGTGTTAGGGTGAGATTCACACGGTCCAAAGTGGATTGTATATAGTGGTGATCCAGCTTAGGCCTTCTTCTCGGTCTTCTTGGGCAGCAGCACCGCCTGGATGTTCGGCAGCACGCCGCCCTGCGCGATGGTGACGCCGGAGAGCAGCTTGTTCAGCTCCTCGTCGTTGCGTATCGCCAGCTGCAGGTGGCGCGGTATGATCCTGGTCTTCTTGTTGTCCCTGGCGGCGTTGCCGGCCAGCTCGAGCACCTCCGCCGCGAGGTACTCCATCACGGCGGCGAGGTACACCGGCGCGCCGGCACCGACGCGCTCGGCGTAGTTGCCCTTGCGGAGAAGCCTGTGGATACGGCCCACCGGGAACTGCAGACCTGCACGGTTCGAACGGGACTTTGCCTTCCCCTTCACCTTGCCTCCCTTGCCGCGTCCGGACATGATTGAACGGTTTGTTTGATAATAAACAACAGCAACGTAAACTTGACTGCGCGCGAGCGAGTCAAATCGTATACAACGTACCGCGTCGGTCCGAAAGCGGCTTAAGTACCAGACACCGCGTTAACGTTCGGTGGGGGAACGTTAGAGCGGGCGAGTGCGGCTCGCAACGAACCGATTCGTTTGTTCGTTTGTATGGGGAGTGAGTGAATAGGCGGGATGCGCGCGCAGATTTTGCACGTATGAGATTTGATGATCAGTAGATGCATCTCTTGAGATGATCGTTTGATTGGATCGATTGATTGACACGTATATATGACACGTGTCAAGTGCAGTCGGAGTCAGTCGGGCAGTCGGGGGCGGGGCCGGATCATCATGATGATGAAGAATGATGTACCTATGTGTGGTGGTGGTGGTGGTGGTGGTGGTTGGTGTTGTTTGTGGTTTTGTTTTGGTGGTGAACTAACTGGTTAGTGTATGACTGATATTGTAGTTAGTTAGTTATGTACCTATACGCCTATAGTTTAGTTAGTAGTAGCAGTAGTAACTGGTAAGTAAGTCATTAGACTGACACCGGCTTAAGTAGTTGTTAGTAGTAAGTAGCTAGTAGTAACTAAGTAGATAACACATAAAATAAGTAGATTGATACTTAGTAAAGTAGATAAACAAAATACCTACCTACATAATATTTAGTAGAAACTGCCATCCGCTGCTTTATGTAATTATTTTGAATTTAATAATGTATATTATGTTGAAAAAATTTCCAGCCTGCCTGCAAGCGAGCCTACACCTACCTACGTGCCTGCATGCCAGCCAGCGTGCCAGCCAGCAGCCAGCCTTGCAGCGTGCCAGCCAGCCAGCCAGCCTGCCTACGAGCAATCCGGGCTGCCTCTTTTAACCAAGGTAGGTACCTAACGAGTAGACATATATAATATAATATATAATAATATTATAAAGAGGAAAACTTTGTTTGGTTGTGTCGAATAGGCTCAGAAACTACTGGACTACTGGACCGATTTTAAAAATTCTTTCACCGAACAGTATGTATGTATGTATGTATGTATGTCTTTCTGTCTGTCTGTCCTCTAACTAACTCGTACTAAACTATAATTATAACAGATTTTAGTGTTAGCAGTTTTCATTGTCTCGCTTGATTACCATCAACTTTTTTTTAAATATTTTGTTAAATATCTGTCTTGTGTTATCTCTATCTACCTCTACCTATTGTTTTGTTTATTTATTTGACCTCATTCGCGTCTGTCTGTTTGTATGTATGTTCTCTAACTAACTATAACCGATTTCAATGCAGTTTTCATCGTCTCAGTTCAGTTTTCATGGTATTTTTCAAATATTTTGTCATATAAATGCTAATAATGCAGCCGGGTTATATTATGTTGACTATCTGTCTTGTCTATCTCTCTATCTCTACCTACATAATTATGTTTTATTTGTTTCGTTGGTATTTGTGCATATTAGTTAGTGTTGTTTGAAACAGCAGTCTTCTGAATCGACTGTATGAATTAATTGTTAGCCCTGAAAAGGGCTGTTGTAGTTCGGCGATCGACATCCCCGAGTGAGAGAGAGTGGCGCGCGGCGGCGGCGACGGCGACGCGGCAGCGACGGGGCGGCGACGACGACGGCGACGACGACATCGGCATCGGACACACGCCCAGCAGCAGCAGGTACGCCGCAACACACACACGTACACGCATGAACACACGCACGCACTGTTGTCGTATGTTGTTGGTTGTTGTTGTTTTTGACTGTGTCGCACGCACTCACGCACGAACTCGAGCTTACTTCTTGGAAGCGGCCGCTTTCTTGGCGGCGGGCTTCGATTTGGGTGTCGCTGCGGCCTTCTTGGGCTTGGGCGCCTTCGGTTTCTTGGTGGGTGGCTTTGCGGTCTTCTTGGCCTTCGGCGCGGCGGCTGCCTTCGCTTTGGACGGTGAGACGGCTGCCTTTTTCGCGGCGGCGGGCTTCCTTTTGGCTGCGGCGGCCTTCTTGTCCCTGGCGGTGCTGGCTTTCGGCGACTGTTTCGCCTTCGTAGCTGCGGCGGTGGCGGCCTTCTTGGCGGCGGCGGCGGCCGACTTGGTTGCGGCCGCGGATGTCTCCTTCTTCGACTTGGACTTCGCTGCGACGCTGGACGCCGACGCGGCCGGTTTCTTCGCCTTCTTGCTGGCGGCGGCCGGTTTCTTGTTTGCGGCGGCGGCCGACTTGGACTCCAGTTTGAACGAGCCCGAAGCGCCCTTGCCCTTGGTCTGTATCAGAGCGCCGGACTCGACCGCGCCCTTCAGGTACTTTCTGATGAACGGCGCAAGTTTCTCGGCGTCGACCTTGTACTGGGCGGCGATGTACTTCTTGATGGCCTGCAGAGATGACCCGCTGCGTTCCTTGAGCTCCTTGATGGCGCTGTTCACCATTTCGGAGGTCTTCGGGTGGGTCGCCTTAGGCTTAGGTTTCTTCGCCCCCGCGGCGGATGCCTTCTGCTTCTTGGCGGGCGTCGCCGGTGCTGGGGCTTCGGTGGCGGCTGGTGCGGTGTCTGCCATCTTATTGATTTGTTTGTTGTGTAGTAACGTACGTAAGAGAACGAAAGAACGATATCTAGCGCGCGCGGCGGCGTACGTAGAGTAGAGAATGTAAGTACCGACTGTTTGACACTTGAGGTCGCCACTGTCGTTTTGGTGCGTCCCCGCGCTGGCAATACCGTAAAGAGAGCCCCGGCGATAGAGCAAAAATTTTTCGATATTCCGAGTTTAGTTTGGCTTTGATGTCGTGCAATTAAATACAAGTTTGATAATATTCCTCTACGCCCAGCCGGTGTGTTCCCATAGAATTGCTTCTGTATGAGTTGACACGTCGAATGACACCACAGGCGGGTCGATATCGGCAAATGCCTAACCGTAGCTGGCTAATGAACTAGACATTAGCTAGGGCACGCACCGTGCCGTATGTTTAAAACTGAAATAACTAAAAGAAACTTATATATTTTAGATTGCGACACTGGCGGATGCGATCTCGATGATATAACGCGCGACAACGTGCAAAATCTCCATTATAATACCAATTGTTCGTTAACTTTTGTCGCCTGAAATGTGACCTACCGTAAAACACACACTCCTCACTTCGTTCTCTATGCAATGCACCAACCAGGTCGGTTGGCCTGATATCTGGCTCTAAAATAAGTATACAAAAATCACAGATTGTTAAATAAAAACCATATTAGACTATAATTATTGATGTGCAATACTATGTTATGTCAAAATATGTAATAATATACCGTATCCAACAAAAACTCTTAACAAAACTTACTTTGAGAGAGTCACACCGAGTTGATTCTTTGGATTTTGTCTGCTTGTGACATCAAAGTTACTATTAATTAATATTAAGTATATTATAATATATTTTTATGTAAGTATACAAATACAAACAGTAATATCTACTAGTACCTTTATTCAATATTATTGTTGCGGACAATGAACACAGTTAGCCTATAGTTTATAAGCTTAGAGTTTTGATTAGTTAAATAACAAAATGTTTGCTCCGCGCATTAGGCGCTATGTGAAAGCCATCAAATTGTATATAGTAAGGACCATTTGTAAGAATTAAGTCAGTCTGAACTTGAGCTTCGATGAAACAAGAAATAAAGAAAAATACAGTCCACTACCAGATCGCGAGTTTTATTGAAGAAACGGAAGACAAAGATAGGTACCCCACAAGTTTGTGGTCCTATCGGAGCCGGATCAAGAACAACAGCTCAGTTCGACTCGAGGCGCTAACAAGCTGCATGCAAGACCGGTACCTCGTCGAACTAAGAGGGACCGTGAGCCACGTCAAGCTTACGCCATTGGAACAAGGGACCAGCAGAACCGGTGCCTTATTGATCACGAAAGGGGCCGTATACGTGAACTACGATCGACGCGTGACGTTGTCAAGACCTACGCCAGAGCACGGGGTGCTTGAAGATCACCCAACGGTGCGACGAGCGACGTTGTCAAGACCTGCGCAAGAGCACGGGGTGCTTGAAGATCACCCAACGGTGCGCCGTGTCTTCGTGTCAAGAAACACCTACGCGGTCAAGTCGCGGCTTATGTTCTCGAGCTGCCCTACGGTGACAAAGGGCTCGAAGCATAAGTAACGCCGCAAGGCGGTGTGGTGTGTTTGTGCAGCACCACCAGTCGGTCTTAGACTGAAATCGCACTTTCACGCCAGTAAGGGACTCGTGTTACGGGGGCCGGACTGTAGGCACTGCCGACGCAATCGGACATTCCAGCCGATTGCTGAGCACCTCGTACTGCGTACTCCCCTCTGCTGGGTGAATCCACCCCTTCCTATCCTGCAACATCCATCCCTGAAGGAGCATATACTGGGGTCAAACCTAGTCCCTCCTGACGGACTGCTAGGGCCGATTAGGTAGGTAGGGAATTAGGGGCTTGCAAGTGCCGAAGATGACCGCGCGAAGCCCACCAATCACCAGGAAGAAGGCAGCCATGCAGGCGCAGATCTATGAAGACCCGCCAGCATCTCCATCCGAGACCGCACCCGACCGAACCGCACCCGACCATACCGCGCCCGAACATCAACGAACCGCGACCGAACGTACCGCGCCCGACCATACCGCGCCCGAACATCAACGAACCGCGCCCGAACATCAACGAACCGCGCCCGAACATCAACGAACCGCACCCGAACGTCAACACCTACGAACCACGACCGACCATGCCGCGCCCGAACGCCAACGAACCGCGACCGCGGCAATGGAAGGAAGAGAACGCGAGCCACGAGCGCCATCTGTCTGTTCCGGACGATCAACATTATCAACGACTCTGCGTTTGCGCCAAGCAGAAACACAAGCGGCTATACGACTAGCAGAGATACATCGCCAAGAACTACAGATAGAGGCAGAACTAATCAAAAAGAACTTAGCATTGGAAGTTGCAATGATTCAAGAGGATACCGACCAGGAAATAGATTATGGGAACAAAAACCTAGCCAACGAGGAACGCGTGAATGAATGGTTTGACCATCAACAGACACGGGGGGAGTTGAGAGAACCTGATGTAACTCCTCATCCGTCGACAAGTTATCCTGTGATGAATACGCCAAAACAAGTAACAATCCAGCAAACGCCCAGAGCTAGATCGCCTACACCGCAAAGATCGCGAGATCGAGGAATTGATCGCTTAGCCGAGGCACTGGAAAAGATGACTCGACATCGCGCGCCACCAAGACAAACGCAGGATTTGCCCATATTTAGCGGTGCCTCAAGAGAATGGCTACCTTTTAAAATAGCAATGAAAGAGACGACCGCTCTTCATAAGTTCTCACCGTCAGAAAACTTAGCTAGACTGCGAGCATGTTTGCGAGGAGAAGCCCGGCAAGCAGTATCGGGACTTCTTTGCATGGCATCAGACCCAGCAGTCATTATGCGAACATTAGAGCAAAGCTACGGACGGCCTGAGATGATAGTCGATCAAGCTTTAGAGGATATTAAGAAACTACCTCGACTTGGAACGAGCGCTAACGAATTGAACACGTTTGCTATCAAACTTCAGAACATAGTTATGATAATAACTGGAATCGACGAACATGGCTATTTACAGAACCCTATGTTAGCTCGCTTCGTGACCGAGAAGCTAAGCCCACATGTCAGATCAAGATGGTGTGACTACGCCGATCAGTTTGGAAATAATCATGAGGCAGAAATAGTCACACTGTCAAAGTTTTTAATGCAAGAAGCAGACAGAGCGATGCGACATCTGTATTCTACCCGAACAATGACAATCGCACCTGTGCAGAATACAAAACCAGCGGATCATCAGCCACGAACGAGTCGCCGAGCAGTATTTGCAACCATCGAGGAGGCAAAGAAAAGTAATAAAACTGAATGTTTCTGCTGTGGAGCCGAGCACAAAACTACCGACTGCAGAAAGCTCGCCGACATGCCACTACAAAAGCGATGGGAGTGGGCCAAAGAGGCAAGAATATGTTTTCGCTGTTTGAACAGTAAACACAGGCGATTCCTATGCAAGGGCAAACGATGTGGAATTAATGAGTGTAGGCACCCACATCACCCACTACTGCATTCAGAGGTCAAGAACGTCGACCAGGAACCGAAACAGAACGAGGATTCAGAAATAACTGCATCAACACGTATACCAACAGAAACAATGAAAATACTGTTGAAAGTATGCCCTGTCAGGATAAAAGGAAGAAATAATAAAGAAATCGATACGTTTGCGCTATTAGACGAAGGATCAACGATCACACTTGTCGATGAGGAAATCGCATCGATGATAGGAGAAAAGGGGTCAAAACAACCACTGAACATCATCGGTGCAACATCGAGTCAACGCGAACCGAACAGTCGAGTAGTGAATATTTCCATACAAGGGCATAATCAACATGAATACAACTCAATCAAGGCAAGAACAGTAAAGAACTTGACTTTAGGAAGTCAAACGATCAAGCCACAGTTGGTTGAATTGCCACATTTGAAAGAACTAACGCCAGAAGCTGTATGCTACTCGAACGCAAGGCCCCGCATACTCATTGGCGCTGATAACTGGCATTTGATAGTTACGCGTAAACTGTTAACCGGACACAGGAAACAACCGGCCGCCTCCCTAACACGATTAGGATGGATCATACACGGATCGGTCCCACAGAGCATTGTGAGCGAAGGCGAGACAGTTTTACACATACGTACGTCGCAACATATCGAACTAGAACAAGCAACATGTGAACGAGATGACAGCTTATCCGATCTGGTCAAGGCACACTTTAGCTTGGACGCGTTAGGTGTCTCTATGAAACAGAAACCCAGACCTACAGATGAACGCGCCGTTCAAATGTTCAACAGTACTGCTAAGCGAGTAGACGGTCGATTTGAAGTCGGACTTCCATGGAAAACGGAAGACGTCACCATGCCACCGAGCTATGACATGGCACTCACTCGTCTTCGCGGAATAGAACGGAAAATGGATAAGTCACTGGAGTTCAAAAAGGCATATACAGCGGAAGTAAATAAGCTTCTCGATAAGGGATACGCAAAGAGAAGTGCAGACGATCACTCTGACAACAAACGTCTTTGGTATCTACCACACTTCGCCGTGACAAACCCAAATAAGCCCGGGAAAGTTCGCATGGTCTTTGACGCAGCAGCTCGAACGAACGGCATGTGCATGAACGACGCACTGTTAGATGGACCCGACCTACTGCAATCCCTACAAGGCGTCTTGTTTAGATTCCGAAAGCGACCAGTTGCGATTACAGCCGACATACGGGAAATGTTTCTCAGAGTGAGGATCAGACCAGAAGATCAAGTGGCCCAACACTTTCTGTGGAGAGGCGACAACCGCGATGAACCTCCTCAGAAATATGTCATGCAGTCCATGATATTTGGAGCACGGAGTTCACCATTCCTAGCACACAGTGTGAGAGATCGCAACGCAACAGAGTACGCACAATCTCACCCCCTCGCATTCAAAGCTATCACGCAAAACCACTACATGGACGACTGGGTCGACAGTTTTGATACCGAAGAACTAGCTGCACATACTATAGCTGAAGTGCGAGAAGTGCATTCACAAGCAGGGTTCGAGCTAGCCAGCTGGAGTTCCAACCGCGAACATCTACTGAACCACATTCCAGAACAAGATAGAGCACACGCGCCAAAAGAACTTGCCGCAAACGCGCACTTATATGAAAAAGCTCTAGGAATACTGTGTGTTGCGGACAATGAACACAGTTAGCCTATAGTTTATAAGCTTAGAGTTTTGATTAGTTAAATAACAAAATGTTTGCTCCGCGCATTAGGCGCTATGTGAAAGCCATCAAATTGTATATAGTAAGGACCATTTGTAAGAATTAAGTCAGTCTGAACTTGAGCTTCGATGAAACAAGAAATAAAGAAAAATACAGTCCACTACCAGATCGCGAGTTTTATTGAAGAAACGGAAGACAAAGATAGGTACCCCACAAGTTTGTGGTCCTATCGGAGCCGGATCAAGAACAACAGCTCAGTTCGACTCGAGGCGCTAACAAGCTGCATGCAAGACCGGTACCTCGTCGAACTAAGAGGGACCGTGAGCCACGTCAAGCTTACGCCATTGGAACAAGGGACCAGCAGAACCGGTGCCTTATTGATCACGAAAGGGGCCGTATACGTGAACTACGATCGACGCGTTGTCAAGACCTACGCCAGAGCACGGGGTGCTTGAAGATCACCCAACGGTGCGACGAGCGACGTTGTCAAGACCTGCGCAAGAGCACGGGGTGCTTGAAGATCACCCAACGGTGCGCCGTGTCTTCGTGTCAAGAAACACCTACGCGGTCAAGTCGCGGCTTATGTTCTCGAGCTGCCCTACGGTGACAAAGGGCTCGAAGCATAAGTAACGCCGCAAGGCGGTGTGGTGTGTTTGTGCAGCACCACCAGTCGGTCTTAGACTGAAATCGCACTTTCACGCCAGTAAGGGACTCGTGTTACGGGGGCCGGACTGTAGGCACTGCCGACGCAATCGGACATTCCAGCCGATTGCTGAGCACCTCGTACTGCGTACTCCCCTCTGCTGGGTGAATCCACCCCTTCCTATCCTGCAACATCCATCCCTGAAGGAGCATATACTGGGGTCAAACCTAGTCCCTCCTGACGGACTGCTAGGGCCGATTAGGTAGGTAGGGAATTAGGGGCTTGCAAGTGCCGAAGATGACCGCGCGAAGCCCACCAATCACCAGGAAGAAGGCAGCCATGCAGGCGCAGATCTATGAAGACCCGCCAGCATCTCCATCCGAGACCGCACCCGACCGAACCGCACCCGACCATACCGCGCCCGAACATCAACGAACCGCGACCGAACGTACCGCGCCCGACCATACCGCGCCCGAACATCAACGAACCGCGCCCGAACATCAACGAACCGCACCCGAACGTCAACACCTACGAACCACGACCGACCATGCCGCGCCCGAACGCCAACGAACCGCGACCGCGGCAATGGAAGGAAGAGAACGCGAGCCACGAGCGCCATCTGTCTGTTCCGGACGATCAACATTATCAACGACTCTGCGTTTGCGCCAAGCAGAAACACAAGCGGCTATACGACTAGCAGAGATACATCGCCAAGAACTACAGATAGAGGCAGAACTAATCAAAAAGAACTTAGCATTGGAAGTTGCAATGATTCAAGAGGATACCGACCAGGAAATAGATTATGGGAACAAAAACCTAGCCAACGAGGAACGCGTGAATGAATGGTTTGACCATCAACAGACACGGGGGGAGTTGAGAGAACCTGATGTAACTCCTCATCCGTCGACAAGTTATCCTGTGATGAATACGCCAAAACAAGTAACAATCCAGCAAACGCCCAGAGCTAGATCGCCTACACCGCAAAGATCGCGAGATCGAGGAATTGATCGCTTAGCCGAGGCACTGGAAAAGATGACTCGACATCGCGCGCCACCAAGACAAACGCAGGATTTGCCCATATTTAGCGGTGCCTCAAGAGAATGGCTACCTTTTAAAATAGCAATGAAAGAGACGACCGTTCTTCATAAGTTCTCACCGTCAGAAAACTTAGCTAGACTGCGAGCATGTTTGCGAGGAGAAGCCCGGCAAGCAGTATCGGGACTTCTTTGCATGGCATCAGACCCAGCAGTCATTATGCGAACATTAGAGCAAAGCTACGGACGGCCTGAGATGATAGTCGATCAAGCTTTAGAGGATATTAAGAAACTACCTCGACTTGGAACGAGCGCTAACGAATTGAACACGTTTGCTATCAAACTTCAGAACATAGTTATGATAATAACTGGAATCGACGAACATGGCTATTTACAGAACCCTATGTTAGCTCGCTTCGTGACCGAGAAGCTAAGCCCACATGTCAGATCAAGATGGTGTGACTACGCCGATCAGTTTGGAAATAATCATGAGGCAGAAATAGTCACACTGTCAAAGTTTTTAATGCAAGAAGCAGACAGAGCGATGCGACATCTGTATTCTACCCGAACAATGACAATCGCACCTGTGCAGAATACAAAACCAGCGGATCATCAGCCACGAACGAGTCGCCGAGCAGTATTTGCAACCATCGAGGAGACAAAGAAAAGTAATAAAACTGAATGTTTCTGCTGTGGAGCCGAGCACAAAACTACCGACTGCAGAAAGCTCGCCGACATGCCACTACAAAAGCGATGGGAGTGGGCCAAAGAGGCAAGAATATGTTTTCGCTGTTTGAACAGTAAACACAGGCGATTCCTATGCAAGGGCAAACGATGTGGAATTAATGAGTGTAGGCACCCACATCACCCACTACTGCATTCAGAGGTCAAGAACGTCGACCAGGAACCGAAACAGAACGAGGATTCAGAAATAACTGCATCAACACGTATACCAACAGAAACAATGAAAATACTGTTGAAAGTATGCCCTGTCAGGATAAAAGGAAGAAATAATAAAGAAATCGATACGTTTGCGCTATTAGACGAAGGATCAACGATCACACTTGTCGATGAGGAAATCGCATCGATGATAGGAGAAAAGGGGTCAAAACAACCACTGAACATCATCGGTGCAACATCGAGTCAACGCGAACCGAACAGTCGAGTAGTGAATATTTCCATACAAGGGCATAATCAACATGAATACAACTCAATCAAGGCAAGAACAGTAAAGAACTTGACTTTAGGAAGTCAAACGATCAAGCCACAGTTGGTTGAATTGCCACATTTGAAAGAACTAACGCCAGAAGCTGTATGCTACTCGAACGCAAGGCCCCGCATACTCATTGGCGCTGATAACTGGCATTTGATAGTTACGCGTAAACTGTTAACCGGACACAGGAAACAACCGGCCGCCTCCCTAACACGATTAGGATGGATCATACACGGATCGGTCCCACAGAGCATTGTGAGCGAAGGCGAGACAGTTTTACACATACGTACGTCGCAACATATCGAACTAGAACAAGCAACATGTGAACGAGATGACAGCTTATCCGATCTGGTCAAGGCACACTTTAGCTTGGACGCGTTAGGTGTCTCTATGAAACAGAAACCCAGACCTACAGATGAACGCGCCGTTCAAATGTTCAACAGTACTGCTAAGCGAGTAGACGGTCGATTTGAAGTCGGACTTCCATGGAAAACGGAAGACGTCACCATGCCACCGAGCTATGACATGGCACTCACTCGTCTTCGCGGAATAGAACGGAAAATGGATAAGTCACTGGAGTTCAAAAAGGCATATACAGCGGAAGTAAATAAGCTTCTCGATAAGGGATACGCAAAGAGAAGTGCAGACGATCACTCTGACAACAAACGTCTTTGGTATCTACCACACTTCGCCGTGACAAACCCAAATAAGCCCGGGAAAGTTCGCATGGTCTTTGACGCAGCAGCTCGAACGAACGGCATGTGCATGAACGACGCACTGTTAGATGGACCCGACCTACTGCAATCCCTACAAGGCGTCTTGTTTAGATTCCGAATGCGACCAGTTGCGATTACAGCCGACATACGGGAAATGTTTCTCAGAGTGAGGATCAGACCAGAAGATCAAGTGGCCCAACACTTTCTGTGGAGAGGCGACAACCGCGATGAACCTCCTCAGAAATATGTCATGCAGTCCATGATATTTGGAGCACGGAGTTCACCATTCCTAGCACACAGTGTGAGAGATCGCAACGCAACAGAGTACGCACGATCTCACCCCCTCGCATTCAAAGCTATCACGCAAAACCACTACATGGACGACTGGGTCGACAGTTTTGATACCGAAGAACTAGCTGCACATACTATAGCTGAAGTGCGAGAAGTGCATTCACAAGCAGGGTTCGAGCTAGCCAGCTGGAGTTCCAACCGCGAACATCTACTGAACCACATTCCAGAACAAGATAGAGCACACGCGCCAAAAGAACTTGCCGCAAACGCGCACTTATATGAAAAAGCTCTAGGAATACTGTGGATCCCAACTACAGATCAACTCGGTTTTAACACAGCCATGCATAGAGTACCGATAGACGTCAAGGAAGCTAGCCGCACACCAACCAAACGTGAAGCACTTGGGGCTGTGATGTCATTATTCGATCCATTAGGCGTACTAAGCCCCTATACGATTACGGCAAAAATTATTCTGCAAGAGTTGTGGAAAAAGAAGATTGGGTGGGACGAACCATTACCCCCAGAAGAAGCAGTCTCCTTTGGCGAATGGCAATCTGATCTTGAATACATAGAAAAACTGCGACTGCCACGATGTTACGACATCAGAACGAGTGGAGTCACGCGCCAACTTCATGTATTCTGTGATGCCAGCGAACAAGCATACACCGCTGTTGCGTATTGGCGTATTGAAGGTGACAACGGCGTGAATGTATCGATAATAGCAGGAAAAAGCAAAGTCGCGCCGCTGAAGGCACAAAGCATTCCCAGAATGGAACTCCAAGCCAGCCTTATTGGCGCTCGTTTAGCCACCGACATTATAAGTGCACACAAATGGGAAGCGAACGTAGTGTATTGGACCGATTCAAAAACCGTACTTCACTGGATAAGAAACGACGCGGTTAGATACACCCCATACGTAGCGCACCGGCTAAGCGAAATAGCAGAACTAACACGAATCGATCAATGGCGATGGGTGCCTACCGCTCACAACGTTGCCGATGACGCCACACGAGCAGGAAACACTAGATTAAAAAGTGACGATCGTTGGTTCAACGGACCTGCATTTCTCTACGAAAACGAGGAAAACTGGCCACAAGAAGCGTCAATAAACCAGCCACAGTCCGAATGTATAGTAACGCATATAAGACAAAGCGATCCGATGATTGACATGAAGAGATTTTCTTCATATGAACGCTTGATTCGATCATTGGCGTACGTATATGCGTTTATTGATAAGTGTAAGAAAAGAACAAATGCACTGGAATTGAAACACATTAAAAAGGCGGAGCTTCAACTTGTAAAAGATTCACAAAAGGAAAGTTTTGCAAAGGAATACGATCAGTTGAAGAAACAAAAGAGAGTCGACGTTTCGAGCCGTCTGTATAAACTGGATCCTATCAGCGGTAATGACGAAGTGATACGACTAAATGGACGAATCAACGCCGCCACAGTTCCAGAAGATATGAAGCATCCACCAATACTAGACGGTGATCATCATCTGACTCGTCTAATCATACGAGAAGAACATGAACGCAACAGTCACGTAGGACGAGAACAAATTGTAAATAACTTGAGACAACGTTATTGGATACTACGCCTACGGCCTACTGTAAAGAAAGTTCTGCGAGATTGCGTTGTATGCAAAATAAGAAAAGCCAGTCCGTTAAAGCCAGTGAAAGGCAACTTGCCAAAGGTACGTTTAAATACACATACCAGACCTTTCTCTTATAGCGGAATCGACTGCTTTGGCCCTGTGTGGGTGACAATAGGAAGGAGAAGAGAGAAACGATGGGGAATGCTATTTACCTGTCTTGTCACCAGAGCGATACACATAGAGCTCATCGCCAGTCTGAGTACGGATTCGGCTATAATGGCCATAAGACGAATGGCTGCACGAAGAGGAACTCCAAAGTGTATCATGTCAGATAACGGAACTAACTTTCACGGAGCGAACACGGAACTCAACAAGGCGTACACGGAATGGCTCCCAGAAATGGAAAAATATGCTTTAAAACAGCGTATAGAATGGCGATATATCGACCCTGGAGCACCCAATCAAGGAGGAGCCTGGGAAAGAATGATAAGGACGGTGAAAAGCTCTCTTTCTGGCATACTCACCGACCGAGCACCAAAAGAAGAAACGCTGACTACGTTAATGGCGGAGATTGAATACACCGTGAACTCTCGCCCGTTGACTCACGTGTCCGTTGAGCCTGATGATCAAGAAGCTCTCACACCGAACCACTTTCTACTGGGAACGGCAACTGGATTACCATACGTAGGAAACTGTGAGACAGCAGATAAACGTTCGTGGCGCGCTTCGCAAGCGCTCGCTAATATGTTCTGGAATCGCTGGGTAAATGAATACTTACCTACACTAACTCCACGCGGCGATGCAAGAAAACAAGTGAACAATGTAAAACCGGGCGACATAGTAGTTATAGCGGACGGGCTGCTACCTAGAAACGTTTGGCCGCGAGGTATGGTTGAGCGTGCGTATGAGGGTCCCGACGGTGTTGTGCGGAGTGCAGATGTCAGGACACAAGGGGGAATCTTCAGAAGACCAGTCAGAAGGCTCATCGTCCTCCCGCTGCAGATGAGGGGCTCCGAAGATCTTCGCCGGGGGGAGAATGTTGCGGACAATGAACACAGTTAGCCTATAGTTTATAAGCTTAGAGTTTTGATTAGTTAAATAACAAAATGTTTGCTCCGCGCATTAGGCGCTATGTGAAAGCCATCAAATTGTATATAGTAAGGACCATTTGTAAGAATTAAGTCAGTCTGAACTTGAGCTTCGATGAAACAAGAAATAAAGAAAAATACAGTCCACTACCAGATCGCGAGTTTTATTGAAGAAACGGAAGACAAAGATAGGTACCCCACACTGTGGATCCCAACTACAGATCAACTCGGTTTTAACACAGCCATGCATAGAGTACCGATAGACGTCAAGGAAGCTAGCCGCACACCAACCAAACGTGAAGCACTTGGGGCTGTGATGTCATTATTCGATCCATTAGGCGTACTAAGCCCCTATACGATTACGGCAAAAATTATTCTGCAAGAGTTGTGGAAAAAGAAGATTGGGTGGGACGAACCATTACCCCCAGAAGAAGCAGTCTCCTTTGGCGAATGGCAATCTGATCTTGAATACATAGAAAAACTGCGACTGCCACGATGTTACGACATCAGAACGAGTGGAGTCACGCGCCAACTTCATGTATTCTGTGATGCCAGCGAACAAGCATACACCGCTGTTGCGTATTGGCGTATTGAAGGTGACAACGGCGTGAATGTATCGATAATAGCAGGAAAAAGCAAAGTCGCGCCGCTGAAGGCACAAAGCATTCCCAGAATGGAACTCCAAGCCAGCCTTATTGGCGCTCGTTTAGCCACCGACATTATAAGTGCACACAAATGGGAAGCGAACGTAGTGTATTGGACCGATTCAAAAACCGTACTTCACTGGATAAGAAACGACGCGGTTAGATACACCCCATACGTAGCGCACCGGCTAAGCGAGATAGCAGAACTAACACGAATCGATCAATGGCGATGGGTGCCTACCGCTCACAACGTTGCCGATGACGCCACACGAGCAGGAAACACTAGATTAAAAAGTGACGATCGTTGGTTCAACGGACCTGCATTTCTCTACGAAAACGAGGAAAACTGGCCACAAGAAGCGTCAATAAACCAGCCACAGTCCGAATGTATAGTAACGCATATAAGACAAAGCGATCCGATGATTGACATGAAGAGATTTTCTTCATATGAACGCTTGATTCGATCATTGGCGTACGTATATGCGTTCATTGATAAGTGTAAGAAAAGAACAAATGCACTGGAATTGAAACACATTAAAAAGGCGGAGCTTCAACTTGTAAAAGATTCACAAAAGGAAAGTTTTGCAAAGGAATACGATCAGTTGAAGAAACAAAAGAGAGTCGACGTTTCGAGCCGTCTGTATAAACTGGATCCTATCAGCGGTAATGACGAAGTGATACGACTAAATGGACGAATCAACGCCGCCACAGTTCCAGAAGATATGAAGCATCCACCAATACTAGACGGTGATCATCATCTGACTCGTCTAATCATACGAGAAGAACATGAACGCAACAGTCACGTAGGACGAGAACAAATTGTAAATAACTTGAGACAACGTTATTGGATACTACGCCTACGGCCTACTGTAAAGAAAGTTCTGCGAGATTGCGTTGTATGCAAAATAAGAAAAGCCAGTCCGTTAAAGCCAGTGAAAGGCAACTTGCCAAAGGTACGTTTAAATACACATACCAGACCTTTCTCTTATAGCGGAATCGACTGCTTTGGCCCTGTGTGGGTGACAATAGGAAGGAGAAGAGAGAAACGATGGGGAATGCTATTTACCTGTCTTGTCACCAGAGCGATTCACATAGAGCTCATCGCCAGTCTGAGTACGGATTCGGCTATAATGGCCATAAGACGAATGGCTGCACGAAGAGGAACTCCAAAGTGTATCATGTCAGATAACGGAACTAACTTTCACGGAGCGAACACGGAACTCAACAAGGCGTACACGGAATGGCTCCCAGAAATGGAAAAATATGCTTTAAAACAGCGTATAGAATGGCGATATATCGACCCTGGAGCACCCAATCAAGGAGGAGCCTGGGAAAGAATGATAAGGACGGTGAAAAGCTCTCTTTCTGGCATACTCACCGACCGAGCACCAAAAGAAGAAACGCTGACTACGTTAATGGCGGAGATTGAATACACCGTGAACTCTCGCCCGTTGACTCACGTGTCCGTTGAGCCTGATGATCAAGAAGCTCTCACACCGAACCACTTTCTACTGGGAACGGCAACTGGATTACCATACGTAGGAAACTGTGAGGCAGCAGATAAACGTTCGTGGCGCGCTTCGCAAGCGCTCGCTAATATGTTCTGGAATCGCTGGGTAAATGAATACTTACCTACACTAACTCCACGCGGCGATGCAAGAAAACAAGTGAACAATGTAAAACCGGGCGACATAGTAGTTATAGCGGACGGGCTGCTACCTAGAAACGTTTGGCCGCGAGGTATGGTTGAGCGTGCGTATGAGGGTCCCGACGGTGTTGTGCGGAGTGCAGATGTCAGGACACAAGGGGGAATCTTCAGAAGACCAGTCAGAAGGCTCATCGTCCTCCCGCTGCAGATGAGGGGCTCCGAAGATCTTCGCCGGGGGGAGAATGTTGCGGACAATGAACACAGTTAGCCTATAGTTTATAAGCTTAGAGTTTTGATTAGTTAAATAACAAAATGTTTGCTCCGCGCATTAGGCGCTATGTGAAAGCCATCAAATTGTATATAGTAAGGACCATTTGTAAGAATTAAGTCAGTCTGAACTTGAGCTTCGATGAAACAAGAAATAAAGAAAAATACAGTCCACTACCAGATCGCGAGTTTTATTGAAGAAACGGAAGACAAAGATAGGTACCCCACAATTATCTTATATGTAATTGATATGTTAACCGTGTAAAGTTTGTGCAACTATTCAATGTATGAATATTATGTATAATGTATGTTATTTTTATGATTGAATAAATATATTTACCTTTATACTTATATATCTATTTAATTTATTATATAAATCTCACAGGCAAGCGAACGGTCTACTATAGCAGTTGTTGTGTCACCTCACCTTACTTACTTACTTATGGGTTTGTTTGATATTATTTTAGATACATACATAGATAGATAGATTAAGATGGCACTAAAGGACCATTGCATGAGCAGGTAGTGTTAAGGCTAGCTAGGTAGGTGGGTAAACTTTGCATATTATGGTCGTATAAATGAAACATTGCTTAGCGGCCAAATTAGGCCACCAGCCTATTGAATCATATGCGGCCCTGAAAAGGGCCTTTTGTTTTATACAGCAAGCAGCCGGAGAGTTGGATGTTGTTGTTGTCCGTTTCTTCGGTCGATTGATTAACCTCCGAAACCGTAGAGGGTGCGTCCCTGGCGTTTCAGGGCGTAGACCACGTCCATGGCGGTGACGGTCTTCCTCTTGGCGTGCTCGGTGTAGGTGACCGCGTCACGGATCACGTTCTCGAGGAACACCTTCAGCACACCGCGAGTCTCCTCGTATATCAGACCGGAGATACGTTTGACGCCACCTCTGCGTGCGAGACGACGGATCGCGGGCTTGGTGATTCCCTGGATGTTGTCACGTAGCACTTTCCTGTGACGCTTGGCGCCCCCTTTTCCAAGACCTTTGCCTCCCTTGCCGCGACCGGTCATTGTTGTAGAATGTGTGTTCCCTTTCACGAACGTGCGTACACAAAAGATGCAGAGCGCGCGGTTGACGAGCGATCCGAGTTGTCGGTTTGAGTGGAATGGGTCTATTTATAGGCGTGGCGCCGTTTATACGATCGGTCGGAGTCGCGGGGAGGCGGGGGGATGTTCGTTTCGTTCGATGGTAGGTTTGTTTCTGTCTTTAGGTCCATATTAACCACACAAACATTTAAAAAAAAGCAGTTTTTACATAGATATGTTACCTAGGTAAGTAGGTAGGTAGGTATTTTCGTTCCTATAATTGTAATTATCTGTTTATAATACCTCTTTGTATGTATAAAAGGCTTTATATTATATAATATAATCATCATTAACTAATTTATTAATTAAATCTATACAGTATACAGTCTATAAGATATAACCTAACCTAGATACGATATTATACCTACCTAACTACCTACCCACACACATAAACACACGATACACAGGTACAGGGTAATCTCATGGTGTTTATTGAAGCAAGCCCGAAGTTTTGGCAGTCTTTAAAAATACACCTTGTATAATTGTTATATATACAGGCACACTATGTCTGGGCTAGCTAGATAGATACTTATTCATTTATTGGTTCTCTTACTACTAATACTATCTGTCAGAAATATCTTCCTAATAGGTTATATAATTTTGGAAACGTATATTAAGTATAGACATTAGGTTTGAAGTTTGCATTGCATATTATAGTGTCGTTTTGAAACATTGCCTTTGTTAGGTCTCTGAATCATGTGCGGCCCTGAAAAGGGCCTTTTGGTTATGGTTTGACGACGACGACGACGTTTAGGCGCGTTCACCGCGGATCCTGCGCGCCAGCTGGATGTCCTTGGGCATGATGGTGACACGCTTGGCGTGGATGGCGCACAGGTTGGTGTCCTCGAAGAGACCGACCAGGTACGCCTCGCTGGCCTCCTGCAGAGCCATCACGGCGGAACTCTGGAACCTGAGGTCGGTCTTGAAGTCCTGTGCGATCTCGCGCACCAGACGCTGGAAAGGCAGCTTGCGGATCAGCAATTCTGTACTCTTCTGGTAGCGACGGATCTCACGCAGGGCGACGGTTCCGGGCCTGTAGCGATGGGGCTTCTTGACACCGCCTGTGGCGGGCGCGCTTTTGCGGGCAGCCTTGGTGGCGAGCTGTTTCCTCGGTGCCTTGCCACCGGTGGACTTACGGGCGGTCTGCTTGGTACGGGCCATTGTTCTGACAGTCAGACAGTCGAGTTGAGTTCAGTTGAGATACAACCGGACGGCGCGAGAGTCGGAGTGTGTATTAAATTTTACCCCACCGCTACATCGGCATATATATAGCCAACCGGTCGGCCGCTCGATCGATCTCTCGTCTCTGTCTGATTCGATGTATATTGTATCGTCGTCTCGCTCGCACGCGAATATAGTTTAGTTGTTGTAAGTACGGTACGGTTCGGTTTTGAAAAACAGTCACAATTATGAATTAAAACACAGTTTTCTTCGCACCTAGAATTTGTTACATTGCATAGGTGTGTGTATCTGTTATTTTTTATTTCTGCGCTGCGCTTAACAATACTGCTGTACGTTACAAACGTCATTCATGTTCTTATTAAACATATATAATCATATTCAAACCCTAACCTAACCTATTCAATATATTATGTATGTGGATAGGTATACTGTACAATAGATAGACTATATTTTACCTAGGCACCATTATTTTCATTATTCACCAATACCGGTACACCACCACCATAATAGTCTCAATTGCGTTGCATTGCGACAATATGTGAGAGTCTGAGTGTAGTATAGATTTATTTTATTATATTCAAAATCATATACAAACCCTAACCTAACCTACAGATTAGTCAATTTTATATATTAACAATAATTACAAGTATTATAAGTAAGTATTGTAAGTTGTTTGATTGACTTCACTAATGCCATCTGCATTAATATATCGTTATTATCTACACTTCAAAAATGCGTAGCTTGGTATAGATGGCGTTGCATTTTTGTTTTATTTAAGGTCTGTTATTTATGATATTAGGTATTGTTGTGATGATGATACCTAAGTAAGTGCATATTTTGTTGTGTCGCATTGAAACAAACTAGCATGTGCGTGGGCGCATGCCGGCTTATGAATTATTTTGTGGCCCTGAAAAGGGCCTTTTGATTTAGTTTGTCTGTGCCTCAGACTACACAGAGTTTACTTATTTGGAGCTTGTGTACTTGGTGACAGCCTTGGTGCCTTCACTGACGGCGTGCTTCGCCAGTTCGCCGGGCAGCAGCAGCCTGACCGACGTCTGCACCTCCCTGGAGGTGATCGTCGACCGCTTGTTGTAGTGCGCCAGACGGGACGCCTCGGCGGCGATGCGTTCGAAGATGTCGTTCACGAACGAGTTCATGATGGACATCGCCTTACTGGAGATACCGGTGTCGGGGTGGACCTGCTTGAGCACCTTGTAGATGTAGATGGCGTAGCTCTCCTTCCTCTTGTGCTTCTTCTTTCTCTTGTCCGATTTGGAGATGTTCTTCTGGGCTTTGCCAGATTTCTTGGCGGCCTTACCGCTTGTCTTGGGTGGCATTGTAGCGTAGTAGTGGTAGTGGTTGTGGGGAGCGCGCGAACGAGTACGTATAACACGTAGACGAGCGAGCGAACGACTGTTTTCGATCACCACCGCGCCCGACCTTTTATATATGGAAGCCGGCGGCTGCGCGGCGCGTGCTAACAATGAGCCAACCCACCGTTGAACCGTCCAATATCTGAAACTCTCAAACCAATGTTTTTAATAAGTGTGTGCCATAGCACTCATCTTAATAATTAATAGTTCAGTAAACAAATAGTTACAGTTAAAATGCCAGGCAGGACAACAAGTCTAGCCTATATACACTACACATTAACACTTTGGGACTGATTTAAAATAGATTAAATTAACGAACTTGACTTCTATTAATCTGTACAATAAACTAATCTGATACTGAATAAGTAAGGTATGCCGATTACAGTCTCATCAGAAATAATATATTATGTCTGTAAACCGAACTATACTTACTATATTGCTATTGTATTTGTATTAGTAGTAGTCGGTCTTTCATTTAAGTGTTATCTTTAATGGAAGTACTATATTTAACTACTTGTTTATGCAATTTCATTAATTAAACATCTAATATTAATTGTTTGATTTAGGTGGCTGTCAATTCTGGCTGGCTGGTGGCATGGCGGTCGCGTCCAACGAGTAAGCAGAAAAGATCAAAGTAGATCTACATACGCTACCTACATCATTCTCATGTCGGTAATTTTATGTTGCATTATTATTTTAGATGAGATGTGATATAAGTATATAAACATGATGTTCAATTTATTCTAATGTACTTAACCGCCGTACAGTTTAATGGTTGTCAAAATATATACAGGGTGTCCCAAAACTCGACGTCAACCCGAAACCGGGTGACAAGGCAAGTCATGCTGGTTATCAGAAAAATGTTTAAAAAAATCTAAGTCACGTGTTCTCAAAATTATTGGCATTTTAAAAAAACACGCAAAATTTCACACCCTGTGACAGTGTTTTTGCTGCTGTTGCCACAAATGTTCACTTTTGGAAACTTTTTTTTTTGATATGTAACCCTGAATAATGCTTCTCTAAACTGTTATCAACATTTCAAATCTAGCTCCTCGAGATTGCATAAAAATAGGACTTATTTCCAAGAAAAAAATTAAAAATTAAAAATGGCCTAGTTTTAACTGTCTGCATTGAAAAAAAATTGTACTACGCGAGTTTGGCAAGTTGTGACAAAAGTTGGCGCATTTAGTAAGGATTCCAAAATGGTATGACACTTGGCAAATTGTAGCTGCTATCATGAACAAAAAAAAATATTTCCATGAAAACCCATTTTTAACTTTTTTTCTTACTTGGTTAAAATTGCAAAGCTTATCGTTGGTTACATTGGAGCCGCTTCCAATTTACACACTGATTAAATTTAACTGAATTGTACATTGTACTGATGTACTCGTCTATCTTTATTGAATGAACAGATTGTTCACTTTTAATTTATTTTTTTTAGTGTGTGCATTGGAATAAGCATTTATTGTTAAAGGTTTCAATTTTAAATAAAACAAAATTTTAATACCAATGTTTATTAATAAAATTTACAATAATTCTTAAAATGTTATAATAAGTGTTCGAAATGCCTTCCTTCGGCGGCAATACAAGCGCGACATCTTTTTAAAAAAGATCGAGCTATCTTTCTAGCGTATCGTCCATTATTTACAAATTGAGCTGCTTCAGCTATTCTCTGCCGTAATTCATGTTCACTCCCAATGGGCTTCTCGTAAACTTTTTCTTTAACAGCTCCCCAGTAAAAAAAGTCTAAAGGATTCAAGTCCGGTGAACGGGCCGGCCACGAGATTGGTCCAGCCCGCCCGATCCATCTCCCAGGAAGCTCTTCATCGAGGTACTCTCTTACGGGGCGAGCAAAGTGCGCTGGGCACCCATCTTGTTGGAACCACATTTCTCTGTAAATGCTTAGCGGCACGTCTTCTAATAAATTTGGAAGATGGTTTTGAAGAAAGTCTAAGTAAACCTCGCCAGTTAATGCATCAGGCAACTCAAAAGGACCAATTATTTTGCCATTCAAAATTCCGGTCCACATGTTAACTTTGAATCGGTACTGGGACCGATCCTGTCTCGTTAAATGAGGGTTTTCAACACGCCATTCATGCAGGTTGTGCATGTTCACGTAGCCGTCCTTTTTAAAAGTTGATTCGTCCGACCATAAAATTTTTGTTAGAAAAAGTGGGTCATCTCTGTACCTCTCCAATATCGTCCGGCAAAAATTCACCCTATTTTGGTAGTCACCGGGTAATAATGTCTGTACTCGCTGTACGTGGTATGGGTGTAGGTCATTTCTTTTTAAAATACGGTGGGCTGAACTTTTGGGCACTCCGGTGTTCGTTTCAATAGCTCTTACTGAAGTACTTGGGTCTTCTTCGACAGCCTGTAGAACTTCTTCTTCCATAGGGTTGGTGGGTCTGCCTCCACCATGCGTTTGATTTGGGAGGCGGCCTTCTGAGAAGAGCAACCGATGCACATTCGTAAACACCCGATAATCGGGGTAACGAGCAGCGTTTGGGTACCTTTCGCGGTAAAGTCTGGCAGCAGCACTGGCATTACACCTGCACTCACCATAAATAAGGTGCATATTAGCGTATTCGCGAGTGGTATACGAAGACATCTCGGCACTTGTCACACACTCACACAATAGTCCAGAGGAAAGCAAAGGTCGTCGTTAAGAGAAAACAAACAGTCCGAATCTAAATCGCAAGCAATCACAAGTCCATAAACATAGCCAAAAGTAAACAGTACGAAATAAACACAAACGAATACGAAAACAAGCGCAGTTAACGAAGGAACGTAACGTACTGACTGGTTTGTAATGTGTATCTACAATAGCGAATACCTGGCGTCACTCTCTGTCTCTCTCGCACTTGGTAAAATGACTCTCTCCATCTCAGTCACTTTAGCGTCCATACCTGTCTCGCTCGCACTTGAGAAGGTGACTCTCTCCGTCTCACTCAATCACTTTAGCACAAATACTATCTCGCTTACACTTCCTAGAAAGACTCCTTTGTCACTACTTACAATTTACGACTCTTTGGAAAACCTTGGGCCCATTAGAATATTTTTTAACCAGGTAAGAAAAAATTGTTGAACACTGGATTTTTACGAATTTTTTTTTTTGTTCATGATAGCAACTACAATTTACCACGTGTCATACCATTTTGGGATCCTTACTAAATGCGCCAACTTTTGACACAACTTGCCAAACTCGCGTAATACAATTTTTTTTCAATGCAGACAGTTAAAACTAGGCCATTTTTAATTTTTAATTTTTTTCTTGGAAATAAGTCCTATTTTTATGCAATCTCGAGGAGCTAGATTTGAAATGTTGATAACAGTTTAGAGAAGCATTATTCAGGGTTACATATCAAAAAAAAAAGTTTCCAAAAGTGAACATTTGTGGCAACAGCAGCAAAAACACTGTCACAGGGTGTGAAATTTTGCGTGTTTTTTTAAAATGCCAATAATTTTGAGAACACGTGACTTAGATTTTTTTAAACATTTTTCTGATAACCAGCATGACTTGCCTTGTCACCCGGTTTCGGGTTGACGTCGAGTTTTGGGACACCCTGTATACTACTACTACTACTACTACTGAACTGATTTGCATATTATGTTGTCTTATGAAACATGATTGACACATTGTATGTTCGTATGTGTATAACCATTTGAAGTATTTTGTGGCCCTGAAAAGGGCCGTTTAGTATATACTTGTGTGTGTTAGGGTGAGATTCACACGGTCCAAAGTGGATTGTATATAGTGGTGATCCAGCTTAGGCCTTCTTCTCGGTCTTCTTGGGCAGCAGCACCGCCTGGATGTTCGGCAGCACGCCGCCCTGCGCGATGGTGACGCCGGAGAGCAGCTTGTTCAGCTCCTCGTCGTTGCGTATCGCCAGCTGCAGGTGGCGCGGTATGATCCTGGTCTTCTTGTTGTCCCTGGCGGCGTTGCCGGCCAGCTCGAGCACCTCCGCCGCGAGGTACTCCATCACGGCGGCGAGGTACACCGGCGCGCCGGCACCGACGCGCTCGGCGTAGTTGCCCTTGCGGAGAAGCCTGTGGATACGGCCCACCGGGAACTGCAGACCTGCACGGTTCGAACGGGACTTTGCCTTCCCCTTCACCTTGCCTCCCTTGCCGCGTCCGGACATGATTGAACGGTTTGTTTGATAATAAACAACAGCAACGTAAACTTGACTGCGCGCGAGCGAGTCAAATCGTATACAACGTACCGCGTCGGTCCGAAAGCGGCTTAAGTACCAGACACCGCGTTAACGTTCGGTGGGGGAACGTTAGAGCGGGCGAGTGCGGCTCGCAACGAACCGATTCGTTTGTTCGTTTGTATGGGGAGTGAGTGAATAGGCGGGATGCGCGCGCAGATTTTGCACGTATGAGATTTGATGATCAGTAGATGCATCTCTTGAGATGATCGTTTGATTGGATCGATTGATTGACACGTATATATGACACGTGTCAAGTGCAGTCGGAGTCAGTCGGGCAGTCGGGGGCGGGGCCGGATCATCATGATGATGAAGAATGATGTACCTATGTGTGGTGGTGGTGGTGGTGGTGGTGGTTGGTGTTGTTTGTGGTTTTGTTTTGGTGGTGAACTAACTGGTTAGTGTATGACTGATATTGTAGTTAGTTAGTTATGTACCTATACGCCTATAGTTTAGTTAGTAGTAGCAGTAGTAACTGGTAAGTAAGTCATTAGACTGACACCGGCTTAAGTAGTTGTTAGTAGTAAGTAGCTAGTAGTAACTAAGTAGATAACACATAAAATAAGTAGATTGATACTTAGTAAAGTAGATAAACAAGATACCTACCTACATAATATTTAGTAGAAACTGCCATCCGCTGCTTTATGTAATTATTTTGAATTTAATAATGTATATTATGTTGAAAAAATTTCCAGCCTGCCTGCAAGCGAGCCTACACCTACCTACGTGCCTGCATGCCAGCCAGCGTGCCAGCCAGCAGCCAGCCTTGCAGCGTGCCAGCCAGCCAGCCAGCCTGCCTACGAGCAATCCGGGCTGCCTCTTTTAACCAAGGTAGGTACCTAACGAGTAGACATATATAATATAATATATTGTTGCGGACAATGAACACAGTTAGCCTATAGTTTATAAGCTTAGAGTTTTGATTAGTTAAATAACAAAATGTTTGCTCCGCGCATTAGGCGCTATGTGAAAGCCATCAAATTGTATATAGTAAGGACCATTTGTAAGAATTATTCAGTCTGAACTTGAGCTTCGATGAAACAAGAAATAAAGAAAAATACAGTCCACTACCAGATCGCGAGTTTTATTGAAGAAACGGAAGACAAAGATAGGTACCCCACAAGTTTGTGGTCCTATCGGAGCCGGATCAAGAACAACAGCTCAGTTCGACTCGAGGCGCTAACAAGCTGCATGCAAGACCGGTACCTCGTCGAACTAAGAGGGACCGTGAGCCACGTCAAGCTTACGCCATTGGAACAAGGGACCAGCAGAACCGGTGCCTTATTGATCACGAAAGGGGCCGTATACGTGAACTACGATCGACGCGTTGTCAAGACCTACGCCAGAGCACGGGGTGCTTGAAGATCACCCAACGGTGCGACGAGCGACGTTGTCAAGACCTGCGCAAGAGCACGGGGTGCTTGAAGATCACCCAACGGTGCGCCGTGTCTTCGTGTCAAGAAACACCTACGCGGTCAAGTCGCGGCTTATGTTCTCGAGCTGCCCTACGGTGACAAAGGGCTCGAAGCATAAGTAACGCCGCAAGGCGGTGTGGTGTGTTTGTGCAGCACCACCAGTCGGTCTTAGACTGAAATCGCACTTTCACGCCAGTAAGGGACTCGTGTTACGGGGGCCGGACTGTAGGCACTGCCGACGCAATCGGACATTCCAGCCGATTGCTGAGCACCTCGTACTGCGTACTCCCCTCTGCTGGGTGAATCCACCCCTTCCTATCCTGCAACATCCATCCCTGAAGGAGCATATACTGGGGTCAAACCTAGTCCCTCCTGACGGACTGCTAGGGCCGATTAGGTAGGTAGGGAATTAGGGGCTTGCAAGTGCCGAAGATGACCGCGCGAAGCCCACCAATCACCAGGAAGAAGGCAGCCATGCAGGCGCAGATCTATGAAGACCCGCCAGCATCTCCATCCGAGACCGCACCCGACCGAACCGCACCCGACCATACCGCGCCCGAACATCAACGAACCGCGACCGAACGTACCGCGCCCGACCATACCGCGCCCGAACATCAACGAACCGCGCCCGAACATCAACGAACCGCACCCGAACGTCAACACCTACGAACCACGACCGACCATGCCGCGCCCGAACGCCAACGAACCGCGACCGCGGCAATGGAAGGAAGAGAACGCGAGCCACGAGCGCCATCTGTCTGTTCCGGACGATCAACATTATCAACGACTCTGCGTTTGCGCCAAGCAGAAACACAAGCGGCTATACGACTAGCAGAGATACATCGCCAAGAACTACAGATAGAGGCAGAACTAATCAAAAAGAACTTAGCATTGGAAGTTGCAATGATTCAAGAGGATACCGACCAGGAAATAGATTATGGGAACAAAAACCTAGCCAACGAGGAACGCGTGAATGAATGGTTTGACCATCAACAGACACGGGGGGAGTTGAGAGAACCTGATGTAACTCCTCATCCGTCGACAAGTTATCCTGTGATGAATACGCCAAAACAAGTAACAATCCAGCAAACGCCCAGAGCTAGATCGCCTACACCGCAAAGATCGCGAGATCGAGGAATTGATCGCTTAGCCGAGGCACTGGAAAAGATGACTCGACATCGCGCGCCACCAAGACAAACGCAGGATTTGCCCATATTTAGCGGTGCCTCAAGAGAATGGCTACCTTTTAAAATAGCAATGAAAGAGACGACCGCTCTTCATAAGTTCTCACCGTCAGAAAACTTAGCTAGACTGCGAGCATGTTTGCGAGGAGAAGCCCGGCAAGCAGTATCGGGACTTCTTTGCATGGCATCAGACCCAGCAGTCATTATGCGAACATTAGAGCAAAGCTACGGACGGCCTGAGATGATAGTCGATCAAGCTTTAGAGGATATTAAGAAACTACCTCGACTTGGAACGAGCGCTAACGAATTGAACACGTTTGCTATCAAACTTCAGAACATAGTTATGATAATAACTGGAATCGACGAACACGGCTATTTACAGAACCCTATGTTAGCTCGCTTCGTGACCGAGAAGCTAAGCCCACATGTCAGATCAAGATGGTGTGACTACGCCGATCAGTTTGGAAATAATCATGAGGCAGAAATAGTCACACTGTCAAAGTTTTTAATGCAAGAAGCAGACAGAGCGATGCGACATCTGTATTCTACCCGAACAATGACAATCGCACCTGTGCAGAATACAAAACCAGCGGATCATCAGCCACGAACGAGTCGCCGAGCAGTATTTGCAACCATCGAGGAGGCAAAGAAAAGTAATAAAACTGAATGTTTCTGCTGTGGAGCCGAGCACAAAACTACCGACTGCAGAAAGCTCGCCGACATGCCACTACAAAAGCGATGGGAGTGGGCCAAAGAGGCAAGAATATGTTTTCGCTGTTTGAACAGTAAACACAGGCGATTCCTATGCAAGGGCAAACGATGTGGAATTAATGAGTGTAGGCACCCACATCACCCACTACTGCATTCAGAGGTCAAGAACGTCGACCAGGAACCGAAACAGAACGAGGATTCAGAAATAACTGCATCAACACGTATACCAACAGAAACAATGAAAATACTGTTGAAAGTATGCCCTGTCAGGATAAAAGGAAGAAATAATAAAGAAATCGATACGTTTGCGCTATTAGACGAAGGATCAACGATCACACTTGTCGATGAGGAAATCGCATCGATGATAGGAGAAAAGGGGTCAAAACAACCACTGAACATCATCGGTGCAACATCGAGTCAACGCGAACCGAACAGTCGAGTAGTGAATATTTCCATACAAGGGCATAATCAACATGAATACAACTCAATCAAGGCAAGAACAGTAAAGAACTTGACTTTAGGAAGTCAAACGATCAAGCCACAGTTGGTTGAATTGCCACATTTGAAAGAACTAACGCCAGAAGCTGTATGCTACTCGAACGCAAGGCCCCGCATACTCATTGGCGCTGATAACTGGCATTTGATAGTTACGCGTAAACTGTTAACCGGACACAGGAAACAACCGGCCGCCTCCCTAACACGATTAGGATGGATCATACACGGATCGGTCCCACAGAGCATTGTGAGCGAAGGCGAGACAGTTTTACACATACGTACGTCGCAACATATCGAACTAGAACAAGCAACATGTGAACGAGATGACAGCTTATCCGATCTGGTCAAGGCACACTTTAGCTTGGACGCGTTAGGTGTCTCTATGAAACAGAAACCCAGACCTACAGATGAACGCGCCGTTCAAATGTTCAACAGTACTGCTAAGCGAGTAGACGGTCGATTTGAAGTCGGACTTCCATGGAAAACGGAAGACGTCACCATGCCACCGAGCTATGACATGGCACTCACTCGTCTTCGCGGAATAGAACGGAAAATGGATAAGTCACTGGAGTTCAAAAAGGCATATACAGCGGAAGTAAATAAGCTTCTCGATAAGGGATACGCAAAGAGAAGTGCAGACGATCACTCTGACAACAAACGTCTTTGGTATCTACCACACTTCGCCGTGACAAACCCAAATAAGCCCGGGAAAGTTCGCATGGTCTTTGACGCAGCAGCTCGAACGAACGGCATGTGCATGAACGACGCACTGTTAGATGGACCCGACCTACTGCAATCCCTACAAGGCGTCTTGTTTAGATTCCGAATGCGACCAGTTGCGATAACAGCCGACATACGGGAAATGTTTCTCAGAGTGAGGATCAGACCAGAAGATCAAGTGGCCCAACACTTTCTGTGGAGAGGCGACAACCGCGATGAACCTCCTCAGAAATATGTCATGCAGTCCATGATATTTGGAGCACGGAGTTCACCATTCCTAGCACACAGTGTGAGAGATCGCAACGCAACAGAGTACGCACAATCTCACCCCCTCGCATTCAAAGCTATCACGCAAAACCACTACATGGACGACTGGGTCGACAGTTTTGATACCGAAGAACTAGCTGCACATACTATAGCTGAAGTGCGAGAAGTGCATTCAAAAGCAGGGTTCGAGCTAGCCAGCTGGAGTTCCAACCGCGAACATCTACTGAACCACATTCCAGAACAAGATAGAGCACACGCGCCAAAAGAACTTGCCGCAAACGCGCACTTATATGAAAAAGCTCTAGGAATACTGTGGATCCCAACTACAGATCAACTCGGTTTTAACACAGCCATGCATAGAGTACCGATAGACGTCAAGGAAGCTAGCCGCACACCAACCAAACGTGAAGCACTTGGGGCTGTGATGTCATTATTCGATCCATTAGGCGTACTAAGCCCCTATACGATTACGGCAAAAATTATTCTGCAAGAGTTGTGGAAAAAGAAGATTGGGTGGGACGAACCATTACCCCCAGAAGAAGCAGTCTCCTTTGGCGAATGGCAATCTGATCTTGAATACATAGAAAAACTGCGACTGCCACGATGTTACGACATCAGAACGAGTGGAGTCACGCGCCAACTTCATGTATTCTGTGATGCCAGCGAACAAGCATACACCGCTGTTGCGTATTGGCGTATTGAAGGTGACAACGGCGTGAATGTATCGATAATAGCAGGAAAAAGCAAAGTCGCGCCGCTGAAGGCACAAAGCATTCCCAGAATGGAACTCCAAGCCAGCCTTATTGGCGCTCGTTTAGCCACCGACATTATAAGTGCACACAAATGGGAAGCGAACGTAGTGTATTGGACCGATTCAAAAACCGTACTTCACTGGATAAGAAACGACGCGGTTAGATACACCCCATACGTAGCGCACCGGCTAAGCGAGATAGCAGAACTAACACGAATCGATCAATGGCGATGGGTGCCTACCGCTCACAACGTTGCCGATGACGCCACACGAGCAGGAAACACTAGATTAAAAAGTGACGATCGTTGGTTCAACGGACCTGCATTTCTCTACGAAAACGAGGAAAACTGGCCACAAGAAGCGTCAATAAACCAGCCACAGTCCGAATGTATAGTAACGCATATAAGACAAAGCGATCCGATGATTGACATGAAGAGATTTTCTTCATATGAACGCTTGATTCGATCATTGGCGTACGTATATGCGTTCATTGATAAGTGTAAGAAAAGAACAAATGCACTGGAATTGAAACACATTAAAAAGGCGGAGCTTCAACTTGTAAAAGATTCACAAAAGGAAAGTTTTGCAAAGGAATACGATCAGTTGAAGAAACAAAAGAGAGTCGACGTTTCGAGCCGTCTGTATAAACTGGATCCTATCAGCGGTAATGACGAAGTGATACGACTAAATGGACGAATCAACGCCGCCACAGTTCCAGAAGATATGAAGCATCCACCAATACTAGACGGTGATCATCATCTGACTCGTCTAATCATACGAGAAGAACATGAACGCAACAGTCACGTAGGACGAGAACAAATTGTAAATAACTTGAGACAACGTTATTGGATACTACGCCTACGGCCTACTGTAAAGAAAGTTCTGCGAGATTGCGTTGTATGCAAAATAAGAAAAGCCAGTCCGTTAAAGCCAGTGAAAGGCAACTTGCCAAAGGTACGTTTAAATACACATACCAGACCTTTCTCTTATAGCGGAATCGACTGCTTTGGCCCTGTGTGGGTGACAATAGGAAGGAGAAGAGAGAAACGATGGGGAATGCTATTTACCTGTCTTGTCACCAGAGCGATTCACATAGAGCTCATCGCCAGTCTGAGTACGGATTCGGCTATAATGGCCATAAGACGAATGGCTGCACGAAGAGGAACTCCAAAGTGTATCATGTCAGATAACGGAACTAACTTTCACGGAGCGAACACGGAACTCAACAAGGCGTACACGGAATGGCTTCCAGAAATGGAAAAATATGCTTTAAAACAGCGTATAGAATGGCGATATATCGACCCTGGAGCACCCAATCAAGGAGGAGCCTGGGAAAGAATGATAAGGACGGTGAAAAGCTCTCTTTCTGGCATACTCACCGACCGAGCACCAAAAGAAGAAACGCTGACTACGTTAATGGCGGAGATTGAATACACCGTGAACTCTCGCCCGTTGACTCACGTGTCCGTTGAGCCTGATGATCAAGAAGCTCTCACACCGAACCACTTTCTACTGGGAACGGCAACTGGATTACCATACGTAGGAAACTGTGAGACAGCAGATAAACGTTCGTGGCGCGCTTCGCAAGCGCTCGCTAATATGTTCTGGAATCGCTGGGTAAATGAATACTTACCTACACTAACTCCACGCGGCGATGCAAGAAAACAAGTGAACAATGTAAAACCGGGCGACATAGTAGTTATAGCGGACGGGCTGCTACCTAGAAACGTTTGGCCGCGAGGTATGGTTGAGCGTGCGTATGAGGGTCCCGACGGTGTTGTGCGGAGTGCAGATGTCAGGACACAAGGGGGAATCTTCAGAAGACCAGTCAGAAGGCTCATCGTCCTCCCGCTGCAGATGAGGGGCTCCGAAGATCTTCGCCGGGGGGAGAATGTTGCGGACAATGAACACAGTTAGCCTATAGTTTATAAGCTTAGAGTTTTGATTAGTTAAATAACAAAATGTTTGCTCCGCGCATTAGGCGCTATGTGAAAGCCATCAAATTGTATATAGTAAGGACCATTTGTAAGAATTATTCAGTCTGAACTTGAGCTTCGATGAAACAAGAAATAAAGAAAAATACAGTCCACTACCAGATCGCGAGTTTTATTGAAGAAACGGAAGACAAAGATAGGTACCCCACAATATAATAATATTATAAAGAGGAAAACTTTGTTTGGTTGTGTCGAATAGGCTCAGAAACTACTGGACTACTGGACCGATTTTAAAAATTCTTTCACCGAACAGTATGTATGTATGTATGTATGTATGTCTTTCTGTCTGTCTGTCCTCTAACTAACTCGTACTAAACTATAATTATAACAGATTTTAGTGTTAGCAGTTTTCATTGTCTCGCTTGATTACCATCAACTTTTTTTTAAATATTTTGTTAAATATCTGTCTTGTGTATCTCTCTATCTACCTCTACCTATTGTTTTGTTTATTTACTTGACCTCATTCGCGTCTGTCTGTTTGAATGTATGTTCTCTAACTAACTATAACCGATTTCAATGCAGTTTTCATCGTCTCAGTTCAGTTTTCATGGTATTTTTCAAATATTTTGTCATATAAATGCTAATAATGCAGCCGGGTTATATTATGTTGACTATCTGTCTTGTCTATCTCTCTATCTCTACCTACATAATTATGTTTTATTTGTTTCGTTGGTATTTGTGCATATTAGTTAGTGTTGTTTGAAACAGCAGTCTTCTGAATCGACTGTATGAATTAATTGTTAGCCCTGAAAAGGGCTGTTGTAGTTCGGCGATCGACATCCCCGAGTGAGAGAGAGTGGCGCGCGGCGGCGGCGACGGCGACGCGGCAGCGACGGGGCGGCGACGACGACGGCGACGACGACATCGGCATCGGACACACGCCCAGCAGCAGCAGGTACGCCGCAACACACACACGTACACGCATGAACACACGCACGCACTGTTGTCGTATGTTGTTGGTTGTTGTTGTTTTTGACTGTCGCACGCACTCACGCACGAACTCGAGCTTACTTCTTGGAAGCGGCCGCTTTCTTGGCGGCGGGCTTCGATTTGGGTGTCGCTGCGGCCTTCTTGGGCTTGGGCGCCTTCGGTTTCTTGGTGGGTGGCTTTGCGGTCTTCTTGGCCTTCGGCGCGGCGGCTGCCTTCGCTTTGGACGGTGAGACGGCTGCCTTTTTCGCGGCGGCGGGCTTCCTTTTGGCTGCGGCGGCCTTCTTGTCCCTGGCGGTGCTGGCTTTCGGCGACTGTTTCGCCTTCGTAGCTGCGGCGGTGGCGGCCTTCTTGGCTGCGGCGGCGGCCGACTTGGTTGCGGCCGCGGATGTCTCCTTCTTCGACTTGGACTTCGCTGCGACGCTGGACGCCGACGCGGCCGGTTTCTTCGCCTTCTTGCTGGCGGCGGCCGGTTTCTTGTTTGCGGCGGCGGCCGACTTGGACTCCAGTTTGAACGAGCCCGAAGCGCCCTTGCCCTTGGTCTGTATCAGAGCGCCGGACTCGACCGCGCCCTTCAGGTACTTTCTGATGAACGGCGCAAGTTTCTCGGCGTCGACCTTGTACTGGGCGGCGATGTACTTCTTGATGGCCTGCAGAGATGACCCGCTGCGTTCCTTGAGCTCCTTGATGGCGCTGTTCACCATTTCGGAGGTCTTCGGGTGGGTCGCCTTAGGCTTAGGTTTCTTCGCCCCCGCGGCGGATGCCTTCTGCTTCTTGGCGGGCGTCGCCGGTGCTGGGGCTTCGGTGGCGGCTGGTGCGGTGTCTGCCATCTTATTGATTTGTTTGTTGTGTAGTAACGTACGTAAGAGAACGAAAGAACGATATCTAGCGCGCGCGGCGGCGTACGTAGAGTAGAGAATGTAAGTACCGACTGTTTGACACTTGAGGTCGCCACTGTCGTTTTGGTGCGTCCCCGCGCTGGCAATACCGTAAAGAGAGCCCCGGCGATAGAGCAAAAATTTTTCGATATTCCGAGTTTAGTTTGGCTTTGATGTCGTGCAATTAAATACAAGTTTGATAATATTCCTCTACGCCCAGCCGGTGTGTTCCCATAGAATTGCTTCTGTATGAGTTGACACGTCGAATGACACCACAGGCGGGTCGATATCGGCAAATGCCTAACCGTAGCTGGCTAATGAACTAGACATTAGCTAGGGCACGCACCGTGCCGTATGTTTAAAACTGAAATAACTAAAAGAAACTTATATATTTTAGATTGCGACACTGGCGGATGCGATCTCGATGATATAACGCGCGACAACGTGCAAAATCTCCATTATAATACCAATTGTTCGTTAACTTTTGTCGCCTGAAATGTGACCTACCGTAAAACACACACTCCTCACTTCGTTCTCTATGCAATGCACCAACCAGGTCGGTTGGCCTGATCTCTGGCTCTAAAATAAGTATACAAAAATCACAGATTGTTAAATAAAAACCATATTAGACTATAATTATTGATGTGCAATACTATGTTATGTCAAAATATGTAATAATATACCGTATCCAACAAAAACTCTTAACAAAACTTACTTTGAGAGAGTCACACCGAGTTGATTCTTTGGATTTTGTCTGCTTGTGACATCAAAGTTACTATTAATTAATATTAAGTATATTATAATATATTTTTATGTAAGTATACAAATACAAACAGTAATATCTACTAGTACCTTTATTCAATATTATCTTATATGTAATTGATATGTTAACCGTGTAAAGTTTGTGCAACTATTCAATGTATGAATATTATGTATAATGTATGTTATTTTTATGATTGAATAAATATATTTACCTTTATACTTATATATCTATTTAATTTATTATATAAATCTCACAGGCAAGCGAACGGTCTACTATAGCAGTTGTTGTGTCACCTCACCTTACTTACTTACTTATGGGTTTGTTTGATATTATTTTAGATACATACATAGATAGATAGATTAAGATGGCACTAAAGGACCATTGCATGAGCAGGTAGTGTTAAGGCTAGCTAGGTAGGTGGGTAAACTTTGCATATTATGGTCGTATAAATGAAACATTGCTTAGCGGCCAAATTAGGCCACCAGCCTATTGAATCATATGCGGCCCTGAAAAGGGCCTTTTGTTTTATACAGCAAGCAGCCGGAGAGTTGGATGTTGTTGTTGTCCGTTTCTTCGGTCGATTGATTAACCTCCGAAACCGTAGAGGGTGCGTCCCTGGCGTTTCAGGGCGTAGACCACGTCCATGGCGGTGACGGTCTTCCTCTTGGCGTGCTCGGTGTAGGTGACCGCGTCACGGATCACGTTCTCGAGGAACACCTTCAGCACACCGCGAGTCTCCTCGTATATCAGACCGGAGATACGTTTGACGCCACCTCTGCGTGCGAGACGACGGATCGCGGGCTTGGTGATTCCCTGGATGTTGTCACGTAGCACTTTCCTGTGACGCTTGGCGCCCCCTTTTCCAAGACCTTTGCCTCCCTTGCCGCGACCGGTCATTGTTGTAGAATGTGTGTTCCCTTTCACGAACGTGCGTACACAAAAGATGCAGAGCGCGCGGTTGACGAGCGATCCGAGTTGTCGGTTTGAGTGGAATGGGTCTATTTATAGGCGTGGCGCCGTTTATACGATCGGTCGGAGTCGCGGGGAGGCGGGGGGATGTTCGTTTCGTTCGATGGTAGGTTTGTTTCTGTCTTTAGGTCCATATTAACCACACAAACATTTAAAAAAAAGCAGTTTTTACATAGATATGTTACCTAGGTAAGTAGGTAGGTAGGTATTTTCGTTCCTATAATTGTAATTATCTGTTTATAATACCTCTTTGTATGTATAAAAGGCTTTATATTATATAATATAATCATCATTAACTAATTTATTAATTAAATCTATACAGTATACAGTCTATAAGATATAACCTAACCTAGATACGATATTATACCTACCTAACTACCTACCCACACACATAAACACACGATACACAGGTACAGGGTAATCTCATGGTGTTTATTGAAGCAAGCCCGAAGTTTTGGCAGTCTTTAAAAATACACCTTGTATAATTGTTATATATACAGGCACACTATGTCTGGGCTAGCTAGATAGATACTTATTCATTTATTGGTTCTCTTACTACTAATACTATCTGTCAGAAATATCTTCCTAATAGGTTATATAATTTTGGAAACGTATATTAAGTATAGACATTAGGTTTGAAGTTTGCATTGCATATTATAGTGTCGTTTTGAAACATTGCCTTTGTTAGGTCTCTGAATCATGTGCGGCCCTGAAAAGGGCCTTTTGGTTATGGTTTGACGACGACGACGACGTTTAGGCGCGTTCACCGCGGATCCTGCGCGCCAGCTGGAT
Organism: Emmelina monodactyla; assembly: GCA_916618145.1. Taxonomy (NCBI): domain Eukaryota; kingdom Metazoa; phylum Arthropoda; class Insecta; order Lepidoptera; family Pterophoridae; genus Emmelina; species Emmelina monodactyla. The sequence goes on along the minus strand of OU745296.1, from coordinate 26,679 downwards.
GTCCTTGGGCATGATGGTGACACGCTTGGCGTGGATGGCGCACAGGTTGGTGTCCTCGAAGAGACCGACCAGGTACGCCTCGCTGGCCTCCTGCAGAGCCATCACGGCGGAACTCTGGAACCTGAGGTCGGTCTTGAAGTCCTGTGCGATCTCGCGCACCAGACGCTGGAAAGGCAGCTTGCGGATCAGCAATTCTGTACTCTTCTGGTAGCGACGGATCTCACGCAGGGCGACGGTTCCGGGCCTGTAGCGATGGGGCTTCTTGACACCGCCTGTGGCGGGCGCGCTTTTGCGGGCAGCCTTGGTGGCGAGCTGTTTCCTCGGTGCCTTGCCACCGGTGGACTTACGGGCGGTCTGCTTGGTACGGGCCATTGTTCTGACAGTCAGACAGTCGAGTTGAGTTCAGTTGAGATACAACCGGACGGCGCGAGAGTCGGAGTGTGTATTAAATTTTACCCCACCGCTACATCGGCATATATATAGCCAACCGGTCGGCCGCTCGATCGATCTCTCGTCTCTGTCTGATTCGATGTATATTGTATCGTCGTCTCGCTCGCACGCGAATATAGTTTAGTTGTTGTAAGTACGGTACGGTTCGGTTTTGAAAAACAGTCACTGTGGGGTACCTATCTTTGTCTTCCGTTTCTTCAATAAAACTCGCGATCTGGTAGTGGACTGTATTTTTCTTTATTTCTTGTTTCATCGAAGCTCAAGTTCAGACTGAATTAATTCTTACAAATGGTCCTTACTATATACAATTTGATGGCTTTCACATAGCGCCTAATGCGCGGAGCAAACATTTTGTTATTTAACTAATCAAAACTCTAAGCTTATAAACTATAGGCTAACTGTGTTCATTGTCCGCAACATTCTCCCCCCGGCGAAGATCTTCGGAGCCCCTCATCTGCAGCGGGAGGACGATGAGCCTTCTGACTGGTCTTCTGAAGATTCCCCCTTGTGTCCTGACATCTGCACTCCGCACAACACCGTCGGGACCCTCATACGCACGCTCAACCATACCTCGCGGCCAAACGTTTCTAGGTAGCAGCCCGTCCGCTATAACTACTATGTCGCCCGGTTTTACATTGTTCACTTGTTTTCTTGCATCGCCGCGTGGAGTTAGTGTAGGTAAGTATTCATTTACCCAGCGATTCCAGAACATATTAGCGAGCGCTTGCGAAGCGCGCCACGAACGTTTATCTGCTGTCTCACAGTTTCCTACGTATGGTAATCCAGTTGCCGTTCCCAGTAGAAAGTGGTTCGGTGTGAGAGCTTCTTGATCATCAGGCTCAACGGACACGTGAGTCAACGGGCGAGAGTTCACGGTGTATTCAATCTCCGCCATTAACGTAGTCAGCGTTTCTTCTTTTGGTGCTCGGTCGGTGAGTATGCCAGAAAGAGAGCTTTTCACCGTCCTTATCATTCTTTCCCAGGCTCCTCCTTGATTGGGTGCTCCAGGGTCGATATATCGCCATTCTATACGCTGTTTTAAAGCATATTTTTCCATTTCTGGAAGCCATTCCGTGTACGCCTTGTTGAGTTCCGTGTTCGCTCCGTGAAAGTTAGTTCCGTTATCTGACATGATACACTTTGGAGTTCCTCTTCGTGCAGCCATTCGTCTTATGGCCATTATAGCCGAATCCGTACTCAGACTGGCGATGAGCTCTATGTGAATCGCTCTGGTGACAAGACAGGTAAATAGCATTCCCCATCGTTTCTCTCTTCTCCTTCCTATTGTCACCCACACAGGGCCAAAGCAGTCGATTCCGCTATAAGAGAAAGGTCTGGTATGTGTATTTAAACGTACCTTTGGCAAGTTGCCTTTCACTGGCTTTAACGGACTGGCTTTTCTTATTTTGCATACAACGCAATCTCGCAGAACTTTCTTTACAGTAGGCCGTAGGCGTAGTATCCAATAACGTTGTCTCAAGTTATTTACAATTTGTTCTCGTCCTACGTGACTGTTGCGTTCATGTTCTTCTCGTATGATTAGACGAGTCAGATGATGATCACCGTCTAGTATTGGTGGATGCTTCATATCTTCTGGAACTGTGGCGGCGTTGATTCGTCCATTTAGTCGTATCACTTCGTCATTACCGCTGATAGGATCCAGTTTATACAGACGGCTCGAAACGTCGACTCTCTTTTGTTTCTTCAACTGATCGTATTCCTTTGCAAAACTTTCCTTTTGTGAATCTTTTACAAGTTGAAGCTCCGCCTTTTTAATGTGTTTCAATTCCAGTGCATTTGTTCTTTTCTTACACTTATCAATGAACGCATATACGTACGCCAATGATCGAATCAAGCGTTCATATGAAGAAAATCTCTTCATGTCAATCATCGGATCGCTTTGTCTTATATGCGTTACTATACATTCGGACTGTGGCTGGTTTATTGACGCTTCTTGTGGCCAGTTTTCCTCGTTTTCGTAGAGAAATGCAGGTCCGTTGAACCAACGATCGTCACTTTTTAATCTAGTGTTTCCTGCTCGTGTGGCGTCATCGGCAACGTTGTGAGCGGTAGGCACCCATCGCCATTGATCGATTCGTGTTAGTTCTGCTATCTCGCTTAGCCGGTGCGCTACGTATGGGGTGTATCTAACCGCGTCGTTTCTTATCCAGTGAAGTACGGTTTTTGAATCGGTCCAATACACTACGTTCGCTTCCCATTTGTGTGCACTTATAATGTCGGTGGCTAAACGAGCGCCAATAAGGCTGGCTTGGAGTTCCATTCTGGGAATGCTTTGTGCCTTCAGCGGCGCGACTTTGCTTTTTCCTGCTATTATCGATACATTCACGCCGTTGTCACCTTCAATACGCCAATACGCAACAGCGGTGTATGCTTGTTCGCTGGCATCACAGAATACATGAAGTTGGCGCGTGACTCCACTCGTTCTGATGTCGTAACATCGTGGCAGTCGCAGTTTTTCTATGTATTCAAGATCAGATTGCCATTCGCCAAAGGAGACTGCTTCTTCTGGGGGTAATGGTTCGTCCCACCCAATCTTCTTTTTCCACAACTCTTGCAGAATAATTTTTGCCGTAATCGTATAGGGGCTTAGTACGCCTAATGGATCGAATAATGACATCACAGCCCCAAGTGCTTCACGTTTGGTTGGTGTGCGGCTAGCTTCCTTGACGTCTATCGGTACTCTATGCATGGCTGTGTTAAAACCGAGTTGATCTGTAGTTGGGATCCACAGTATTCCTAGAGCTTTTTCATATAAGTGCGCGTTTGCGGCAAGTTCTTTTGGCGCGTGTGCTCTATCTTGTTCTGGAATGTGGTTCAGTAGATGTTCGCGGTTGGAACTCCAGCTGGCTAGCTCGAACCCTGCTTGTGAATGCACTTCTCGCACTTCAGCTATAGTATGTGCAGCTAGTTCTTCGGTATCAAAACTGTCGACCCAGTCGTCCATGTAGTGGTTTTGCGTGATAGCTTTGAATGCGAGGGGGTGAGATTGTGCGTACTCTGTTGCGTTGCGATCTCTCACACTGTGTGCTAGGAATGGTGAACTCCGTGCTCCAAATATCATGGACTGCATGACATATTTCTGAGGAGGTTCATCGCGGTTGTCGCCTCTCCACAGAAAGTGTTGGGCCACTTGATCTTCTGGTCTGATCCTCACTCTGAGAAACATTTCCCGTATGTCGGCTGTAATCGCAACTGGTCGCATTCGGAATCTAAACAAGACGCCTTGTAGGGATTGCAGTAGGTCGGGTCCATCTAACAGTGCGTCGTTCATGCACATGCCGTTCGTTCGAGCTGCTGCGTCAAAGACCATGCGAACTTTCCCGGGCTTATTTGGGTTTGTCACGGCGAAGTGTGGTAGATACCAAAGACGTTTGTTGTCAGAGTGATCGTCTGCACTTCTCTTTGCGTATCCCTTATCGAGAAGCTTATTTACTTCCGCTGTATATGCCTTTTTGAACTCCAGTGACTTATCCATTTTCCGTTCTATTCCGCGAAGACGAGTGAGTGCCATGTCATAGCTCGGTGGCATGGTGACGTCTTCCGTTTTCCATGGAAGTCCGACTTCAAATCGACCGTCTACTCGCTTAGCAGTACTGTTGAACATTTGAACGGCGCGTTCATCTGTAGGTCTGGGTTTCTGTTTCATAGAGACACCTAACGCGTCCAAGCTAAAGTGTGCCTTGACCAGATCGGATAAGCTGTCATCTCGTTCACATGTTGCTTGTTCTAGTTCGATATGTTGCGACGTACGTATGTGTAAAACTGTCTCGCCTTCGCTCACAATGCTCTGTGGGACCGATCCGTGTATGATCCATCCTAATCGTGTTAGGGAGGCGGCCGGTTGTTTCCTGTGTCCGGTTAACAGTTTACGCGTAACTATCAAATGCCAGTTATCAGCGCCAATGAGTATGCGGGGCCTTGCGTTCGAGTAGCATACAGCTTCTGGCGTTAGTTCTTTCAAATGTGGCAATTCAACCAACTGTGGCTTGATCGTTTGACTTCCTAAAGTCAAGTTCTTTACTGTTCTTGCCTTGATTGAGTTGTATTCATGTTGATTATGCCCTTGTATGGAAATATTCACTACTCGACTGTTCGGTTCGCGTTGACTCGATGTTGCACCGATGATGTTCAGTGGTTGTTTTGACCCCTTTTCTCCTATCATCGATGCGATTTCCTCATCGACAAGTGTGATCGTTGATCCTTCGTCTAATAGCGCAAACGTATCGATTTCTTTATTATTTCTTCCTTTTATCCTGACAGGGCATACTTTCAACAGTATTTTCATTGTTTCTGTTGGTATACGTGTTGATGCAGTTATTTCTGAATCCTCGTTCTGTTTCGGTTCCTGGTCGACGTTCTTGACCTCTGAATGCAGTAGTGGGTGATGTGGGTGCCTACACTCATTAATTCCACATCGTTTGCCCTTGCATAGGAATCGCCTGTGTTTACTGTTCAAACAGCGAAAACATATTCTTGCCTCTTTGGCCCACTCCCATCGCTTTTGTAGTGGCATGTCGGCGAGCTTTCTGCAGTCGGTAGTTTTGTGCTCGGCTCCACAGCAGAAACATTCAGTTTTATTACTTTTCTTTGCCTCCTCGATGGTTGCAAATACTGCTCGGCGACTCGTTCGTGGCTGATGATCCGCTGGTTTTGTATTCTGCACAGGTGCGATTGTCATTGTTCGGGTAGAATACAGATGTCGCATCGCTCTGTCTGCTTCTTGCATTAAAAACTTTGACAGTGTGACTATTTCTGCCTCATGATTATTTCCAAACTGATCGGCGTAGTCACACCATCTTGATCTGACATGTGGGCTTAGCTTCTCGGTCACGAAGCGAGCTAACATAGGGTTCTGTAAATAGCCATGTTCGTCGATTCCAGTTATTATCATAACTATGTTCTGAAGTTTGATAGCAAACGTGTTCAATTCGTTAGCGCTCGTTCCAAGTCGAGGTAGTTTCTTAATATCCTCTAAAGCTTGATCGACTATCATCTCAGGCCGTCCGTAGCTTTGCTCTAATGTTCGCATAATGACTGCTGGGTCTGATGCCATGCAAAGAAGTCCCGATACTGCTTGCCGGGCTTCTCCTCGCAAACATGCTCGCAGTCTAGCTAAGTTTTCTGACGGTGAGAACTTATGAAGAGCGGTCGTCTCTTTCATTGCTATTTTAAAAGGTAGCCATTCTCTTGAGGCACCGCTAAATATGGGCAAATCCTGCGTTTGTCTTGGTGGCGCGCGATGTCGAGTCATCTTTTCCAGTGCCTCGGCTAAGCGATCAATTCCTCGATCTCGCGATCTTTGCGGTGTAGGCGATCTAGCTCTGGGCGTTTGCTGGATTGTTACTTGTTTTGGCGTATTCATCACAGGATAACTTGTCGACGGATGAGGAGTTACATCAGGTTCTCTCAACTCCCCCCGTGTCTGTTGATGGTCAAACCATTCATTCACGCGTTCCTCGTTGGCTAGGTTTTTGTTCCCATAATCTATTTCCTGGTCGGTATCCTCTTGAATCATTGCAACTTCCAATGCTAAGTTCTTTTTGATTAGTTCTGCCTCTATCTGTAGTTCTTGGCGATGTATCTCTGCTAGTCGTATAGCCGCTTGTGTTTCTGCTTGGCGCAAACGCAGAGTCGTTGATAATGTTGATCGTCCGGAACAGACAGATGGCGCTCGTGGCTCGCGTTCTCTTCCTTCCATTGCCGCGGTCGCGGTTCGTTGGCGTTCGGGCGCGGCATGGTCGGTCGTGGTTCGTAGGTGTTGACGTTCGGGTGCGGTTCGTTGATGTTCGGGCGCGGTTCGTTGATGTTCGGGCGCGGTTCGTTGATGTTCGGGCGCGGTATGGTCGGGCGCGGTACGTTTGGTCGCGGTTCGTTGATGTTCGGGCGCGGTATGGTCGGGTGCGGTTCGGTCGGGTGCGGTCTCGGATGGAGATGCTGGCGGGTCTTCATAGATCTGCGCCTGCATGGCTGCCTTCTTCCTGGTGATTGGTGGGCTTCGCGCGGTCATCTTCGGCACTTGCAAGCCCCTAATTCCCTACCTACCTAATCGGCCCTAGCAGTCCGTCAGGAGGGACTAGGTTTGACCCCAGTATATGCTCCTTCAGGGATGGATGTTGCAGGATAGGAAGGGGTGGATTCACCCAGCAGAGGGGAGTACGCAGTACGAGGTGCTCAGCAATCGGCTGGAATGTCCGATTGCGTCGGCAGTGCCTACAGTCCGGCCCCCGTAACACGAGTCCCTTACTGGCGTGAAAGTGCGATTTCAGTCTAAGACCGACTGGTGGTGCTGCACAAACACACCACACCGCCTTGCGGCGTTACTTATGCTTCGAGCCCTTTGTCACCGTAGGGCAGCTCGAGAACATAAGCCGCGACTTGACCGCGTAGGTGTTTCTTGACACGAAGACACGGCGCACCGTTGGGTGATCTTCAAGCACCCCGTGCTCTTGCGCAGGTCTTGACAACGTCGCTCGTCGCACCGTTGGGTGATCTTCAAGCACCCCGTGCTCTGGCGTAGGTCTTGACAACGCGTCGATCGTAGTTCACGTATACGGCCCCTTTCGTGATCAATAAGGCACCGGTTCTGCTGGTCCCTTGTTCCAATGGCGTAAGCTTGACGTGGCTCACGGTCCCTCTTAGTTCGACGAGGTACCGGTCTTGCATGCAGCTTGTTAGCGCCTCGAGTCGAACTGAGCTGTTGTTCTTGATCCGGCTCCGATAGGACCACAAACTTGTGGGGTACCTATCTTTGTCTTCCGTTTCTTCAATAAAACTCGCGATCTGGTAGTGGACTGTATTTTTCTTTATTTCTTGTTTCATCGAAGCTCAAGTTCAGACTGAATTAATTCTTACAAATGGTCCTTACTATATACAATTTGATGGCTTTCACATAGCGCCTAATGCGCGGAGCAAACATTTTGTTATTTAACTAATCAAAACTCTAAGCTTATAAACTATAGGCTAACTGTGTTCATTGTCCGCAACAGTCACAATTATGAATTAAAACACAGTTTTCTTCGCACCTAGAATTTGTTACATTGCATAGGTGTGTGTATCTGTTATTTTTTATTTCTGCGCTGCGCTTAACAATACTGCTGTACGTTACAAACGTCATTCATGTTCTTATTAAACATATATAATCATATTCAAACCCTAACCTAACCTATTCAATATATTATGTATGTGGATAGGTATACTGTACAATAGATAGACTATATTTTACCTAGGCACCATTATTTTCATTATTCACCAATACCGGTACACCACCACCATAATAGTCTCAATTGCGTTGCATTGCGACAATATGTGAGAGTCTGAGTGTAGTATAGATTTATTTTATTATATTCAAAATCATATACAAACCCTAACCTAACCTACAGATTAGTCAATTTTATATATTAACAATAATTACAAGTATTATAAGTAAGTATTGTAAGTTGTTTGATTGACTTCACTAATGCCATCTGCATTAATATATCGTTATTATCTACACTTCAAAAATGCGTAGCTTGGTATAGATGGCGTTGCATTTTTGTTTTATTTAAGGTCTGTTATTTATGATATTAGGTATTGTTGTGATGATGATACCTAAGTAAGTGCATATTTTGTTGTGTCGCATTGAAACAAACTAGCATGTGCGTGGGCGCATGCCGGCTTATGAATTATTTTGTGGCCCTGAAAAGGGCCTTTTGATTTAGTTTGTCTGTGCCTCAGACTACACAGAGTTTACTTATTTGGAGCTTGTGTACTTGGTGACAGCCTTGGTGCCTTCACTGACGGCGTGCTTCGCCAGTTCGCCGGGCAGCAGCAGCCTGACCGACGTCTGCACCTCCCTGGAGGTGATCGTCGACCGCTTGTTGTAGTGCGCCAGACGGGACGCCTCGGCGGCGATGCGTTCGAAGATGTCGTTCACGAACGAGTTCATGATGGACATCGCCTTACTGGAGATACCGGTGTCGGGGTGGACCTGCTTGAGCACCTTGTAGATGTAGATGGCGTAGCTCTCCTTCCTCTTGTGCTTCTTCTTTCTCTTGTCCGATTTGGAGATGTTCTTCTGGGCTTTGCCAGATTTCTTGGCGGCCTTACCGCTTGTCTTGGGTGGCATTGTAGCGTAGTAGTGGTAGTGGTTGTGGGGAGCGCGCGAACGAGTACGTATAACACGTAGACGAGCGAGCGAACGACTGTTTTCGATCACCACCGCGCCCGACCTTTTATATATGGAAGCCGGCGGCTGCGCGGCGCGTGCTAACAATGAGCCAACCCACCGTTGAACCGTCCAATATCTGAAACTCTCAAACCAATGTTTTTAATAAGTGTGTGCCATAGCACTCATCTTAATAATTAATAGTTCAGTAAACAAATAGTTACAGTTAAAATGCCAGGCAGGACAACAAGTCTAGCCTATATACACTACACATTAACACTTTGGGACTGATTTAAAATAGATTAAATTAACGAACTTGACTTCTATTAATCTGTACAATAAACTAATCTGATACTGAATAAGTAAGGTATGCCGATTACAGTCTCATCAGAAATAATATATTATGTCTGTAAACCGAACTATACTTACTATATTGCTATTGTATTTGTATTAGTAGTAGTCGGTCTTTCATTTAAGTGTTATCTTTAATGGAAGTACTATATTTAACTACTTGTTTATGCAATTTCATTAATTAAACATCTAATATTAATTGTTTGATTTAGGTGGCTGTCAATTCTGGCTGGCTGGTGGCATGGCGGTCGCGTCCAACGAGTAAGCAGAAAAGATCAAAGTAGATCTACATACGCTACCTACATCATTCTCATGTCGGTAATTTTATGTTGCATTATTATTTTAGATGAGATGTGATATAAGTATATAAACATGATGTTCAATTTATTCTAATGTACTTAACCGCCGTACAGTTTAATGGTTGTCAAAATATATATACTACTACTACTACTACTACTGAACTGATTTGCATATTATGTTGTCTTATGAAACATGATTGACACATTGTATGTTCGTATGTGTATAACCATTTGAAGTATTTTGTGGCCCTGAAAAGGGCCGTTTAGTATATACTTGTGTGTGTTAGGGTGAGATTCACACGGTCCAAAGTGGATTGTATATAGTGGTGATCCAGCTTAGGCCTTCTTCTCGGTCTTCTTGGGCAGCAGCACCGCCTGGATGTTCGGCAGCACGCCGCCCTGCGCGATGGTGACGCCGGAGAGCAGCTTGTTCAGCTCCTCGTCGTTGCGTATCGCCAGCTGCAGGTGGCGCGGTATGATCCTGGTCTTCTTGTTGTCCCTGGCGGCGTTGCCGGCCAGCTCGAGCACCTCCGCCGCGAGGTACTCCATCACGGCGGCGAGGTACACCGGCGCGCCGGCACCGACGCGCTCGGCGTAGTTGCCCTTGCGGAGAAGCCTGTGGATACGGCCCACCGGGAACTGCAGACCTGCACGGTTCGAACGGGACTTTGCCTTCCCCTTCACCTTGCCTCCCTTGCCGCGTCCGGACATGATTGAACGGTTTGTTTGATAATAAACAACAGCAACGTAAACTTGACTGCGCGCGAGCGAGTCAAATCGTATACAACGTACCGCGTCGGTCCGAAAGCGGCTTAAGTACCAGACACCGCGTTAACGTTCGGTGGGGGAACGTTAGAGCGGGCGAGTGCGGCTCGCAACGAACCGATTCGTTTGTTCGTTTGTATGGGGAGTGAGTGAATAGGCGGGATGCGCGCGCAGATTTTGCACGTATGAGATTTGATGATCAGTAGATGCATCTCTTGAGATGATCGTTTGATTGGATCGATTGATTGACACGTATATATGACACGTGTCAAGTGCAGTCGGAGTCAGTCGGGCAGTCGGGGGCGGGGCCGGATCATCATGATGATGAAGAATGATGTACCTATGTGTGGTGGTGGTGGTGGTGGTGGTGGTTGGTGTTGTTTGTGGTTTTGTTTTGGTGGTGAACTAACTGGTTAGTGTATGACTGATATTGTAGTTAGTTAGTTATGTACCTATACGCCTATAGTTTAGTTAGTAGTAGCAGTAGTAACTGGTAAGTAAGTCATTAGACTGACACCGGCTTAAGTAGTTGTTAGTAGTAAGTAGCTAGTAGTAACTAAGTAGATAACACATAAAATAAGTAGATTGATACTTAGTAAAGTAGATAAACAAGATACCTACCTACATAATATTTAGTAGAAACTGCCATCCGCTGCTTTATGTAATTATTTTGAATTTAATAATGTATATTATGTTGAAAAAATTTCCAGCCTGCCTGCAAGCGAGCCTACACCTACCTACGTGCCTGCATGCCAGCCAGCGTGCCAGCCAGCAGCCAGCCTTGCAGCGTGCCAGCCAGCCAGCCAGCCTGCCTACGAGCAATCCGGGCTGCCTCTTTTAACCAAGGTAGGTACCTAACGAGTAGACATATATAATATAATATATAATAATATTATAAAGAGGAAAACTTTGTTTGGTTGTGTCGAATAGGCTCAGAAACTACTGGACTACTGGACCGATTTTAAAAATTCTTTCACCGAACAGTATGTATGTATGTATGTATGTATGTCTTTCTGTCTGTCTGTCCTCTAACTAACTCGTACTAAACTATAATTATAACAGATTTTAGTGTTAGCAGTTTTCATTGTCTCGCTTGATTACCATCAACTTTTTTTTAAATATTTTGTTAAATATCTGTCTTGTGTATCTCTCTATCTACCTCTACCTATTGTTTTGTTTATTTACTTGACCTCATTCGCGTCTGTCTGTTTGAATGTATGTTCTCTAACTAACTATAACCGATTTCAATGCAGTTTTCATCGTCTCAGTTCAGTTTTCATGGTATTTTTCAAATATTTTGTCATATAAATGCTAATAATGCAGCCGGGTTATATTATGTTGACTATCTGTCTTGTCTATCTCTCTATCTCTACCTACATAATTATGTTTTATTTGTTTCGTTGGTATTTGTGCATATTAGTTAGTGTTGTTTGAAACAGCAGTCTTCTGAATCGACTGTATGAATTAATTGTTAGCCCTGAAAAGGGCTGTTGTAGTTCGGCGATCGACATCCCCGAGTGAGAGAGAGTGGCGCGCGGCGGCGGCGACGGCGACGCGGCAGCGACGGGGCGGCGACGACGACGGCGACGACGACATCGGCATCGGACACACGCCCAGCAGCAGCAGGTACGCCGCAACACACACACGTACACGCATGAACACACGCACGCACTGTTGTCGTATGTTGTTGGTTGTTGTTGTTTTTGACTGTCGCACGCACTCACGCACGAACTCGAGCTTACTTCTTGGAAGCGGCCGCTTTCTTGGCGGCGGGCTTCGATTTGGGTGTCGCTGCGGCCTTCTTGGGCTTGGGCGCCTTCGGTTTCTTGGTGGGTGGCTTTGCGGTCTTCTTGGCCTTCGGCGCGGCGGCTGCCTTCGCTTTGGACGGTGAGACGGCTGCCTTTTTCGCGGCGGCGGGCTTCCTTTTGGCTGCGGCGGCCTTCTTGTCCCTGGCGGTGCTGGCTTTCGGCGACTGTTTCGCCTTCGTAGCTGCGGCGGTGGCGGCCTTCTTGGCTGCGGCGGCGGCCGACTTGGTTGCGGCCGCGGATGTCTCCTTCTTCGACTTGGACTTCGCTGCGACGCTGGACGCCGACGCGGCCGGTTTCTTCGCCTTCTTGCTGGCGGCGGCCGGTTTCTTGTTTGCGGCGGCGGCCGACTTGGACTCCAGTTTGAACGAGCCCGAAGCGCCCTTGCCCTTGGTCTGTATCAGAGCGCCGGACTCGACCGCGCCCTTCAGGTACTTTCTGATGAACGGCGCAAGTTTCTCGGCGTCGACCTTGTACTGGGCGGCGATGTACTTCTTGATGGCCTGCAGAGATGACCCGCTGCGTTCCTTGAGCTCCTTGATGGCGCTGTTCACCATTTCGGAGGTCTTCGGGTGGGTCGCCTTAGGCTTAGGTTTCTTCGCCCCCGCGGCGGATGCCTTCTGCTTCTTGGCGGGCGTCGCCGGTGCTGGGGCTTCGGTGGCGGCTGGTGCGGTGTCTGCCATCTTATTGATTTGTTTGTTGTGTAGTAACGTACGTAAGAGAACGAAAGAACGATATCTAGCGCGCGCGGCGGCGTACGTAGAGTAGAGAATGTAAGTACCGACTGTTTGACACTTGAGGTCGCCACTGTCGTTTTGGTGCGTCCCCGCGCTGGCAATACCGTAAAGAGAGCCCCGGCGATAGAGCAAAAATTTTTCGATATTCCGAGTTTAGTTTGGCTTTGATGTCGTGCAATTAAATACAAGTTTGATAATATTCCTCTACGCCCAGCCGGTGTGTTCCCATAGAATTGCTTCTGTATGAGTTGACACGTCGAATGACACCACAGGCGGGTCGATATCGGCAAATGCCTAACCGTAGCTGGCTAATGAACTAGACATTAGCTAGGGCACGCACCGTGCCGTATGTTTAAAACTGAAATAACTAAAAGAAACTTATATATTTTAGATTGCGACACTGGCGGATGCGATCTCGATGATATAACGCGCGACAACGTGCAAAATCTCCATTATAATACCAATTGTTCGTTAACTTTTGTCGCCTGAAATGTGACCTACCGTAAAACACACACTCCTCACTTCGTTCTCTATGCAATGCACCAACCAGGTCGGTTGGCCTGATATCTGGCTCTAAAATAAGTATACAAAAATCACAGATTGTTAAATAAAAACCATATTAGACTATAATTATTGATGTGCAATACTATGTTATGTCAAAATATGTAATAATATACCGTATCCAACAAAAACTCTTAACAAAACTTACTTTGAGAGAGTCACACCGAGTTGATTCTTTGGATTTTGTCTGCTTGTGACATCAAAGTTACTATTAATTAATATTAAGTATATTATAATATATTTTTATGTAAGTATACAAATACAAACAGTAATATCTACTAGTACCTTTATTCAATATTATCTTATATGTAATTGATATGTTAACCGTGTAAAGTTTGTGCAACTATTCAATGTATGAATATTATGTATAATGTATGTTATTTTTATGATTGAATAAATATATTTACCTTTATACTTATATATCTATTTAATTTATTATATAAATCTCACAGGCAAGCGAACGGTCTACTATAGCAGTTGTTGTGTCACCTCACCTTACTTACTTACTTATGGGTTTGTTTGATATTATTTTAGATACATACATAGATAGATAGATTAAGATGGCACTAAAGGACCATTGCATGAGCAGGTAGTGTTAAGGCTAGCTAGGTAGGTGGGTAAACTTTGCATATTATGGTCGTATAAATGAAACATTGCTTAGCGGCCAAATTAGGCCACCAGCCTATTGAATCATATGCGGCCCTGAAAAGGGCCTTTTGTTTTATACAGCAAGCAGCCGGAGAGTTGGATGTTGTTGTTGTCCGTTTCTTCGGTCGATTGATTAACCTCCGAAACCGTAGAGGGTGCGTCCCTGGCGTTTCAGGGCGTAGACCACGTCCATGGCGGTGACGGTCTTCCTCTTGGCGTGCTCGGTGTAGGTGACCGCGTCACGGATCACGTTCTCGAGGAACACCTTCAGCACACCGCGAGTCTCTTCGTATATCAGACCGGAGATACGTTTGACGCCACCTCTGCGTGCGAGACGACGGATCGCGGGCTTCGTGATTCCCTGGATGTTGTCACGTAGCACTTTCCTGTGACGCTTGGCGCCCCCTTTTCCAAGACCTTTGCCTCCCTTGCCGCGACCGGTCATTGTTGCAGAATGTGTGTTCCCTTTCACGAACGTGCGTACACAAAAGATGCAGAGCGCGCGGTAGACGAGCGATCCGAGTTGTCGGTTTGTTTTTTTTTTTTTTTTTTTTTTTTTTTTTTTTTTTTTTTTCTGACTGTCGATTGCTGTTGGCCCCTTGACGGCCTTTACAGCTTCACCGGGCTTGGGGGCGAGCGCAAAAGGCGCTCAGCCAGTAGATAAGTTTGTCCCTACCTACGATGCGACTGCCTAAGGGCACCCAGTTGGGTACGGACCTCGGCTTAGGGCGTCGCGATCATTTACACTACACTGGTTCGTAAGGGGCCCCTCTCTGAGAAGAGCCAGCAATAAACTCAGCGGGGGTCGGATCTGATAGTCGACCATCTGGTACGACATCGGATTGTGAAGGCCACACCCGCCGGCGGGCGCGGTTTATGTACATGGGAGACGTTAGGTTGGATCTGCCATCGTGTCTATGGGGGCGTGCGCGGTCGCGGTCTGGCGGACGTAGATTATTACCGACGGTGATATCGTCGTCCGAATCGATTAGTACGTTTCTCGGTCGCCTTCTGCGTGGGTCACGAATGGCAGAGTATTCTGCTGCTTCCACCACCAGGTGGTTGGGGTGGTGGGGGGAAGAGTCGAAGAAGCGTCTAGACGCTTTCTTCATGAACTGAGCTATCGTCGGTAGCTCGAAGTCGCGATGTAGGTCGATGTTGCGCATGAACGGCGGAGCGTTGACGGCCTTGCGCATGAACCGATTCTGCAAGACTTGCAGCTGGCGAAGTAGCGATTTGCTTGCATGCGCAAAGACCACGCTACCGTAGGTCATGACTGGACGGATGCAAGTCAGATAGATGGTGCGCTTATTTCTAAGCGACATCTTGCTCCGACTGCATAGGAGATTGTGTAGGCGACCGAGAATCATCGCGGCACGGTCGCGTACGCGTTTCGTATGTGGCCTGAAGGTCAAGCGACAATCGAGGGTAATACCTAAGTATTTGACTGAATTGGACCACGGAATCCGTCGCCCATACAGCTCTATCGGCCGAATCATGCTAAGCCGTCTGAGCCGTCGACGTCCGCTCCGATCGAAGTACACTGCTGCACTTTTCTCGGGGTTGACCTCGACCCTCCATTTCCGGAACCACTCGCCTAAGGCGGTGACTCCTTTTTGGAGGTGCTTCCTAAGACGGACCATGTTAGGATGGGCGTAGAAAATCGCGGTGTCATCGGCGAACATCGCTGTCTGGGCGGGGGCGTGGCGGGGCATATCGCTGGCGAACAGCGTATACAGAATCGGGGAGAGAACGGCGCCTTGTGGGACACCGGCCCTGATGGGGCGGGGAGTGGACAGCGCTCCCTCGACTCGGTATTGAAAGGTGCGATTCGACAGGAAGTCTCGCAAGATGTGCACGAGACTGTCTGGCACACCGAAGTGAAACAGCTTGTAAACCAAGCCGTTGTGCCAGACTTTGTCGAACGCTTTCGCAACGTCGAAGAAGAGAGCGGCTGTACCGTAGGGACGGGTCCTATTGAGATTGTGCAGCATGTACTCCGTGATGCGGTGCACTTGCTGCGGGCAGGAGTGACGAGCTCGGAAACCGAATTGCTCGTCAGGAAGGAGACCTTTGTCGGATACGACAGAATTCAGTCTGTTTGTCAGTATACGTTCGTATATTTTGCCCATACAGCTCAAGAGGCTGATGGGTCTATAGCTAGACGGCTCAGAGGCGGGCTTGTTCGGCTTTCGGATGCCGATGACTATGGCGTGTTTCCACGGCCGGGGAAAAGAGTGATTTCTGATGGCAGCATTGAAGATGACGACCATCAGTTTAATAATGAGGAGGGGAAGTATTTTGAATACTTTATTCGAGATGCCGTCAGGCCCTGGGGCCTTGCGGACTTTGAGACCTCGGATAATGTCGATGACCTCATCGGCGTTCGTCGGTTTGATCGTTTCTACGGGAGGGGTACGAATGCGACAGTCGACCTCACTGTCCACGGTGGACAGGTGAGTCGGATCGACTGGCTCAGTGCTCGGGGAGCACTGCAATTCGAGACTGTCGGCTAGGCAATTCGCTTTCTCGTCGTCGTCAAAGGCGACTGTCGAGTCGTTTCGGATCAACGGAGGCATCGCAGAAACAGTGTCTGCCTTCAGGGATCGCGCCAGTTGCCAGAAGGCAACGTGCGATGGCGTGATTCCTTCGAGCATACTGTCCCATGCGTTATCGCGGAGTTCTTTTATACTCGATTTGACTTCGCGTTGGAGTCGCCGCATGCGTTTGCGGTTCTCGTCAGTGGGGACCGAGTTAAAGGCCCTAGTGGCGGCATTCTTGTCCCTGATCAACTCTTTGATGTCTTCAGGCAGGTGGAAGCGGCGATCATTCGCCACCGTCACCTGTCTGGAGCATTCGCGGATGGTGTTGCGAATGTAGTTGGTCAGGGATTCGATCGCGGTGTCTGTCGCGTCAGTAGTGGCGTCGTTGAGATCAAGGTTGGGAGGGTTTGCCTTAAAGGCTGATTCGAGCCTCTTCCAGTCCACGACCGTCTTGGTCTGAGGGACCGCGGCGTGGCGGGAACCCAGTTGTAAAATAACTGGCCGGTGATCCGAGCTTAGTGCTGATATAACCTCTATCGAACGCACCTCTAGGGTGACGTTTTTCAAGATGGCTATATCTAGTGTGTCGGGGGAGCCGTTGCGTCGGGGCGGAAAGTTTGTCGGGGACATGGGACCGAGAACATCTACACCAAGGGAGGGCAGCATTTTGAATAGTATCGTGCCGTTACTATTGGAAGTGCCGGAATTCCAAGAAGGGTGTTTACTGTTAAAGTCGCCGGCTAGGATGACAGAGTCGCCTAACCTTAATAGGGCCTGCATGTCGCTCTTAAGGAGCTTAAATCTACCGGGGTGGTAGACCGAAACAACTACAATGGGCTGATGGCCCGTCATAGCTATTCGGCAGCACGATACTTCTGTGGTTGTCGGTTTGAGTGGAATGGGTCTATTTATAGGCGTGGCGCCGTTTATACGAGAACGGTCGGCGACGACGACGCGGGGAGGCGGGGGGAGGTTCGTTTCGTTCGATGGTAGGTTTGTTTCTGTCTTTAAGTCCATATAAACCTCACAAACATTACAAAAAAAAAAAAAAAACAGTTTTTACATAGATATGTTACCTAGGTAAGTAGGTAGGTAGGTAATTATCTGTTTATAATACCTATGTTTTTTTTTTTTTTTTTTTTTTTTTTTTTTTTTTTTTTTTTTTTTTTTTTTTTTTTTTCGGACTGTTGTTTGCTGTTGGCCCCTTGACGGCCTTCACAGCTTCACCGGGCTTGGGGGCGAGCGCTAAAGGCGCTCAGCCGAGTTGGAAAACCCTACTCCTACGATGCAACTGCCTAAGGGCACCCCGAGTGGGTACGAGCCTCGGCTTGGGCGTTGCTATCTTTTTCACTACACTGGTTCGTAAGGGGCCCCTCTCTGAGAAGAGCCAGCAATAAACTCAGCGGGGGTCAGGTGGGAATTGTCATCAGGCGAACGACCAGGAACAAGCCTAGGTCGCCGTCGTGACAGTGAAAGCCGCGCCCGCCGGCGGGTGCGGCGGTAATTGTGTGGGTGTGTGCTTCTGTTATCGCTATTGTTGTTATTATTTACGCGGTCGGATCGCTCGTTCGCCAACGTGATGGCGTCGTCGGGGTCGAGGAGGACGTTTCTCGGTCGTCTGTAGCAGGGAGTTGCATCGGGATTTGCAGTGTAAGCTGCCGAGTTAACCACGAGCGGGTTAGGATGGTGAGGTGCATTGTCGAAGAAGCGACGAGACGCATCTTTCATGAACTTACTTACAGTCGGGAGCTCGAAGTCCCGATGCAAGTCCACGTTGCGCATGAACCACGGAGCGGCGGTCGCTTTGCGCAAGAAACGGTTTTGAATGACTTGAAGTCTGTTCAGAGAGATCTTATTGGAATGCGCGAATACGACGCTTCCGTAGGTCATGATCGGTCGTATGCAAGCCAGGTAGAGTGTACGCTTATTTCTAAGCGACATCTTGCTGCGCTTGCATATGAGGTGGTGCAGACGGCCGAGAACGAACGCGGCGCGGTCGCGGACTGTTTTGATGTGTTTACGAAAGGTCAGGGCACTATCAAGGGTAATACCTAAGTATTTAACGGAGTTTTGCCACGGCAACGGTTGCCCAAAGAGCTCCAGTTGCCGACGCAGCATGTTGAGTCGTCTGCGCCGTCTCGGGTAACTCGTATCAAAGTACATTGCTGCACTTTTATGCGGGTTAATACCGACTCTCCACTTCCGGAACCAGGCGCCTAGGGCGTTGATTCCTTGTTGGAGGCGACAGCGTAACGTCTGCATGTTAGGATGCGCGTAGTAGATCGCGGTGTCGTCGGCAAACAGAGCCAATTGGGCCGGTCCGCGGCGGGGAATGTCGCTGGTGTATAGCGAGAATAGAATGGGGGAGAGGACGGCGCCCTGAGGGACGCCGGCCCTGATGGGGCGGGAGGTCGACAACGCTCCTTCCACTCTGTATTGGAAGCTTCGATCGGTGAGAAAGTCTCGCAAGATGTGCACGAGACTGTCTGGCACTCCGAAGTTGAACAGCTTGTACAACAAGCCGTTGTGCCAGACTGTGTCGAACGCTTTCGCAACGTCGAGGAATAGAGCGGCGGTTCCGAACGGTCGGGTCCTACCGAGGTTGTGGTGCATGTACTCCGTGATGCGGAGCACCTGTTGCACGCAGGAGTGGCGGGCTCTGAAGCCAAACTGCTCGTCCGGGAGCAGGTTTTTAGCGGACACTACAGCTAATAGTCTGTTGTTGAGTATGCGTTCGTAGATCTTCCCCATGCAGCTGAGGAGGCTGATGGGTCTATAACTAGAGGGATCGGAGGCCGGCTTGCCTGGTTTGCGGATACCGATTACGGTAGCGTGTTTCCACGGACGGGGGAATGAATGACTTTTGATGGCTGCATTGAAGATGACAACCATCAACTGAATGATAGCGAGAGGCAGGATTTTGATAACCCTGTTCGAGATGCCGTCTGACCCGGCGGATTTTCTCTCTTTGAGACCCTTGATAATGTCCACGACCTCTTCGACGTTTGTCGGTTCGGTCTGTTCGGTGGGCGCGGCGCGGATACGACAGTCGACCTCATCGTCCACGGCGGACACATGAGTCGGATCGACTGCTACAGTGCTGACGGTGCACTGTTGCTCGAGACTGTCGGCTAGGCAGTTTGCCTTTTCGTCGTCACCGAATGCGTCAGGTTGGTTGTGTCGGACCAGCGGAGGCATCGTGGCAACAGTGTCTGCCTTCAGGGATCGCGCCAGCTTCCAATAGGCTTGGTGCGATGGCGTAATCCCCTGCAGCAGGCTGTCCCACGAGTTGTCACGTAATTCTTTGATGCGAGACTTTACTTCGCGTTGGAGTCGCCGCAAGCGTATGCGGTTCTCTTCGGAGGGAGCGGAACAATAGGCCCTGTTGGCGGCATTCTTGGTCCTGATCAACTCCTTGATGTCGTCAGGCAGGTGCCAGCGACGGTCGTTCGCCGCTGTCACCTGTCTAGAGCATTCGCGGATGGTAGAGCGGAGGTGGTCGGTCAGGACTTCGATCGCGGTGTTTGTTGCGTCAGTAGTCTGGTCGGTGAGATCAAGCGCGGGGGGATCGGTCGCCTTAAGGGCTTCCTCTAGCCTCCTCCAGTCCACGACCGTTCTGGTCAGAGGGACCCGGTCGTGAGTGGAGCCGAGTTGCATGATAACGGGCAGGTGGTCCGACGTCAGTTCGTACACAACTTCTATCGAACGCAACCCGAGGGTTACGTTTTTCAAGATAGCTATGTCTAGTACGTCCGGTCTGTGGCTCAGATTGAGAGGGTAGTGCGTCACGTCAGTAGGGGCTACAATATCTACATTTAGAGAGGAAACTATTCGCTCTAGTTGGTTGCCGTTAGTGTTGGGAGTTCGGGAGTTCCAACTGCTATGTTTGCTGTTGAAATCTCCCGCTAATATGACTGAATTACCTAACCTTAACAGGGTTTGAATGTCACTTCTGTGAACTTCAATGTCGGGGGGCTTGTAAACAGAAACTATGACGATAGGCTGATGGCCCGTCATCGCAATACGGCAACATGAGACTTCTAAGTTGATTAGAGAAGGGGGAGGGTCAATGGGCATGCAGTGCAGGGACCGTTTGTAATAGATGAGGGTGCCTCCTTTCGAAGATCTCAGTCTGTCATTTCGAACAATAGAATAGTTCGCTAACTTTGGGGTGCGGTCGGAGGGCTTTAGGAAGGTCTCCTGCACTAGTAAGATATCTATTTCATGAGTTCGAAGGAACTCGTGAAGTTCGTCTCTCGGTGTGTTTTTAAGGCAATTTGCATTGAAAGAGCCGACAGTCAGGGCACGCGGTTTTATACGTAATGGAGCGTTATCCATTATAGGGTTGCGCGGAAGAAACTATCAATCATCTGGGGCATCTGCGCCTGGCAGTGCTGGATGAATCGCACGTACTGAGCGTGCGATGTGAAGGGGGCTGGATAAGGCGCCTCCACTACAGGTGCGGGCCTGTTGGGGAACCCAGGAGGGGGAGCAATGGGTTGCTGGAGATCTGTCGAGGGGGAGGCCCTCGATGTGGTCGGTGGCGGCACAGCCCGAGATGGAGTTGGGGCTGGCGCCTTTGAGGGGGCAGGGCGGGAAGCCCATGGTGAAGTGGCGGGTGGGGGTGGGGGCCTGAGTTCCACAGGGCGCTGTGCGGCTCTGACAGCCGCAGAGGCGCCAGATGACGGGAGGCGCCTAGCAACCCGACGGTTGCGACGAGGTGCTTTGGAGCAGCCTCGGTAGCTGGCCGGGTGGCCGTCTTGTTCGCACAGAACGCACTGCACTGGAGCAGTTTCGTTCTCACGAGAACGACGAGGGCAGTCGGGCGTGCCATGGTCGCCCAGGCACTTGACGCACCTGGGACGCGCATAGCAGTTGCGCGCTGAGTGCCCGTATAGCTGGCAGCGGTGGCACTGCCCGGGCATACCCCTTTTGTGAGGGGTCTCTATGGTGATGCCGGAAAGCTGGCACACCCGGCTTATATTAAAGATTGCCTTGCCGGCGGGGGTTTTATCCAGCACTACCAGTGCCAGATTAAGTTCTGCGCCCGTGCGCTGATTTTTCATACGGTGCACCTCGCGCACCGGTAGATTTTGGGACAGAAGGTCCTCTTTAATATAGTCCAAGGGGATGTCCTTGGGCAGTCCGCGAATGACTACGCGGAGCTGCTTCTCTTCTTCCAGGGCGTACGTGTGGAAGCTAATCTGGTTATTTCGTAGGTTTCCTGTAAAGGCACGGAAACCTTCGGGGGTGCATAATTGTACGCGAATACCTTGAGAGGTATTTCGCGCCGTCGAATACCTGATACCTCTGCTGTCGAGGTATTTGGAGGCGTTTACCCACGCGGCCTTGTCTTGGATGAAGACAGGCGGCGGGGTTCGGGTTTTGGGGCCGGCCGGTTGTTGCGTCGACGTCGACGCAACTGCGGCAGAAGCGGACGGGGACGCGGATGGGGTTGCGGAGGAGGTCTCCGGTTGAGAGGGCTGGGCGGCGGTGCCCGAGACCCTGATGGCCTTGGAGGCTCGGTCCTCTTTGGCCTTGCGGCTGCGACGCTTTTTGCGTGAGCCGGGGACTGGGACGAACTCATCGGATGAGTTGTCCGGTGTTGATTCCGTGTTAGAGGCACACGATTGTACCTCCATGTCTGACTGGTTGTCAGCTGACGAGGCTTCGGAAGCCTCTTCGTTTGTCGGCAACAGGCGCGCGGGCGAGCGTGAGCGCGAACGCGATTCTTCGACGCGGCGGACGCGACGGTTGCGGCGGTCTTGCGACGCGGAGGGCGCGGGGGACGCGGGCGCTTCGCTGAAAGTCAGCGGCGCGGTCGGTGGGAGCGCGGGGAACTCTATCTCCGGCAGAGATAGCGTTTGCGGTATCGCGGGGGACGCGGGGATCGCGGGGGACGCGGAGATCGCGGGGGACGCGGCGGTCGCGGGGATCGGGTGCGCCCTCTCAAACTCTCTTAGCAGGTTTGGTTGTCTTTCGACAACAAACCCGAAAAAGCGCTCAAGGCGACGCAGCCGATCCGAAATCGACGGCATTTTTGCGGGTAGCGATGCGTGCCGGGGTGGGAGTGCCCCGGCCTAACTAACCAGAACCCCCTGCCTAGGGTTTGTGTACGGCAGGGGGGTGTGTACCTATGGTGTGGTGTGTGCAACGTGTACCTCCCTCAGTGTCTTGCGCCCGAGAGAGGGTGAGCGTGTGCGTGCTCGACGGGGTTGACTAGGGGCACCCCCCAAGGCCAGTGGTCCCGAAGGCTTCCGAAAGCGGTGTTCCCTGAAGGGGAAAACCGAGGTCTCGGGCGGGACCTCCGCACTCTTCGTTATCACCCGTAGGTTTCCAAGTGCGACGCTGAAGGCGATTTTCAATCGATGGCGTCACAGGACGCTGGGTGCAATATTATTAGTTGTTGCTTGAAACTAGCTCGCAAGCGCAATGAAAATTGCACTTGCGCGCTGGGTGCAATATTATAGTTGTATGAAACAAGTTCACAAGCGCAATGAAAATTGCACTTGCAAACAACACGACGATGGCGCGACGCGGCGCGCGGGGTGCAATATTATTAGTTGTATGAAACAGCTCACAAGCGCAATGAAAATTGCACTTGCAAACAAACGCGACGAGAGCGACTCAAGCACACGTGGGCGAGCGCGGGAGCGGGCGGGAGACACGACCGCTCACGAGGAGCGCACGGAGCGTTCTCACCTTATAATACCTATGTATGTATAAAAGGCTTTATATACTATATAGCATAATTATCATTTAACAAATTTATTTATTAATTAAATCTATACAGTATACAGTCTATTAGATATAACCTAGCCTAGATACGATATTATACCTACCTAACTACCTACCCACACACATAAACACACGATACACAGGTACAGGGTAATCTCATGGTGTTTATTGAAGCAAGCTCGAAGTTTTGGCAGTCTTTAAAAATACACCTTGTATAATTGTTATATACATATAGGCACACTATGTCTGGGATAGCTAGATAGATACTTATTCATTTATTGGTTCTCTTACTACAGTTTACCTGTCAGAAATATCTTCCTAATAGGTTATATAATTATGGAAACGTATATTAAGTATAGACATTAGGTTTGAAGTTTGCATTGCATATTATAGTGTCGTTTTGAAACATTGCCTTTGTTAGGTCTCTGAATCATGTGCGGCCCTGAAAAGGGCCTTTTGGTTATGGTTTGACGACGACGACAACGTTTAGGCGCGTTCACCGCGGATCCTGCGCGCCAGCTGGATGTCCTTGGGCATGATGGTGACACGCTTGGCGTGGATGGCGCAAAGGTTGGTGTCCTCGAAGAGACCGACCAGGTACGCCTCGCTGGCCTCCTGCAGAGCCATCACGGCGGAACTCTGGAACCTGAGGTCGGTCTTGAAGTCCTGTGCGATCTCGCGCACCAGACGCTGGAAAGGCAGCTTGCGGATCAGCAATTCTGTGCTCTTCTGGTAGCGACGGATCTCACGCAGGGCGACGGTTCCGGGCCTGTAGCGATGGGGCTTCTTGACACCGCCTGTGGCGGGTGCGCTTTTGCGGGCAGCCTTGGTGGCGAGCTGTTTCCTCGGGGCCTTGCCACCGGTGGACTTACGGGCGGTCTGCTTGGTACGGGCCATTGTTCTGACAGTCAGAGATACAACCGGACGGCGCGAGAGTCGGAGTGTGTATTAAATTTTACCCCTTTTTTTTTTTTTTTTTTTTTTTTTTTTTTTTTTTTTTTTTTTCTGACTGTCGATTGCTGTTGGCCCCTTGACGGCCTTTACAGCTTCACCGGGCTTGGGGGCGAGCGCAAAAGGCGCTCAGCCAGTAGATAAGTTTGTCCCTACCTACGATGCGACTGCCTAAGGGCACCCAGTTGGGTACGGACCTCGGCTTAGGGCGTCGCGATCATTTACTCTACACTGGTTCGTAAGGGGCCCCTCTCTGAGAAGAGCCAGCAATAAACTCAGCGGGGGTCGGATCTGATAGTCGACCATCTGGTACGACATCGGATTGTGAAGGCCGCACCCGCCGGCGGGCGCGGTTTATGTACATGGGAGACGTTAGGTTGGATCTGCCATCGTGTCTATGGGGGTGTGCGCGGTCGCGGTCTGGCGGACGTAGATTATTACCGACGGTGATATCGTCGTCCGAATCGATAAGTACGTTTCTCGGTCGCCTTCTGCGTGGGTCGCGAATGGCAGAGTATTCTGCTGCTTCCACCACCAGGTGGTTGGGGTGGTGGGGGGAAGAGTCGAAGAAGCGTCTAGACGCTTTCTTCATGAACTGAGCTATCGTCGGTAGCTCGAAGTCGCGATGTAGGTCGATGTTGCGCATGAACGGCGGAGCGTTGACGGCCTTGCGCATGAACCGATTCTGCAAGACTTGCAGCTGGCGAAGTAGCGATTTGCTTGCATGCGCAAAGACCACGCTACCGTAGGTCATGACTGGACGGATGCAAGTCAGATAGATGGTGCGCTTATTTCTAAGCGACATCTTGCTCCGACTGCATAGGAGATTGTGTAGGCGACCGAGAATCATCGCGGCACGGTCGCGTACGCGTTTCGTATGTGGCCTGAAGGTCAAGCGACAATCGAGGGTAATACCTAAGTATTTGACTGAATTGGACCACGGAATCCGTCGCCCATACAGCTCTATCGGCCGAATCATGCTAAGCCGTCTGAGCCGTCGACGTCCGCTCCGATCGAAGTACACTGCTGCACTTTTCTCGGGGTTGACCTCGACCCTCCATTTCCGGAACCACTCGCCTAAGGCGGTGACTCCTTTTTGGAGGTGCTTCCTAAGACGGACCATATTAGGATGGGCGTAGAAAATCGCGGTGTCATCGGCGAACATCGCTGTCTGGGCGGGGGCGTGGCGGGGCATATCGCTGGCGAACAGCGTATACAGAATCGGGGAGAGAACGGCGCCTTGTGGGACACCGGCCCTGATGGGGCGGGGAGTGGACAGCGCTCCCTCGACTCGGTATTGAAAGGTGCGATTCGACAGGAAGTCTCGCAAGATGTGCACGAGACTGTCTGGCACACCGAAGTGAAACAGCTTGTAAACCAAGCCGTTGTGCCAGACTTTGTCGAACGCTTTCGCAACGTCGAAGAAGAGAGCGGCTGTACCGTAGGGACGGGTCCTATTGAGATTGTGCAGCATGTACTCCGTGATGCGGTGCACTTGCTGCGGGCAGGAGTGACGAGCTCGGAAACCGAATTGCTCGTCAGGAAGGAGACCTTTGTCGGATACGACAGAATTCAGTCTGTTTGTCAGTATACGTTCGTATATTTTACCCATACAGCTCAAGAGGCTGATGGGTCTATAGCTAGACGGCTCAGAGGCGGGCTTGTTCGGCTTTCGGATGCCGATGACTATGGCGTGTTTCCACGGCCGGGGAAAAGAGTGATTTCTGATGGCAGCATTGAAGATGACGACCATCAGTTTAATAATGAGGAGGGGAAGTATTTTGAATACTTTATTCGAGATGCCGTCAGGCCCTGGGGCCTTGCGGACTTTGAGACCTCGGATAATGTCGATGACCTCATCGGCGTTCGTCGGTTTGATCGTTTCTACGGGAGGGGTACGAATGCGACAGTCGACCTCACTGTCCACGGTGGACAGGTGAGTCGGATCGACTGGCTCAGTGCTCGGGGAGCACTGCAATTCGAGACTGTCGGCTAGGCAATTCGCCGCTACATCGGCATATATATAGCCAACCGGTCGGCCGCTCGATCGATGGCATTGATTCGGCTTCGTGTGTTCCAGGTGAGCGGTCGTCTTGCCTGCACGCTCTCTGCGCACCCCGCGCCGCCCCACACCCACCCCGCTCTCGCCCGCTGCTCGTCGCTCGTCGGCTCGGCTCGGCTGCGCTCGGCCCGCTTCGGCATCCGTCGACTTTACGTTGAATAACGCTCGTTATTCTTCGTAAAGCCACTTCGTCGTGTTCGTTTGCGAGGCGCAATTTTCATTGCGCTCGCGAACAAGTTTCATAGAACGAACAAGTGCACTTGAAAATCGCCTTCAGCGTCGCACTCGGACACCTACGGGGGCTAACGAAGAGTGCGGAGGTCCCACCCGAGACCTCGGTTTTCCCCTTCAGGGAACACCGATATCGGAAGCCTTCGGGACCACTGGCCTTGGGGGGTGCCCCTAGTCAACCCCGTCGAGCACGCACACGCTCACCCTCTCTCGGGCGTAAGACATCGAGAGAGGTACACGCTACACACACCACGCAATAGGTACACATCCCCCTGCCGCACACAAACCCTTGGCAGGGGGACATAGGACAGGCCGGGGCACTCCAACCCCGGCTCGATTTAGGTTGCTTACGCCATCGTCGAAATGGAATCTTT